>VWZP01000230.1:4577-182917 GCA_013396995.1 Dicaeum eximium
AGTCAGAGCCAGGAGAGACAGAGCGGCGTGGGAAGCCGGCAGCTTTCAAAGAGGAAACAGCCTGAGGCTGCTCTTGCTTTTTCAATGTCCCAAAAATTATTCTCCAGGATTGGAGCATACTTGACACCCATGGTAGAAGCAACTTAAAGTTTGAGCCATGCCTGCACAGCAGGGTGATCATGGTTTCATTAACATCTCCCTGTTTGGATATATCCTGTCCATTTAGTTCCCCTCGGCTCACCTGTCCGTCGCTGCAGACAGGGATTGCGGGCCCAAAATCGCGGTTCTTTCGCCGTCACTATCCAGTTCCAAGGGGCTCGTCGGTCGCTGCCTGATCAGGTCCAGCTCATTCCTCACACGGGGCACCAGTTATCAACGATGGCGGGGGGTAGAGACAGGGAGACTGAACAGACCCCCAAATCTGAGTCCCGTCAGAATCCAGAATCCAATCAGAATCCGATTTTATTGGGAACTTACAAGGACTTATATACTGTTTCAGGAGACTAACAATGTTTACTACAAAGATTAGGTAACAATCAAATACACAAACATGCATATCACACCATTTCTTTGTTTCACAGTGCTTAATGAAATTTCCCTTTCCCAGATAGCTGTCTGATAGGACCTTCTTCCAATCTTGACTCAATCTCAGAGTTCCGTTTGCTTTTGCCAAGGCATTTTGTTTATCAATTCTTTTATGCTAATAAGGTCCAAGGTACTATCAGTCTTGTTCGTCCCCACAGTGCACTACAAATGACATCAACACAATTCTTCATTTCACTCCTACTGCAGCTGTACTCTCCTAAGGGAAGGTTATTCAGAAGTTTCATTTACCTTTCTAATCCATTGTTTTGCTTTGATGTGCAGTACAAGGTAAATTGTTCCTTTTGAACTGCTTTGTACCTGTGGTGAATAATAATGAATAATGAATAAAGTCTTTCCAATGAACTGTGTTCAGTGAGATCAGACATGGTGAGGAAAAGCCACTCCCCTCTCCTCCCCTCTTCCTTTCAGTCAAAGAAGGGAAAAGATCAATGTATCTGAAAATACAGCAATGTCTTCCAGGCCAGCATGGTTTAAAAAAACTTAGAGATTAAGGTTTGAAAAGCAAAAGAAGTAATTTAAAGGTTAAAGCAAAGTTTAGACAACTGTCTAAAGCTGTTAGTACTGCCCTTTATTGAGGCAAACAGTGGTGCAGTGAGTACTGGCAGGGATGTGCAGGCAGGTCAGACTCTTTGCACTAAAGGTGTCCTAAAATTAAGGAAGAACCTCTTGGCTGAGATAGCAGGAGCTGGGCCCCACCTATGGGGCTGAGCTCCCCACACCTCACCAGTAAGAGCCCCACTGTGCTGTGGGCTGCTGCAGAGTCAGCTGTGCTTTCCACACCTGCAAATAAAACATACAGGCAGCAACCCAGCAGAACTTTAAGGATGATGGGGGAGGCAGAGGAGGCAGAGAAAGGCTCTCCCAGCCCTTGGACGCTCAGCTGCAGGAAGCCTTCCCCACACAGCAGAAATCCCAAGTGGGAGTCCCTTATGTTTTGTTCATAAACATGTCCCTCATGCCCCCTTTGGCTGCCCCATGACTGGCAGGTGCTGCTTCCCTGAGCTCAATGCACCCATCTCCACACGCTCTCCTTCCCAGCTTCCACATGCAGACAGCAGACCCTGCAACACCTGCAGGGACACATCCAGAAATGGGCTTGCTTGGGCAACCAACATCACATTTCTCTGCTCTTGTACTTGCCCAGTGCTTCCCTAGAAATTAGGTAAGCAGGATACCCTGTATTATCCAGGGAAAGATTTTAAAGCTCACCTCTCCCGCTCAGTGGCCCTTACACTAGGAGAGTTAAGCTCTGGAAGAGGGGACAGGCAGGGGCTGCAGGACCCTCTTCAGCATCCTGTTTAAATCAGGCCAGACTCATGCTATGCATGAACAGTCGTATTTTCTTTTTTTCTCCTTTTTGGCTATAGAGCTCACCTCTCTTCATGCAGTTGGGATAGTCTTAGGGGGACTCCAGGACCTGTGCATGTAGAAAAGTTTCTCTTCTTAAAAAAAAAATTATGAAAAGGAAAGAAAAAAGAAAAACAAAAAAAAAAAAAAAAAGAAGGAAAAGCTTTCAGTGGAGTTTAGCCTCCAGAAACAGGAGAAGGCTCATGCTACGTGACTAGACAGTCTTACGTGAATGAGCTGCAAGTACTCCACGGCCCAGAAGCCGCAGTTTAAAAGTTCTTATGCAGAGCTGACCACAGGAACGGTCCATATAGCTGACCATAGGAAATACTCATGAAAAAGAAAAATATACCAGAGCTTTCATGTTCCATTCATAGCCAGAGAGCTCTAGTGCAGTGTGGCAATTGAACTTTTAAGTCAGCAAGAATAATAACAGAAAGTACAGACTGCCAATCCTTCTAAAGTGGGTATTCTTAATTGCTGCCTGTGCAGAGACTCAGTATGGCTTTGGGGCATGAGGCACAACTCAATTTATAATATCTTTAGATATTTATAGAAATATTGCAAAATTTATAGAAAAATTGCAATTTAATATTAAACTGTCATTTAACGAAGAAGCCACTGGCTTGAAGGCAACTATCCTAAATGTTGGGATGATGACCAGAATTACTAGGATTATGAATGGCACTGCTTTTAAATGACTATATAATTCTGACCAACTAATAACCTTGTCACACAGTGCACTTGATGTATTTGATAATATATATCTAGTTGTGGATGCATAATTCACCCATCAAATAATGAGAATTACTTCATGTTTGTAAATCGTAACAAGACATCTGGATTGAAATAAAAAATACAATTTACTAGTGAATATTTACCCATTTGATGGGTATGCAATTCATTTTTCCTTCAGTCAGGTATTGTCTTGGTTTCCTTTCATGAAGGAAAAAATATAAAACTCTCTAAAGGTGAAAGCACCAAATAGTGACTATTCAGGTTCTCTCTTTTGTTAGCACAACTTCTACAGCAAGACATAGTGTGCTGTGGTTTTTCCTTCTCCTACCCTGCTGACTGCCAGCTCTGCATTTCAGGTCAGCTGCTCTGCAGTTTGGACTCTGCTTCTTCTTCTGCAAAGCTATGAAACTGGGGAGACCGGCTGGGAAGATAAGTACCCAAACTTATTTTTAAATTAACTGTGAGTACTCAATTCAGTGACACCTGTTCGATCTATGCAAGGGGATACTTTAAAATTATAACCCAGAGAATTCTCCCACTATTCCCATAATTGGTCTCTGTTTGTTTCTCCTTCAGGTATTGCCTAGCAGAAAACCATGGGCAATTTCAAAGGGCATGCCCTCCCTGGAAGCTTTTTCCTTCTTTTTGGCTTATGGTGGTCAGTGAAGTATCCACTGAAGTACGCCTGTCGAAAAAACAAGAATGCTTGCTACCTTGGTTCCAGGGCAGGATTGCAGCGCCTGGAATTTGTTGAGGGCATCATCAAAGCTGTCTTTGCCCTCATTGGTAAGTGAGCTGGACTAAGGGCAGGCTGTACCTTCCAACACTTTTTGCTTTAAATTTTATTCTCTGATGAAATGGATCTCCTTGTGTTCTGTTCTTTTGCTCTTTAACCATGGGAAGTGGTGGGACTACTGCTGTTAATTACACAGCTGTGGCCATAACATGGTTTCCATACATAGCACTCTTCTGGAGCTTCTGTGAGGTCTCCTGACCACTCCTGACCACATCTTAGTGTTCATCTACTGTTCACTCTTCAGGGAGGGAGATAAGACACTTAGGCAAGGGGGTCTCGTGGGACACTGGGAGCACCAGACTGTGAAGTTGTTGCTTTTCTGTTTTGAATTCAACCATCTCAGATGTTGGAAGCCTCCAATGATTTATTGATAAAATATGTAAATGATGTAGATTTTTTTTTGATTAATCTCAGTCAAAAGTGAAAATATTCACACAAAAAGACTGAACTCCAGATCCTTTTGCTGCAGAACTGTTATGATGGGGCGTGGGGGAGCTGTTTGTCCTTCTGTTGTGTCCAGGCCTGGGTACAAACCCACTGGGATGTTTTTGAGAGCTGTGTAGCTGACTGGAAGTGTTTAGTTCTTGTTTACAACCTGGCAGGCTGTGTGGTAGAGATTTAGCTTCAGATGGGTGAGTAAACTAAACAACAGGGGATTTGAGGAGCTCAGCACCTGTGGCTCAAGTTGAAAAATAGCTAAATTTTAAGCATTTTTGCACTTCTAAATTCTAGAAGTTCTATTTGTCTATTCTTCTTTAGATGCCCAGAGTTGCCTCATTTCTAATCAAGGTGTAGGCTGTGACAAAGTCTTGTTCTTGCTTTTCCTTCCTCTCCATTAAGATACATCAGCACTGAAGGGATGTTTGTCTACAGTTTTATCATTAAAAATGATAAAAATCTAAATAATAGCATTCGTTTTGAGGCATGACTGTGGACATCTTTCCTACAAATCTCCCAGTCTGTGTTTAGAGGTAGTTCAGCAGCTAAAACATTAATCTACTGTTTTTATTTTTGCTTTGAAACAAGCTATTATTTTAACATATGGAAATTCCAATTCAAATCAAAAGTATGGAAAAACCACAGTAAAGGCATCAGGAGTAAAGCCTGCTGTTTCCATGTTATGAAAACTGGAAATAAAGGTGGAACAACACTGCATTTGTTCTACAGCATATCTACTTATACAGCAGGATGCTTGCCTATGCTTTATAAATAATATAATCAGCTTTAATGTTTTTAAAGCAGAACAACTTTTAAACCCTTCCCAAACTTCATTGGTCATATAAAGCATTTAAAAGCAGTTTTCTCTTGCTGGAGTACCTCAGCTAGTTAGCAAGACACTGAGGGGCCAAGGTAAGGGAGAGAGTGGAGCAGTGATTCAAATACTAACTCCGTGTACATTTCCATGGGACTTTTAATACCTCAGCACGGTGGAGGGGTTTCCTTTTATGGCTTTAGAGGAAAAATCCCCTTTGAATTATGAGTCTGAACTCTGTCATCCTGCATGTGGCAGGGCACTGAAATGGTAAATCTTTCTTTTGGAGACTTCAGCGTGTGTTATGCTTATGTTTGAACCATTGGAAAAGGCAGCTGAAAAATTTGGTCAGAGAACTACTACAATAGCAATTGTTTAAAAGAAGAAAAAGCACCACAGAATCGTTGCTTTCATTTTCACTGCTGGAAACTGCAAGATGCAAATAGTTCCACCAGGAGTGGAGCTGAAGCCTGATTTCCTCTGGCTCTCCACTATCCAGATTATGCTAAAACCTCAAATTTACTGGCATTATGCTATATGGGGATATATCACTGCTTCTATTGTTTGTGTAAAGACTTGTCATCAGTTTATACCTTAAGTACCAGAACAAATAGTTTTTCTTCTTGTTTCATGCACAGGGATGGTGGCTGAGCAGTTTGTTCCTGATGGACCTCATCTGAAGCTGTACAACTACGAGAAGAAGCACTGGGATCACTTGATGAACTGGCAGCATGCCACCATGTACCTCTTCTATGGCATTTCAGGGCTGGTGGACATCGTGGCGCACGGGACAAACGCGCTGCCTGTAGCCTTGGACAGGATGATGCTTTCCTTAGCAGTCTTTATTGAAGGTCAGTTTACCTCTCCCTGTGGGAACGTATGAATCCTGTGGATGTATATTGATCATTGGTCTGGGAATCTCAAATCAGCCTTACCAAATGACCCTCTGAGAGCTGAGTGTTTCACTCCCTGCGACACTTCTAAGAGATCACAAAAAGATCAGTCTTGGCCCTCCTTACACTGCCCAGGTCATGATCCTGCATTATAGAGGTGCATCTTAGCTTTCCTCCCTGGCTCAGACAGCAACAGAAATGTTATGAAAATAGCAGCAAAAGCCTGTTTTGGCTAAGTGCTCAGTAGCTCAGGCATGTGTTTGATAGCTACTGACATGGCATTCAACTAGTTAGCTAAAGCCAGCGTGAGTGAAGGTGATCCGGGCATAAAAAGAAATGCCAGAAATGTTTCACTGTTTTCTAAAAGCAGATATGGGGAAAATACAAAGGAAGAAATGATCTTAAACTGATCACAATTTGTTCCAGGTTTTCTCTTCTTCTACCATCTTCATGGGAGAGCCATGCTGGATGTTCATGTTCATCAGTTACTGCTATTTGCTGTCTTTGGAGCTGCTGCCTGCATATTTTTGGAAGTTTTTTTCCGTGGCAGTATTGTGCTAGAGATGCTCCGTACAAGCCTCTGCATATTACAAGGCAGCTGGTTCTGGCAGGTAGGTCACTTTTCTGCCTTTGTAATTTCTTCCTCACCAAAATTAGTAATTTAACCCTTTGCAGATGTTTCACAGGTTATATATATATGCGTTTTAAACACAGACCTCAAAAGACTTACAGAAAATAAGTTCCTTTAAAGAGATACAGAAAAAATATTCCTTTGAATAGATAAAAATATTTATTATAGCAATTTTACAGAAGAAGAAGAAGAAGCAGCAGCTGTTTTACTGCAAGTGCCTTTTATTTGAATCAATAAAGAAGCTGAAGTGGTTTTCTTGAACTCTCCATGTTACAGAGCTCTCTGATCCCTGCAACATCCTGTTCCAAATTTGCCAGCCAAATGGCAGTGATTTTAGAGCATGGAAATATATGTTGTCCTTTATAAAGAGAATCTCCACTGTCAGCTGGTGGAGCAGTGAGTAGACACCCAGTGTAGTACTGGACAGGTGAGGCAGAGACCTCATTGATATTGCCAGGTTCAAAAGGTACTTAAGTTACAGATTCTTATTAGGAGACTGGGTGATGTAAAACCTCCTGCTCTTCTAGTACTCTGGGAGCTGAGCAGAAAAAAGAACAGCCAAAACTTTGATATTTCAGGGATGGGGCTCCTGAAAGGACTCTTCAAAATGTAGCTTCCATGCCCTCACTTACTTGTTAGTCCATCCAGTAACAGATACTTGACAGCGACTCTTTCTCTGCTGTCAGAACAAGAGAGAGATTTAAGGAATTGCTGGGAGTTTGTAACAGAAATAGGAGCACTAGTGCTGATGTGTGTTACATCTTATAGTGGAGAACTGAGGTCACTCCAATGATTTTTCTTTCCGGCATGTCTAGACTGGCTTCCCTTTTTTCTATGCTGGCCAGACACGATGAATAAAAATGTTTGCTGTTTCTTAGGAGAACTGGACACTCAGCACCAAATCAAATATTTAAATGCTTGCTCTGGCATGAGGACAGACCTCAGAACTGGCTGTATTTTTCTATAAGGGAACACAAGAATGTGATGCTGCAGCACTTGCTCTTTTATTTTCTTGTTTTATTTTCTTGTTTGCAAACTTCCAGCTAGTGATTTGAGAAGCTTTACATAGGAGGAATGGATGCAACCATCTATGCATTGCTTTCTGCCTAGTCTAATTTTAGAACAGATTATTTCTTTAGCTCTAGAGACAATGTGGGTTTTGTTTCAAAGTAAAAATTGAAACACTGAAAATAGAAGAAATTTAAGTGTGGCTTTTTTCACACCCACATCAGACTTCAACCATCTGTGTGACTGAAAACCACACACTGGCTTCAGCACAGGAAATTTGTAAAAGGTAAAGGGACTTTCTTTCTACATCATCAACACCCTCATTCACTGAATTCTTTGCATGAAAATACAAAATTCACTCCCCTCCTTCTTCCTCTCCTCTTCCCAGTTTCTAAATTCTCAGCTAAACTGCTGAGTGATGACTTTGAATAGCATTGAGCAGTACAGAGGGCTGGTGTTTGTCATGCAAACCCTGCATAGCCACAGGATTAACTATTTTCCCATTTTATGCACAAATAAGAATTTGATCTTTCTGAACAAACAAATCAGCTACATATTTCACATGAACTTACAGTCTTGCATGAGGAAGCTCCATTTTCATGCCCTTTTTGACTTTTCCATTGGATGGCCCAGAAGAAATAGACTTGTGGCTCCCCTTTATTTGTTCATTGATTATTCATCTTCCCAGCTATGTAAGGCATTCCCAGACACTGCTGGGAAGAAGAGAGGCAGTGCAAATGGCCAGGCAAGTTTTCTGGTCCATGAGGTGCTTTCAGTTCAGAGCGCACACAGGGCTGAGCACCAGCCCCTCTCCTTACAGTGCATAATTGTGATTGTTGCAGAGCTGGGCTGTTGGGCAGGCTCCTTAATTTTCTGGGCAAGAGCAGCGAGTCTCTGGGAGTGGCACTTTATCTTCAAAGGCATTTCTGCACAGAGCTGTTCAAAGTGATCCATCACACCTGAGAGTGACTACAAAATTGTTTTTAATAGTAAACAAAGAAACAAGCAACACCATAAGAAAATTAAATGTCTGCCTTGTGATGGGTAGCATAAAACATGATATGGCATAGGATGCTCATCAAATAACATGTAACAAATCTCTTTTATTTTACTACAGATTGGCTTTGTGCTTTATCCTCCAAATGGAAGCCCAGAGTGGAATCAGATGGATCACACTAACATGATGTTCCTAACTATGTGCTATTGCTGGCATTATGCTTTTGCTCTTCTTACACTTGCAGTGAATTACACAATTGTAAGCTGGTAAGCTACGTGAAACACTAAAACTTTGGTGACTTGTCTATTTAGTCTAGTCGGAAGTTTATTTTAGAAAAGTTTCACTGACAAATGAAAAGGTTTCTATGAAGTAAGTAATTGTCTTGCAAGGTAAAATAAAGATAGTTACTAGTAATCAATGAAAAGCATGTCATTGCTTCAGTAGAAAGGGGGAAAAAATGCATCCATAAATACAGCTCTGATAGCATAGCATAATGCTTCTCACATAAAATGAGCACCAGTAGTCTTTCACATTTGTAAGTGCATATAAAGTCAGAAGTAGGAGGTTTTTTACCTGCGGAATCTTGTCTCCCACTGCTCATCTCTGCTAATTTTAAGTGGCTTAGAGAGCAGGCTTCATGACCTTACTTTGAAGATTATTACACAGAATTCCTTACTAGAAATTTCCTGTGATCAAACCTGATTTCTTTTTCACTAGTAATTTTCACCCCCTAATGTCTAAAGTTAGCCCTTTTCCTTGCTGCTCAGTGCTAATTCTGACAAAATTCCTGCTGCAGTGTTAATTTGGCTGTAAAAATGCCTCTGCCATCAGATCACAGAATGTGATCACCTTCTGTCCACAGGACCTTACCAAGCCTTTTCCTACAGTGTCCTAAACATGCTTCTCACCCCTTGCTTTATTCCTACCATCCTAAGAGCCCTATTTAATCATGTTAAATACATAGTTCTTCCAGTCTTGATTTGCACTGAGGTGCCTGTTCTTTTTGTATCTCAGTCTGAAAGGCACCAGCACTCAAGGCTGGTTTGCTGTATAAAGAATGGCATGCAAGGCTGGTTTGCTGTATAAAGAAGGGCATGCAAGGCTGGTTTGCTGTATAAAGAAGGGCAGCTCTTGAGAACGTGGCAGCAATCTCTCATCCCTTCTGAAGCTGGGACCAGTGGCTGCTGCAGCATCAGACGAGGCCTCAGAGGAGGTTGGTCATGGCACACTGGCAGAGTTCCCCTCTGAGGGTAGTTTGGCCAGACTCTCTCTTTCTCATAGTGTTATGGTTCCCTTCCCCAGTGAACACAGCACCTGCACAACACTGAACCTTCTGGAGGGTTCACTGAGGTTTGTTTGAAGTGCTCTGGGATATGTCCATAGGAATAAGTGCTTACAAGCTGTACAGTCAGGATGTATCAGTAAAGGCAGCACTTCCTAACCACAGAATCACAGAATGAGTCACCTAACTCACTGGTGAGATACAAGAGTTAAACAGGATGTTACCATGTAAAAAATGGTCAGGTGAGTCTTTGAGTTACTGTTGACAACTTTCTTCTTGTTGTTTCCAGGGTGGTCCGTTCGAAGGTTAAGCAGTCCCACTCCATGGAAATGGGTTTACTGAAAACATCTGAACGAGATCATGAGTCAGAAGAAGAAATTTAGCATGAGTATGGCTTGACCAGTTTGCCCACTCCATCCATTAGGCTAATTGATACCTCATTTCTACATTTTTTTTGCCATCTTATTAATTCTATACTATGACTTGCTTTGCAAATATGAATCCCCTATGATGTCTACATCTACACAGGGTTGTTTTGGGGGTTTTTTGGTGGTGTTTTTTTTTTTTTTTTTGGTGAAGGGTAAGCTTGATATTGATTCATGGTGGTTGCACTACTACCTTGCTTATCACATGCTTCACAGAAAATCAGACTAGTATTAGACAGACTTGGCATGCATGAGGCAGCACAATGAAGTCTGTATGTTTGCCTTATTAAAAGTGAAGCAAAATGTTTTTCAGCTGCAGCTGGACATAAAGTTTCCATAATCAGGGTGTCTAAATATGTGTGTTGGTTGCCCTGCAAGTACCTGTAGATAAATAACTGTGCAGACCTGGAAAACAGTAGAACAAGATAAAGAAACCACAGTCTTGCAGCTGTCTTGTGTAACAACTTCCTGTCTCTGCTTGTGCCTTTATGTTAAACAGAACAAACTTCTCACTGTGAACCCATTGAGTGGTTCACTGCAGTGTGTGCAGTGTGTTCACCTCCCAGAGACATCACCAAGCCTGGCAGGAGGACCAAAGATGTATATGGTGATCAAAAACCAGAGCAGTTGTTCATGCTTGTGCCTAGACAGTCCTGTCTCTTTGTTACCCTTTGTCTTTGCAAGGCAGTAGAAGTGACCCTGCCTTCCCTTGGTACCTGGAACAATTTCTTTTCCAGAAAGGCTGAGGGGTGTCCAGGCAGGCAGCACCTAACTGCAAAACTGGTTTCTTCCCCAAAGCTATTTCCTTTCCTTTGGTGGACTTTGGTGGTTTTCGGCAGGATTCAGAGCAGACACATGACCCACCACCGGAGTCAGGAGTGGGTAATTCTGCTCTGTGGGCAGGATCAGATGGTTTTGCACCCCTCTCTCTTTATCACCCCTTCAGTCACCAGGCAGCCTGCACAGTGCTGCACAGTGAGCTGTGGAAGGGCACATGTTGCCTTCTTAGTAGCTCCATACCCAGCTACCAACACCAGTGAAGGAATTAAAAAATAACATCACTTTTATTTGCATTTATTTTCTCCATGCAAACTGATCTAGTGAAAAGTATTGTGTTCATGGCCAATGGCAGCAAACTGATTGCTTAAAAAAGCTAGCTAATAAAATAGTTTGTACCTCAAAAGGATCCCAAGACCCAAAAAAAAAATCCTTACAGGCTTTTTCTAAAACTACTTTACCTTCAATGCAACATAAATATTTAATTTACTTTTAAGATCTACCTTTTATTTCCCCTTTTTCAAGGAGCACCTATCTTAGTTGCACATGCTGTTAATGCTGTATTTCAGGCTGTCAGTTTTGTCAGTGCCTTTCCAAAATCAGTGGTGTTGTTTATTCTGAAGGAGATCATCAAAAACTACTTTGCTTCTCACAGGCAGGAACAATGCAAATTTCTTCACTGCTTTTCTTGATAAATACATTTAATACCATGCAAATATTAAGGTGCTGTATCTCTAAACTAAAGAGATAACCTAAGCAGAGTGAAAACACAGTAAACTGTCTGAGCATTCGTACGTCTTCTTAGAAGAGTTCAGTTGTTAATTTTTAAAATTATTTTACATGTTTGCCAAGTATTGTGAAGTAACACCTGTAACCAGGTGTCAGATTATCCAGATGAATCTTCTTTGGAAAGCAAAAGTAGTTGGCTCACATACATTTCTACATTTACAAATGTCAAGGAGGAAATTGCACATTACTAGCCAAAGATCACTGCTTTTCTTAGCAATTATTGGACCTTTTTCAATGCCTTTCTCTGAAGGCTCTTGGAGATTTTGGCAGACTTTAGTAAAGCCTGTCTTGGGACATTCTTGTAAGACAGGTATTGGTATGGTATATTTGTAGCTCTGTGTCTCAGTTTTACAGTGATCTTACTACAACTCTGAAATAATTCTATTTACTCCACTCTGCAAATCTAAGACTTGAGTTTGATTACTGTGGCTCCATTAAAACCAGATTTTCTGTAGAAGGAAGATCCATAGCTTCCCTGAGGAGCTTGCCTGTTAATTGCAGCAGGGATACATTTGCCAAATATGTCCCTGTTACGATCCTACCTTCATTGCACCACATCACTGTTGTCTCTAAATTGTGGTGATTTTTTTAAAGGGCAGATTCTTTTTCCTGTTAGAATGGTTGAGCTACAAAGCTTCTGTAGTGCTGGGCAGGGAAGACAATGGTTGTGCATCAAAGAGAACTTGGGGATTATTTCAAAAGTCTGTTGCAATAAGCCAAAATCAGTTGATGAGGTTAACCTCATGGGTGAGCTGTGCACTTGGAAGGTGCTTAGCAAAATCTCCCTTAGAAAAAAATTCCCTGCTTTTACAGAAGCAAAAAGTGACAGTACTTGAACTCATTGGCCAGAGAGTGGCTGCCTGACACTGTGCAGAGGAGCCTGGGGGGCTCTGGCTCTGTCCTTATCCAGCAGTGGCTGTAGAGCCGGGTCTTTTCTTTGGAGAAAAACTGAGCAGGATTTGGCCTGCTGAGAGGTATCACCTGCGCCTCCCTCCGTGTCCCTGCTGTGAATCTCCTGTAAATGATCACAGAATGGGATGGACAAGCCCAGCACACCTCTGCTGGTGCTGGTGCAACCATGCTTAGCAAAGACACCTCTAAAACAGCCCAGGCTGGAGGCTGATGCAGTCTGTGACGCAGAACTGTAGGGCAGGCTTTGTGCAAAAGGCTCTCTCCTCACATTAGGAAAGGTGGTACTGCATTATCATGCTTGGAGAAATGCAAGGAAAAACAGAAGTCGCAAAGAAACAGTAGTCTTTTGAATTTAATTTTTAATACTTAGAGTACATGTACATTGAGTGTCATTGCAGGGCTTTGTGCCTGACAAATTTATGGTGCCACAAAGGACAGAAACAGCATGTTTCAGAGTGGGGTTTTGATACATGGAACGCCTGACCTATTCTCCTGTGTTCAAAAGTGATGCACAGGAACAGTAGGGCACCTATTACAATGAACAAGGTACAGCCTTCATCATTTCACAAGCAGCAGGTATTGCCTGAGTTGAATGAGGGGAGGGAAGTCCAACAAGTTTACAAATACCACTCAGAAAAAAGAAGCTGCTCTCAAGAAAATTTAAATTATTTTTAAATATTGGTGGCTTTGAAAAACTATATGGTAGTTTTTACTAGACAAAATACACCTGTAATTTTATTTAAATAAAATTGATCTATTAATGTAAAATGTCTGTCATGTTTTCAGGGGAAAAAATATAACCATTTATGGGATACGATCGGGTGGGATAAGCAGGTTACCCTCATAACACATCCAGACATTTGAACAAGTTGCACTTTAATTCAAGAAAGGTCAGCACTACTTTGTCATTAGAAACAACAATGTTTGTTCTATATTCTGTAAACAAATATTTTTTCCCTTGTAACTAAACATAGCATGAATGAAGAGCAAATATGACAGCAAGGAATTTGAATCCTCCAGGTTAATTCATCCTTAAAATTTATGCAGCAGGGATACATTTGCCAAATATGTCCCTGTTACGATCCTACCTTCATTGCACCACATCACTGTTGTCTCTAAATTGTGGTGATTTTTTTAAAGGGCAGATTCTTTTTCCTGTTAGAATGGTTGAGCTACAAAGCTTCTGTAGTGCTGTTTTTATCCTAAAAAACTTCAGTGGATCAGGTACTTTAATGGCCTCCCCCAGAATGTTTCAGTTCCTCTAAACCACAGCAGTTGGGGTAGGAGTTGCTGGTACAGAAGTTGGTGGAAGAAAACAGAATAGTTTTTTATCCAAAAAGGCCTTCAGCATGTGCAGTAGTGGAAGGGAGCCTGACTCCCAAGGACTAAGCAACAAAGAGCACATCTGTTAAAAGGGAGAAAGACAACTGGAAAACTGCCCGAATATTTGCCCTTAAAATCTATTCTAGGTACAATATGTGCTTGCTCAAAATATGTGAGAGTAAAAAGCCTAATATTTGTCAAATAAGGAATAACTTGTCCTCAGATTACTTTTTTTGAACACTAGCTTCTACCTCTTTGTTAAGTAACTGTTGCAGTTCATTAATCTCTATATTTGATACACTTCTTAGAATGAAAATACATTTTGAAAAGTAGATGAAAACCATAATTCTAAATACTACAGCAATACTAAGCAAATTAGTTTAGAAAGGAAGTTCTCACCTAAAGACTTCTGCCATTTACTGACAAAACACTCTGCCAGAGATGGCAGCCGAGAGGTCAGAGTAAGGGTACAATACAGGCATGAAATTAGAGCAGAAATGGTTTTGCCTATATGCTGTGGTTACCAGCCACTGCCTCCCTGAGCAGGAGAAGGAAGAAATGGAAAGCAGGTTGCAGATCCATACAGCTGAATAGCAATTAAGCAACAAGAAGTCACTCCCAGGACTCTGAAGAGCATGGGAGAGGCAGCTGTGTTCATGGTGTACAGCATTCCAGCCTCCTGCCTCCAGTGTTATTTACCAGGGGCAAGGTTCTCAGACACATGGTGGGATTTTTATGACTCCTGTGCCGCAGGAAACAGCAATGCCAATCTCCCACTTCCAGTGGGAATGACAGTAGGAGTGAAAGCTTGCACTGCTTTGCTGGAATTTTAGTGGTTTGTGACTCTGACTCAGATGCAGTTGACACATTAAAAAAAGTCAAAGATGGTGTTTACTGCTAGCCACTTTGTGCACACTTGAAAACAAAAAAGAAAGGAAATTAGAAACAGCTGGCTCTAATTAAGGCTTAAAAGAAAATTAAGGAAAGCAGAAGAAACATATCCAGTCACTGAAGAGAGATTTTATCTCCCTGCAGCTTCATCACAGATACAAATTTGCAAGTGTTAAGGTTCCCTTTCAGTTTGATTATTCTATCATATAAACATGGTTTAATATTTTCATAAATAAAAGTATACTATCTTTTAAGAGGTGTTCATTTATTTGTGTTGGTTTTGCCATCTGGTGCCTTAAGTATTTTTTTCCCTGTATTTTATATAAAGTATTCATGTGAAGTTAGAAATTCACAATCAGTTTTACTCACAATCCTACTGCAACATCCCAGCTGACAAATTGTCTTCCATTTGCAAAGCTGGGCTTGCAACGCAAAGTTTTGGACTCTTAGTATTTTGTATATCTAAACTCAACATTCTACTCAAAGATACCCATGATGATGTCAGCTGTGTAAAAGAAAGAAGCAGGGATGCTCTTTCCATTGAATAGGAAGGGCAGTGTAAGTAACCATGAGAATGAATTACGATTTCTTTCCTATTTTGTAATTTAGGACTCAGACCTGTGATTCAGAAGCTGGATATGCTTTTAATATACCACATACCTCAGACTTAGCTGAGCAAAGAACTGAACTGTTCTGTGCCTCAGTTTCCTCATCTTCAAGAATCAAATTACACTTGTTTCTGTTTTGTCTGTAAGAGTCCTGCTCAGGAAGGGGCATCTTTGTCACAGCCATTTTATAAGTTTCTTAAATGGAAACTTGCTGGACATTTTTCCTTCCATGGGAAAGCTGACTTCTCTGCAGATTTCTGTAAAAACAAACCTGTGTCTGTGTGTGGACTCAAGGACAACAGATGCATTCCTTTGCCTGTCTCCTGATATAGAAGATGTAGTTTTCTCTTTCTAGCCAGTGATGTAGAGGTTGTAATCTCTCTGCCTTTGTAAGCATTGGGGAGTCTTGCTCTGAACATGGTGGAGGAAACGTAACTCTGAATATGGGCAACTTAGCCCTAAAACCTTCTGAATAATGGAGTCATTCTAATAAATCATATAAGCCTTCTGATACTGGAGTCAATGAGCCTCATTCAGCATCCAACACAAGACCCAGAGAAACAAACTGCTTTCCAGGCTCCAGATCCTTTTAAAATAACACATCTTCCTGCGTGTCTCTTAGATCTGGTTTTACATTCTTATCCCTTTAAACAGGAGAAAAGCAAGCATTTAACTGCTTATGGCAGGAGACTTTAAAGTAATTAACATTTCAAGGCTCCAAAGCATTCTCTGTGAGCAGGATGAGGAGGAGACATTCCTGTCCAGCTGAGCATTGCTGCTGTTCACAGTTTGAGAGCAGTGGTAGAGCTTCGGGCTCCCAGGGCTTGCCTGGCCAGCCCTGCAAATACTTCCAAGCACATGGGATAGCCGAGCATGGGGTGCACACTGGGGCCAGCCCTCGAGCTGTGCCTCCCAGCCCCCACACATGGCTGTGCTGCCCCACAGAGCCCCGTGTCTGCCCCTCTCTGATGAAGCCACCCAGTCAAAGGGCTCCAGCAGTCCCCAGCTGCTGTTTCCTCCACCCTCGGACTCTCACCTGTCACCTGAGTGCCACGGCCCTGCGCCCTCCTCGTGTGTCTGTGCTGATCCCATCTCTGAGGATATTCTCCCTTTTCTGTTTCCCATGTTAATGAGAATAACAGGGAGAGAGGAAAGATCTAGGACAAGAAACATGCTTGTAACAATAGGGCTACCACAGACAGGCAGGCAGACGACCCCCTGACTGGACAGAGTTGAGTCCAGAGGGACAGCATGCAGCCCTGTCCCTCCTAAAAGTTTGTACCAGCCTGTCACTGGTGTGGTGGCACAGCCTGTCTTTAACTAAAACCCCTTTGAGCAGACTATGAAGACATTTGGCTATCTGAAGAAGCACATTAACAATTTTGGTGTTCCCATTTGTAAAAGTAATCTTTATTATTTCAGCATTTCCATAGTCTTTCCTATGTCCTGAGGAGTTCTCTTCAATAGAGGGTGTCTTGGTCACCTGACATATTTTTTATTTTCACTATGAATACTTTGAATATGAGTATATGAGTATCATTATGACTACCTTGCAGATTGATGTCAATTAAAATAATAAATACATATCTTATACTGCTCATTCTTATTCTTGATAAGAGGAAAAGACATAACAATCAGTAAGTTGTTAAAGCAATTTTAGTCTAGAGTAGTAGCAGTATCAGTAGTATCCAATGGCTAGACCATTGCACCACATCCCAAGAAACCAGAACCCCTTTTTTTGACTGCATTTCTGTACATCCTTTGCACATCACATCAGCCTGTTGAGTCCTGTTTTTTAAATGGAGATGGAACTGGTTTGATAATTAAAAAAGCTGAACAAATCTCCTTTCCTCACTAGCGAAAAACACCATGTAAAAACAAGGTACTGTCCCTGTTTACACAATGGGAATCAATCCACTGAATGCTGATGACAAAAAAGACGTGTTTATTTCAACACATTCTTAAAATAACTCAATTTTCTTCTTTACTTTGACTGTGTTGACTTTCACCCTGTGCCAGCCAGCACCACCTCCCCCAGGGTACATGAAGATCTATATTGAGGACCAGAGTCAGTCTCCAAGAGGTAATAAACACACAGGTACTAAAACTCTTTTTTTAGAACAGAAAAGGTTAAAGTTTTATCAGTAGACAAATAGTTAATGGTCTATAACAAGAGTATGATTGCATAATAACCATTTTATAGCATTGCAGACAGCCTGCACTACAACATGCCTTCACTCCACTGGGACAGAATTTTGGCTGGAATCACCTGTTGTGTAGTGACTGTGACCCTTTGGGTGCTGTGTATTTGGCAGCGCCTCAGGTTCAAAGCAGGTAAGAAATTATTCTACCCCATTTAAACTCTTTGAGTTCTTTTTCCTTTCCTTAAATATTTAAGCATGACTGCTGACAAACATTATTACCTCCATGTTGCACCCTTCTCAGGCAGAAATATTTTTCTTCTTACAACAATGTTTAAAGAAGTATCCCAAACTTTGTATGCTGCTGTAAAACAGAATAGGATGACAAGCAATCTCTGCACTGTTTTCATTGGAATATGCGTACACTGCTCATGACTCCTTTGATATAACTGAGAAATGTCTTGACATTTTCTCACCCTTTTGGTAGAAATTTGATTTCTTTTTCAAAAGAGAAAAATAAACCTTTAACTAGTCTATCAAACCGTATTTTAAAAAGGAAATCTGTACTTTGCAGATGCTTGTATATTTGCATGCATATAGTACCTGTTCATGTTTTTATTGCAACTTGCATTGCAGAAATATTTATTGAAAGCATATCAGAGACTTGCATTTTCTATATCTGAAAATCAGGTCAATGTACTCTTGTAAAACATTTCTGTGTGCAAACTTGGAGCAGAAAGCTGGTCAGCGTTTCCTCTCAGCAAAATACTCACAATATTGAAGTGACACAAAGCTATGCATGGATCTATATTCAAAATTCTTTGAAAGAATCAAGTAGTCCTGGCTGCTTGTCCAGTAGAGAGTCAGACATGATTTAAGACCAAGAAGCCTGAAGAAAAGTTTATATGAGGATTCATTATGTTACATTTACTTCAAGAGATTTATCAGATGTTTGTAGGGATTGAACACACCCGAGCCCAAGAAAGGACACAAAAGTAAAGTGATTATTTAACATATGCCAGTAATAATCCATCTTTGCTAATATCAGTATATGCTCAGACCTTTGTTTGACTTGATGGAGCCAAACCCAGATGAGATGGGAGTTAAGTCTCAGTGCAGCACAGGGATACCTCTGCTTCTACCTAACACAGCTGCAGGCAAACGAGCTGCTAAGGAAGGCATTTAAACTGCAGCTACTTCAGGGATGGGAAATACCTCCATGCCCATCTAGTGCATTGCTTGATGCACATAGTGGTAGATTTTCTTCTTTATTCAGGCTTCAATCACAAGTATTAGCATCAACAGTTCCCATGATGCTTGATTAAAACACCCTCAGCAGTTCATGGTGATGTGGTATTATGTAAGAATCAGACAGTTTTAGTTTTGAAATATATACAGTCAAAAATCAGTGGGATTCTTGACATGATTAATGTCTGCAAAACTTAAAAGACAAAGAAGATATTTTCTGAATCTTAAAATAAAACCAGAAGAACCCATTGATTTTAAGCCTGTGGTGAGTTAGTGCATGTGTAGTAGGTGTGACTGCATAGGTCAGCTCAGGAATTTGCATTTGTGAAAGACAGATTTCCCTCTGAAACAAAAAAAAAAAAATCATGAGACCTTGAACAGTAGTCTAAGAAAATTTACCAGGAAGCTCTAAATAGAGGCACAGTTTTGCCTGGCATTAACAGATTCTGCAGGTGTCATGTTATTACAGAGGAACTCTTTTGGCGAATTCAAAGCTAAGCCTGATTCCCTTTGCCGTCACCTCCCCTTTGCTGCTTCATGAGCTTCATGGCAGCTCTGTCTGCACGTCCAGGGGTAAATGCTGAACTTTTTACTCCACAGCTGCCTGCTTTTCTGCTTTGTTGCTTCCAAAGGAGTGTCAGCCCAATCTTCCTTTTCACCTTTCTTCTTCCTTGCAGTCCTTTGCAGACCGTGACCAACACTGCCCCAGCCGGCTGCAGAAGCAGCTCCAGCACTGCTCCCACCTGAGGCTGTCGCAGGCACTGCTCCTCAGCAGGCAGCCCAGGGTCCAGGCATTCGCAGGGCATCTCTTTTCCCTCCCTGGTTTTGCGATCCTTGGTGCCGGATGACCCAGCAGTCCTGCCTGGCCCGGCTGCTCCGGGTTCGTACTCACCAAGCAGGGCAGAGGCTCAGAGCTGTATTGCAGGTTCCCCAGTGTCCTGGGCGTTCCCAGGCTCCCAGCCCAGAGCAGGTGGCTGAGCCCCAGGATCACCCCTGTGCCACACGGCCCCGTGAGCCACACTGAGTGCCTGGCTGGTGAGACAGTGAGTCAGACTGCTGCGAAGTGGAGCCAAAACGGCGTGATCCGACACCCAGCTCCCACAGATCCAGAGGTTCTCCACAGCTGCTTAGGACTGCACAAATCAGGGCCACACAAATCTCAGTTGTTGGAGGAGATTTCCTTTCCTTCCTGTAAGATTTCCAACGGAGAGATGATGTGTTTTGAAAAGCTGATGGCTAGGACAGACATTACCTAGCTACACTTAGATGTTATTCCACTATCATCAGAGACATCTGGCTGCAGTGGAGCTGAGACAGCCTGAAACACAACTGCTAAATAGCAATAACAGGAGCAAAAGCTGAGCAAAGAGTGCCAAGAACAGAATTACCCCTGCCACGTGGCACAGCCCTTACAGTTTGCAATGATATTCCAGTTGCATGAATCCCATTAAAGAGTAAGAAGTTAAGCAATCTCTTTAGTTCAGTGAGAATATTAGAAATATACAATGACACGTTCCTGGCAGTGCTCTTTACTTTTGAATGTTCTGGCTTTACTCTGTTTGTCAGTGTCTCAAAACACAGGCATTAAAATGTCAGATCAAATGGCAGACCTCAAATCCAGTTTTCTGCATTATTTGAAACCATACACCCAGTGCATAGGTGTGCAATTTCCACTGTGAACCTTAATGGAAAGGATTCCAACTCCATCCTTCACTTGGGGACCTGGTGAGATTGACTGTGAGGAAATCTTGCTCTGTGGAGATCCCCCAGCTCTTGGATCCCTCTTTCTAAGACCAAGGTCCACCACTCCTTCCCTGCTTGTTTCTGCAGTTTCTGCAGCAGAATACCCCTTCAGCCATTCAAGATTTGCCAGTGTCTTTTTAAAAAAACCTTAAGATTTTCAGAGCTTGCTCCGAAATATCATAATACACAGGAAATACCATAATATATTCAGAAATTTCTAAGATCTGCAATTTCTCTGCTATTGCTTAGACTGTGCCGTTTTGTTTCCCAAAGCAGTGGCAGCCAGTTCAATGAGTATTTCAAAGAAAACCCACTATTTCTGCCAAAAGACAGAATAAAATTCGTCACCTGTTCTGAAGTAGGTACAGAGGCTATGGCTGAGTTTGGGGCATGTGGTTTTCCTGTTTTATCCTATAATGCCTGTCCTAAATCATAGCATCCTTACCTGATTCTTGGATGTGTGACTATCCGTGTCCTTATTATTGTTCCAGGCCCTTCAGCACTGGGAATCTGTGTTTCGAGTTGGGTAGGTTTGTTTGTTTGTTTGCTTGTTTGTTTGTTTTTTGTTTGGTGTTTGGTTTTGGTTGGGTTTTTTTTCCCCTCCTCTCTCCTGTTCCTTCCTTACAACCTGTAGAATTTTTTCCCATTGAGTTGCTAATGGGAACTGACGGCTGGAGACAGGGTGGGCCGGAGATACCGGGAGATTTGGGCTGGGGGGAATTCCTAGCTCTCTCTCCCTCTTGGCACTAGAGGAGACACAGTCTGCAGAAGGAATTTGCCACCACTGCGAGACTCCGTCCCTGCTGCCTTCTGCTACCACCACCGTGACTCAGTGGGGAACCTTTCTTCTGCGGCTCGGCCTCGCGTTCCCCTGCCCTGCCAGGACATCCCGCAGGTCCCAGGTATTTGCTGTAGAGTTTTGGGACATTCTCGTTCACTGCCCTGGGATTTCTGCTCATTTGCTGCCATTTCCAGCCTGCTGCTTCCAAGAGTCCTGCTAGGGGCACCGGGATCGCTCCCCCAAGGGTTTGTGAAGCAAAACTTCGCTTCCATCCCTTCCCGAGTGGGACAGAGCCGCCATCGCCACGCGCTACCCGAGCCTGCGCCGGAGCGCCCCCTGCAGCCACGGGGGGATCACCGCACCTGCCGTGAGCACCGGGAGCTGCCAGCGCCCCTGCTGGCCGTGACCGGAACTGCACGACAGGGAAAGTGCCGCAGCCGAGCGGCGTCACTGGGTTCGGGCTCTGTTTGGGGTTAATGCCGTAGGTGGTGTTGTTTGTTTGTTTTATCATACCTACCAGTAAAGAACTGTTATTGCTATTCCCGTATCTTTGCCTGAGAGCCTCTTAATTTCAAAAATCTAATGATTCGGAGGGAGGGGGTTACATTCTCCAGACCAAGGGAGGCTTTTCTGCCTTCCCTAGCAGACACCTGTCTTGTAAACCAAGACAATCTCTGGCTTTGTTTTGCCTTCTTGGTCCTGTGGATTCCTGCAGAAATAATTTCGGTGTTTCATGGACTTAACAGTTTGAGCTTTTGGTAGACTGGAGGGCCACACTCCTGCTTATTCAGCATCTGCACAAAACTATTC
The DNA here is from genome assembly GCA_013396995.1 of Dicaeum eximium. Taxonomy (NCBI): domain Eukaryota; kingdom Metazoa; phylum Chordata; class Aves; order Passeriformes; family Dicaeidae; genus Dicaeum; species Dicaeum eximium. The sequence goes on from VWZP01000230.1 coordinate 26,576, forward strand.
CCACCTACATTGTTTTGGGAATGCAAATTCATGTTTAGAAACTTTGACCCCACACTTATGCCATTGGTTTTAGGGGCAAGTGACTGAGTATATGAGTGAGATTATGGGTCATATATATATTTTTAGCTGAGGCGTCAAAAATATCATGTTTCTTTCCTTCATCAAATTAAATAGATACATTATTTTACATACCTATTGATGAAGATATATATAGATATGTCTTGATTCTTTATTTGCACAGGCACTACAGAACCCATGGAACTTTTGTGCTTTAGTCTCAACAGTGGCAGCTCTGGGGATGGAGCCTGTGTGTGCCCAGAGGAGTAGGTGGGATCTCTGTTACACAGGTCAGTACAAGCCCAGCAGCATGGGCAGCTGGCACCATTTCTGGGAACACCTCCACTTTGGTAGATCCCTGACATCTCCTGCTGCTGAGATCTGCTCAGCAGGGTCAGATCTGGAGGCTCTTGCTTGGTGAGGCTGTATTTTTCACCCACCTCAAAAGAATAATACATCTGGGGAAGACATTACAGGTTTTGACAATCTATGGCCTGTTTTTAGCCAATTTGGCTGTTGTTTGAATTGCCCTGTTTAAAGATCACAGTGGCTTGAAAATCTGATTCAGGTCTCAGTGACCAGCGTTGCTGTGTCTGGCTTTGCCCTCTGTTTCAGGACACCATTCACCTCAGCACCCTGCAGGACAATGCCTGCCTTTAGCTCCTGCTGCTGCTGGCACTGGTCTTGGATGAGTCAAATTTCCTACACGTGGAATAGCACTGTCCTGGCTGGCTCCCATTTCAGTCCCCTCTGCCACAACATGGCATCTCTGCACTGTCCTGTGCTGGAGGCTGCCAGCTCACTGAGCTGCAGGATCTCCAGAGCTGGTGAAATCCCCAGCTCCTTTTTTCCCAGGCCAACAGCCCACAGTGTGGCCAGTATGACAAACAGATACACTGTCATGTGTCAGTTGGGCTTTTGTCAAATGATGTGACATGTTGGGTCAGAAGGATGTCAAAATATCTGCAGTGTACCCAGGAAAATATGCCTGTTGAGGACTGCTAGGCAGATGGAAAGTTCAGGTCTCAGCAGACAATGATAGACTGGATGAGTTCATGACTGATTGGAACATCTGGGTAAAATGTTTCAGAGAAGTTGGCTCAAATAAAATAATCATGGCTGGGATTTCAGCACTGGAAACAAAGCATTATGATGATTCTGTAATTTCCTTTGTTCACTGCTCTAGTGTTCTGCATTTGATTTGCTGTGAATTGCCTTAAAGAATAGATTTCAATAGCTATAGCTGTTAAAATACATGAGGTAAGAATGTTTGGACAGACACAACTAACTTGAAACCATAACAAACATTACTGAAATTACAAACCCTCAATTTTACTCTGTTTTCCTAAGGAAAGTTTATATTGTCCATCTGTCTGTTGTTCCACATTCTTGGCACCTTCTTTAACTTGCTGACCAGTTTCAACTAAATTTACTAGGTGGTTACACATCTTAAAGGTCTCAAAATCTTATGAGTTTTGCACATATCACTAGTTGGGTACAGGAGACCAGCCCTATAAATATCTCAAAGAGGAAAAGGAAAGGAGACTTATGCCACCAGTGAGGAGGTTGAGGCCTCATGGCCAGTCCATCTAGTCCAGTCACAAAGATGCATAAACTGCCCATGACATTTGTCTCGTTTTCACCAGCTAACAAAATGGAGATGTATATTTTAGGTACTGAAAATATAAAGATGGATGTAAGAGGTGAGAGGGGCTGAGACATGATGGAGCATGAAGAGCATGGATCACAGTGCTAAAGGTGTTGAGGAGGCTGGAAGAAAGGACAGTCAGTGCTGGGAGTATGGAGGAGGTGATCCAGTGTATTGCCAGAAAAAGAGAGCATGGCATACAGCATAGACAACTTTTGTAACCCAATTACTTTAGTTCCAACAATGATGAAAAAAATTCCACTTGGCTCATAGTTCATTGCTTTTCTACATTATGTCATGGTTATTTTCTTTCACAAATCATAACAAAGGGACTGGTTTTCTTCTTGCAGTTTGTATTGTTTGGCTCTTTTTTTGTTCTATTTGGTTTTATTTTGTTTTGTTTTATTTTGTTTCAATTTGGAGCAATCCTAATGACATTAAAATATTTTGAATAATTTGAGATTTGCATCAGTGGGAAGATTTTATTTCAGATGTACTCTCTTTTCTAAGTCCAAAACCAAGCAGTATAAGCATATAAACCATCCCAAACCACCTTCAGATCAAGGCTTGAATAACCTTAGAAAAGAAAAAAAAAAGCTTGTATGGATGAATATATGTTCATAGCAACTTATTCTTAGCTTTCATCCCTCAGAGGGAAGGCAGGACCATCACAAAGGTATTCAAATTCATGGGTCTAGAGAGGATTCATTCAAGACAGCTGAAAGCCCCTGTGGGACTCCTGACCTCTGTGGTGATGAAGAGAGGCCACAGAGAACTGGAAAAAAGTTCATATTATGCACACCTTTAAGAAAGGCAAGAAGGAGATCTAGGGGAACCATAAACCAGTCAGGCTTACCTCAGGTGCTAGATGCCTTTTGGAACATATCCTCTTGGAGTCTATTTCCATGCACATGAGAGACCAGAAGATCATCAGGAACTGTCGCCCTGATTTTCAGCCTTCTGATGTTTTCATTTTTGTGATAAAATTTCTCACGCTGGTTTTCTGTAAACACGCGGATGTTTTCCTGTCTTTTTGTTTTCATTCATTGTTCCTGGGAGGAGGGAGGTTTAATGGACCTTTTCATTGACCAGTGTGGTTGGAGAGGTGGTGACCTCATTCTCCAATCCACGGTTGTTCCCAAAACTCTATATAATATGAAAATCAAAATAAAGTTTCTTTCTACTTCACCTTTTCCCAGGCTGGAGTTTGCTGTGTCTCTGTAATTTGTGTCGCACTCTATTGTAACAAGGAACAGCATGGATTTACATGTAGGACCAATCTGAGTGTCTGCCATATGAAATAACTGTATACAGACAACAGAAGAGTAACAAGATGTAAAGCACTTTGATTTATAGATGCCTTCAACACCATGTCCCTCAGCATTCTTTTTTGGTAGGTGAAGATACATGGATTGGGTGAATGAAGAACTCTCTGGGCTGAAAACTACCTCCACAACTAAGCTCAAAGGGTAGTGATCAGTGGCTTGATCAGGATGTTGTAAAAGTAGAGCCACTTTCTGGTCAGTGATAGGGAATTGTTCAGTGTCTTCATCTATGACCAGTAACAACAGAGGGTAAAGCAAGACACAGCAGTCATAAACTGCAGTTTAAGATGCTGAGATTGAGCATGAAGAGAAATGCTTGGATTTAGAAAAGTACACATCACTGCAGCATGTCTCCTAGTGAGGTTGTGGAGCCTCTGTTTGGCCTAGATGCCCTCCAGAGGTTCCTTCCACCAGATTTTTGAGACACCGTGTCCTGCTAACCACCTTCTGGCATGCAAGGCTCAAGTATGGTGCTGTAAGGCAGACCTCATCTTCGCAGCATCATGCATCCTTATTTGTTTGTAATAATTTGTGTAGAAAGAAAGTGTCATTGTGTAATGGGAAACTGAGACCCTGTAGAAAACAAGATCCACAGAAAGTTAAGTAACTTGACATGAAAGCCGGTGCCAGAACACAGACAACACTCCAGGTTTCCTAAGCCCCCTCAGGACCCTGACTATAAACATGCTTTGAGTCAGTCCTGCTAATGGGGCATAGTCAGCTGAAATGTGGTCTAAATTAGCAAAAGTTAGCAAAAACAGGATGTTGCAAGTCATAAGATGAAGCAAAAATATTCTGCCTGTGTGCTGCAATATTTTTTCCAAGTGTTTGTAGCTTTGTGAAGTAAATTTGTCTAAAGTTATAGCAGTAAGGTACACGAGAATGTAATAGGCTGCTCTTTTGGGTCAGGCCAGGGTTCACAGGGCTCGCCCTGCTGCCTTTAGCTGTAGCCAGTATCAGCTGTGGGGTCTGGCGTGGTCAGCCGGTCCCAGTCCAGAGACAGCAAGGCAGAAACTTGCTGCACCAAAAGCCAAATCCAACCCATCATGGTTTAGTCACCAAAGGACTGTTCCCCATTAATTGTTCAAAAGTGTGTATTTTTGCCCCCTGCTGTATTCTGTGGCATTAGGTTACCAAGTCTGATTTCTGCCCAGGTGTTAAGACACCAAAGATGAGGCTTTATAATATTTTACAAATTTCCTAGAATCCTAACAGTGAAAATAGAAGAGATGGAAAAAAAGTATGGGCTTTTAAGACTTCACTCACTCCAGAAATATCACTTGTGGCAGCTTAGAAGTTTGGGTTTAGATAAGATTTACCTAACTGCTTTTATTTCATTAAGGCCAAAAGATTCAATGAGCTTCTATTGTCTCAGTACTATTTCATTTTTGAAAACTAATCCTTATGCTAAGAATATTTAATATGGAAATCTATTATCTTTTCCTTTCTATTAATGCAGTTAATTTTTGTGACTACAGTACTGATACACTGAACATTTTTGAAAGCAATATAAAAACCTCACTTTTGAACAGATTATAGTGGGTAAATATGGCCATTCCAAAAAGGAATGTGCACCTGCTACTGTGCATGGTATGTGTTTCTTTCCTTTTGCTCCCATTTCCCAAAAGTAAATGTAAGATTTGTGGGAGATGTTGGATTATTAGACCAGATGAGAGTTTTGTGTTTGAAGCCAGAACTCTGTAGCTCAGCCAGCAGGAGCACAAATTTTTCTGCAAAGATTTCTACCCCAAATGCAGAAAATTTCAGGTACACATGCTGAGATGGATCCATGCCTGTCTGGGGCTGGGAGGAGAGTCAGGGTCCTGAACAGCCTTTTAATAGAAAAACAATCTGTTTATATCCTACTATTTAGCATTAGGATTCAGGATGCTTTCCATCAACTGCAGTTCCATGAACTGCCTCAGCTTTCAGAGACCTTGTAGAGCCATAAGTGCTGCATGGCTGCTCCTCATGTCCTTTGCATCTCTTTCATGACATATAAACTGTGTTTATCAGGACATGGTAAAAAGTCTTTCTGACAGCTCAGAGCTGATGCCAGTGCCTCCCAATTAAAAGATGTGTTTCTGCATCTCTAACATAACTAAAGCCTGTCTGACTGTGACAATAAAGAATGTCAGCCCCTCTGACAGGACTGTGTACATGAATGTAAACCACATGTTCTAAAAAGAACAATAAATAATGAAATAAATTATGTTCGCTTGTCACACTGAAAGACAAAATTTTTCAAGCAAACAGCAAATAACACTGGATAGAGTGTCACACCCACAGAAAAGCTTTAACTCCCAGTGAGGTCATGTGAATGTGTGAGAACTTCTATACTAAATGCATATCTTTCTGCTTTTACAAAATTACAGGTAATGCTTCAATAGACATCCCAATGTGCTCCAGAGAAAGGAAAATTCCTACTTTAAGCCTCCCCAAATTCTGAATTGTAATGAAAATCTGGACTCCTTGGCATAACAGGTAATCTTGAATTACTACTTAAATGGTTTCTGAGATTGTGCATCATCCAGGGGGAAAAAAAAACCCAGAGAGTGGGAATAGAAAATTGGGGCAAGAACTATATCTCATGTTCCTCAAAACTTTGCAGAAAGCAAAAGAAGCTGACGCTCCATATAATGTACTGAAGTGAGGATAATGCCTTTTTCAGTGGCATTCTTGCCATGTGTCTGCTTTGCAGTGACCTGAAGTTCCAACAGTGATCACTTTATTTGGCTTGGGTTTGCCTGAACACAGCATCCCATTTAATATTTCTTAACTGGCCTGCAGCTTCCTCAGTCAGGTTCCTAGTTCACAGCAAATGCCTCTGAGCGGAGACGATGCTGACCCAGGGTACCAAATCAGTGAGAATGTGGAAGGGATCTGGAGAAGCCTGGCATGAGGGTGATACTGACGCCAACATGTTCAGAAGGATTAGGAGCGAAGCCTTTCTATTCTGTCAACATTTCTGTCCAACAAGAATTCAAATTCAAACTCTCTTGTATGAATGCCATATATAAAATCCATAAAATCCATAACCCCCTAAGTCTAGCTCTAAGGCTTAGTCCTGCTGTATCTGCAAAATATGGGGAGGTGAACATGACTAAGCACATTACAGTGACTACTTCCCTTGCGCTGCTTCTGGGTTTCATTTCCTTATCACTAGTCCCAATTAAAAAAAAAAAAAAAAGAAAAAAAAAAGAAAAAAAATACACCAGGTACAGTCCCGTTAAATAAGAGAAGTCCTTTCCTCATGCATTTTTGCTTGCCTAATGTACCTTCGACCCAATGCTTTACCTGGTTGGAATCTTTCTGAGAAACTCTTGAGCTCAATGCTACATTTTTCTAGTACATAGCCTTCCCTAAATGGTTCAAAGTAATTTATATTATTATAAGTAGCTATTTCTAGTGCCAGTATGGTATGACATGTTTTTTCTGCTGCCATCAGTAACAGCAGTGTGTGTTTGTTGGGAGCTGTGATGTCCGGCTGCCATCTAGTGAGCTTAGGGCCACTCGGGGAGCTGGGGAATGGGAGCAGGAGGTGTTCATGCCAGTGATCCAGAGCCTTGGTTTAAAAGGATTTGATTGCTTTTAAATAGAACTACCTACTTTGAATCCAAGCACATTCTAGAAGTCAAAAGCAAGAACAGTGAACACAGGCATTCATGATGTACTGTTGGTCCATCATGTATACGCAGATGTGTTCAAGTCAAATAATATTATCTCCAGTAATTATAAATGCAAATTACCTTCCTCCCTATGCAACACATTCACTTTTCTTACCTACCATTCAAAGCTTTATCAATGCTTTAAAGCTGCATGATGGAATTAATATTGATTTTGGTAGCTTCCCAACATAAATAATTTGAGAACAGTTCAGTTATTGAAGCAATTCAGTAGCGTTATTCATTGACAGGACTGAAAACCAGATGACTTGACCTGATGACTGGCAGATTTTCTGTCTCTTACTGTTATCTAGCTATACCTAAATTATATGAAGGTATAGCTAGATGCCTCAAGTTTGTTTTGTGTTCAAACTCTAAAGATGCTACAGACATTTAATCTCCATTCAGTGCTAACTAACTCAAACTCAATCCAACCAGTGCTTATAGCAATTCTTATTAGTACCTCCAGCAGAAAAATATTTTATTGTTTTGTTTTTGGTTTTTTTTTTTCTTTTTACATTTATTCTGAGCTGACACTCCATATAATGTACTGAAGTGAGGATAATATCCTCAGTGCAGGTTATAAGCCCTGTGTTGAGAGGCATGATTGTTTCAGAGGACATTTCTCAAGTTCCTTTGATGGCCTTTCAAAAAATTCTGTTGTGGTTATTTAAGGAACAATGAAAGGGGCAGAGAAGTTTATAGACTCAGCACTTGGTGTCCTCAAGACAAAGGAGAGGTCCTGCTGCTACTTCATGTCAAGGTGTGGAGAGCAATGGGGCCAGGCTGTTCTTCAAGGTGTGCAGTTTTAGGATGAGTGCCCACAGAGTTAAGTGGCAATATGGGCAATTCCATTTAGATAAGAGAATATTTTTCCCCTTAACACTGTTCAAATGTGAGCAGTTTTCCAAGGGAGGTTGTGGATATTCAAAGTGATTCCCTGAGCAGTCTGGTTTTCAGCCCCTGTTGGGCTAGGGGACCTCCAGGGCTCCCCTCCAACCCAAGATACTCCAAGAATTCATGAAAACAATCTCTAGGAAGAATTTGCAAACACCACATACTTGACATTAATATAAACATTTTAGATGGCCAATTACTTGTATATTTTTATTTTTATTTTATTGCTTGTATATTTTTATTTTGTGTGAGAATGTTATGAAGTGGTGACTTTTTCCTTTTCTCTTTTTGTTTATGTTGAATGACATTTTCCTCATGGGTTGAAACTGTGAGCTCCAGGAAGGTTTCAGCTATTGCAAGTAACACTCAAATCCTCAGCTCTTTGCCAGACCAGCTGACCAGACAGAACATCACTGCTGCTGCAAACATCGCAGTACAGATTATGGAAAAGCCAAATGTTTCAGAAGACTTTCAGGTGAGTCTTATTAGGACTAAAATAAGACTTGGGGGGGCTTAATATTTGGAATATCAATTCTGCCCCCCCCACCCTCCACCAGCAGAGAAGACACTGTTCTTTCTTTCAACTGTACATAACACTACAAACAAATGCATTAATTTTGTCATTTAGCAGAGTTTAAGTGTCCTCAGGCATGTACTTGTGGAATCACTGTTGGGTCTGTTCTCAGAGCTGAGTGTAAACTTATTAGCTGTTTAGATGTATATCTGAAATTTTAATATGAGCATCATTTAATGTTTAACTTAATAATTTAATCTTTACTAACTAAATTAATAAAAGTGTGGCTTTATGAGCCATTGGCACAAAGTTTGTGCTCTCTTGAATGGCTTTCCTTTACTTTTTTACTCTGTTTTTACTTTCAAGCAATGCTTGGTAAGTGTTCTTACTTTGCCCATTCAGTGTGTAGCACATGGGGTGACTTATTCAATTGCATTTGAATACTGCCCTTTTTTTCCTGCTTGATTCAGGCATCTGTGGCAGTAATGGCTACAGTGAGTCAACTCTCGGATGCTAACAGAATTCATCCTTAATAATCTTATCAATGCTACAACCAGGTAATTTAGGCTTTTGCCATTTTCCTGAGATGTAAGTCAACAGCACTTCCCCTTCTGGTTCAGGATGAAAGCAGTTCAAGAACAAGTCAAAATATTTTTGGCATTCAACTCCAATGTCTAATTCCCAATTTACACCAATATAAACATTGCTGGATTCTTCTGCTTTAGAGAAAAGATGGGGATAGGAAAAGAGGAGCACTTCCCGCAGGAGAACCAAAGCAGAGAGGAAGTTCAGAAACTGAAGCTGTAGCTGTATGATAACAAATAATGATAACTTTTATCCCACTCATTATTTTGATGCAGCCTCATTAAAGCAATTGAGGAATTTTCCTTGTTGCAATCCAGTCTGCTCCACTGAAATTAAGCTCCTCTGATTCTCTTTCAGGCACAGAGAAGTTAAGTCCTGTGTGCTGTTGGATTTACCTAGACAGAATGAACACCAGTATGAACCATAAATCCTAACTCATACACTGCTAATTGTTGCAGATATAGTGCTGGGAAAGTATCAGTCAACAAAACTAGAAATACAGGAAAATATTCCTGGGCTTATTGGTGACCTCAGTACTGAAGTTCAGATACCGTTCAAGTAACAGTCAGCCCTTTCTTCTTTTGGAAACTGAAGCTGGGAAAATTTTTAATGAATATTCAGTGAAAATCTTCTTTGGGGAAAAAAGCCCTTATGCGGTTGGTTTTTATGCATGCCAGTGCCTGGCACAAGAAATGCAAAAGTCAAGTGAGCTGGATAATCTTATTTATAGAAGAATGCAAACGTACATGTAATGGCCGGAATGCTTTTGGTGTTTGGGACCTATTCAGTTGTTTTGTTTTCTAAAATTGAGGGTGTGTTGAATCTTTGACCATAACTCTACAAACATTGAGATCAAGAACAAGTACATACTTACTTTTCCTGAAATCTGAAGATATCAACCATTTCAACTAAAATTATTGTTACTGTCAGGTGTCAGCCAGGACATCCACATTCTAACACCTGCAAATTGGATTACTCACTTGGGTTTTTCCAGATGTCCATTACTTACATTCTGCAGTGCTTGGAGGATAAATTTGTATTGACCAGGGAAAAAGGGAAAAAAAAAATAGTTCTTCTGCTTCAATTGCTTCAGAAGGTGGTGGGTGTGGGAGAGCTGAGCTTCAAATATGTGCATTTCTCTGTCATTACAGGAGTTTCACACCAGGCACCTGAAACCAGCAGGCTTATCCTCAGTCTCTCAGTGTAGTGTCAGTAACACAGGTATCACAACAGCAAAACAAAGGTGAAGTTAGTAGAGCACTTAGACATCATAATGGTGAACATAATACAAGCTTGAATACAAGCCCACAGCAAAATGAATAATTCAGTTCTCTCACCAGGTTTAGAAAAAGATGGGAAGAGATAAACCAAGTAACCTCACACACAGAGCACTGACCAAAATCAATGAATAACTTGTTAACTGGTCACAGCCATTTCTGTTCACTGTTTCAGAAAACAGTACTGTGGAAAAACAGTGTGATTATGTAATTAAAGCCTTTATCATAATGCCAGCATAATGTAACTCTTCCCTCAAGGCAGATAGATATCGAATGCACAGTTTGTCTTAGAGTCCCAACCAATTTCTTCAATATTAAGTGCATATTTGTGATACTTTGTAGATATAGTTACATTAGTCTCACCTGATGATCAGATCAGAGACATCAAACCAGTCTCTTGATCTTAAGTAAAAAGCATAACATCAATAACAAAGTCTATTATATAATCCAGGATTTTGCTTCCTCACTTAAGCTACAATTAAGATGAGCGATTTAAGTCACACAGATGAACTCTACTTTGGTAGAACAGTGCAAAAAAAAAGTGAAAAAGTGGGATCTGAAGGCAAAAAGCCAGGCAGTCTCTTATCTTCTGACATTGTACTAACAGTAAATGTCCCTGGTGTGACTATTTCTTATTTAGTGTTATTAAAAGTCTGGCCATTTGGACTGTGTGCATATATCAGGATTTAGGATATTCTTTTCCTCATTTACCAGTATTTTCCCCCAGAAATTATATTAATTATTTTCACACTCCACCTCAGCAAAAATTGAAGATGTCTCCTGACATTCATAGGAAGAGCAGATGTTCTTGACTACTTACATGGATTCTGAAAAAAAATCTAAACAAAAATCTGTAAGTGCTGAATGGGTGCATGAGCATAGTGCAGGCTTCTCCAAAAGCATCAGGTTCTCTGGTACCTGCTATCTATACCTAGTTTTCTCTTTGCCTTGCAAAGGTTAATCAGACAGTGGCAGAGTTGGATTTGTCCTGTACCAAAATGACAAATTCTTCCAGTTCAGGTTTATCAGAGTCTCCACAGTTTGATGGAGACAAGAACGAATCACCTCTGGCAACATTGATGGTGGAATAGCGAGTGGTGTTGAAATAGCCTTCAGTCCCAAGGTAAGAAGCACCACAGCCAGGTTGAGCCAGAGCTGCCCTGGCCCTACTACACTCTTCATGACTTAGGGAAAGAGACTCCAGCAGAGAGAGAGTGGAGTTTTTTTGCTTTGATCTTTGGCAATAAACAATTGACCAAGTTTGTGGGATGTATAGGTGACATCAGTCAAGGGTGTTTAGATCAAGTGGCATAGAAAAAGTTCTTCAACTTCTGTATGTAACACCTGATACTGCTGACTCTGTGCTGCTAAACTAGGACATTTGTGGGCAAAAGTGTATTCCATAAAATGTTATAGGAATATCAGCATGGATTTGTCCCAGAGTGCATTAGTCCTATATCAAGAATGAAAAAACAAGTCTATGGAGGATAGTCTTTCTCTCCAGAAGAATACCAAAATTTTGGAAAACAAGAAAAAGTCAACATAACTGGCACAGCCCAACACACATATTAAATGTGGGGAATGTTCATTTTTCATGCTGTCTTTTAACTTCTACCTCCAGATAAAATCATTATGTGCTTTTACTTCATCCACCAGGAACTGATTCCAGATGTCACTGCTTTCTTGCAGACAATGCTCTTATGTGAGGGCCCATTTACCAAACCCCCTGAATTTTTAGATAGTATGTATTCACATTTGGCACGATTTCTCCGGGAAACAGTAGTCGGCTTCTTCTTACAATATTTAGCAAAGTTTTTAAGCTCAAACACATACATATGTCAGATCAGAAATCATCACCATGGAACCATACAGCTAAGTGATCCAGGAAATGTGTAGTTTCTAAGGAAATTACTGTAACAAACTTTTTTACTCCTATTTTTATTCATAATTTTTAATTGAACTATCTAATACCATGAATGATTGTGTTCACTTCTTATTTACACTCCAAGCTGCTTGTTGCTCATTAAAACTAGTTCTAATTGCTGTACCCTGCAGAAGTATGTTTGAAAGTGTCTGCATGTCATTTGATATGTGAGTGCACAAAGACAGCTGTGCTGCAGGGGGGGGAGGGAGAGGCAACTCCATTTATCATTGTTTGCTTCCTGTTCCAGTGTGGCTTCAGCTCTGGTTGGCAGTAACAGTGCTACCACAACCTGAAAGCCATTGTTGACTTACACATAATTCAGCTGGCAGTTGTTTAATTCTTAGTGGGAGCCTGAATCCTAAAAACCTGAATAATTCACAGGAACTGGTAATTTCATTGGCAGTCTTGACTGAGAAAGGCACATAAAGTAAGTTTAAAATGCCAAATTATGCTGTTATTGATATAATTCACAAGGTTTACTATGGCAGATGAGCAGCACTTACCCTGGAGGGATAGTAGAGCCTCAAGTAATGCCAAGGAAGGCTGCCAGTATCTGCCTCTTCAGAGGGCTGAAAGCTTCTCCTTTGCCCTTTAATGCAGCCCCTTATATATTTCATCTCATATGCATTTCACCTTTGTGCCTTCTTGTGGTTGGTCAGTACCTGGCTCATTGCCTTCAATATCAGGCACCTGCCCTACACAGCTGTAGCCCATCAGGGAGGAGGCTCCACCACAGCTCTACTCCCAATTACCACAAGCTGTGTGCCTACAACAGTTTACTGGAAACCCATGGATAGCTTAGTAGCTGTCAGCTCCCCTTTCAAAATCAAATCACAATCAGTTCACACTGTTTGCTGGTGCCTATCTCTGTGTTTCTGTAGCCACTTTTTCTCCTTGCAATCCCAATCCCTAGTATGATATATCTGAACTGCAGCTGTGTAGTCATGCCTGTGTCTTTTGGGATTACACTGTAAACGATGCAGGTGTAATCACACCACTAATTTTGTTGTTCTCATGGTAGGGCATTGTCCTTTCTTGAATGGGAAGAGTCTGGGGTTGTTTAATTTTTTATTTGGTCGGTTGTTTCTATCTCTAAGATCAGCATGGCAGTATAAGGGCATAGGTGCACTGAAGCTGGAACACAGGAGTTTAAAGTGTCCCTATGTACTTGTTTCTGCCCTGTGGCAGATCTGGCAAATTGGGCAAGTTGTGCCCAAGCTCCTCAATAGCCAAATGTATTTGCAAGTACTGGCTTCCTCTGACACGACCTGTGGCTGTGCCCACCTGCTTGTGCAGCTCCTTAGCAGGGAATGGCTGGCCAAATTAATTCCCCTTGCTCAGCTTTTGTAGCCTCCAGCTCTGCACCTCCATTGCTGCAGCTGCTGGTTAGATGAGGGTTTGTCTAAAGGCTGAAGTGTACCCCAATGAACAGTAGAGTTTCCTGGAATCTGGGCTAGCTGTGGCACTGCCCTGTGCTGGGTAAATAGCTCAGAGGGTTTAGCATTAACTACTCCCTTTACTTATATGTTTATAAAAGCACTTGCTCTGTAAATATTAAGCTTTCAACCATAAAGTTTTATACATTGCCCTGTTTTACTAACAAGACTATTTAGCAATGACTGCCTGGCTCTGATGTTTGTTATTCTTTCAGTATTTATTTCAGCTTCTCTAAACAAAACACACCCTGGATAAAATCACATATCTGTGGTCACTAACTTCAGTGTGCCAGAATTTCAGAATTCATTTTTACTGTCTTCACAGAACAGCATTTCCATATTTGTACTATTTACTTGTTTCTGTATTTCCCTTTATGTTATGCATGTCCTTTTTGCACAAAGTGACTATATTCTAAATAAGTTTCCCATCTGTTTATGCAAATGTAACAGCATTTTCTGTCTCACTGAATACATTTACTTGCTGCTTTATTGTCAAAATAAAAACATTGACTGGTTTCAATTTATCATTATATGTAATATCTTACCTTAGACCAAGAAGTCAAAATTCAGAATGCTCACCAGTATGAAAAGTTAAAAGCTGCTTTGTAAAGTCTGTGTCACCTTGCATTTTATTATGAATAATTTAATCTGCTATTTTGATTAATATTTGATTGGTATTGTTAGATCTCTTTTTGGTGTTTTTCACAAGCTTCTCTAGGTTCGGGGTCCAGAATAATTCTGTGGGATTTAATAATTCTGGCAGTGGCTAGCAATAATCATAACTTTATTAAAACATTCTTGTTCCTATGTGCAACCAGAAACAGAAACTTTAAAAAGAAATTGATCTCTCCTCATCTCATATAACTGATACAATTGGCTTTCTGGGCATTTCAGATAAAATATAAATACGCAAAGACTTCAGATTATATTTCTTATATTGGTGTTGGATTATCCATGGGTGGTCTGGTTATTACCATTTTGTTTCAAATACTCACTAGGTAAGAGGGAAGATGTTAAACTGCAAGTATTTTACACTAAGTTACAATATTTTGTTCTGTATGTAGTTTGAGGAAACCAATTAAAAGCAGTCAGTTTAGAACATATTGCAATATTACTGATTAGCAAATTTCAAAAATAGCTAAATCACATAGCATGGCTTGGGACTTGCTGACTCCTCTGTTAGTACCCTGGCCAAGCACTAACAACACAGACTCAGAGTGGTATTATTGCTTCACAGGTCTGTGATACACATTGAGCTTTTCAGTTCGCTATCTCAATACTAGGCTTTAAATATGTGTCACAGTGTTCTACCACCAGCGTGACCTCCCCCCATACCCTGGTATTACAATGTGTAAACAGTTATCTTTTTTCCTAGGCAGTAGGTGCTTGTCCTACTCTTTTATTGTGGATGACTCAATACAAACACAGTTGCAGCAAATTTTCTTGATGGACATGCCTGTGATTAACGGTGCCGTGTGAATCCCCTCTGAACAACGAGCCAAGTCATGCCAGCAGAGCTGAAGTTATAATAGATTAATGCATGTTTCTCATCCTGCTTGCACTAATGCAGATTTGGAGCAATTCCATCAAGGTCCATGTTTTTAAGACTGTAGGAACTTCCAGCCTCTATTTATTATAATGTTATATAAACAAACAAACAAACAAATAAATAAATAAATACACATACATAAAAATACACATTTATATATATGCATACATATACTATATATACAATGCCAAAGGAGGTGGTGGAGTCACTGTCTCTGGAGGTGTTTAAGGAAAGACTAGACATGGCGCTCAGTGCCAGGGTCTAGTTGACATGGTGGTCTTTGGTCTTAGGTTGGAGTCAATGATCTTAGAAATCTTTTTCAAGCTAATTGATTCTGCGATTCTGTGATTGGGAGATAAGACAAAGTTTGGAAGTGGAGGTTTATTAATCTCTTGCTCTTTGGAGAATGGTTAGAAATACTTGTTTTATGCTACCTCACTTCTTAACACTGAAGAAACATATTCCAAAAAGAGGAGAGGGGGAAAAAAAATGCATCCCAAACTGTTGTCAGTCAAGTCCTAGTCCTAAAAGGTGCTGGATATTCTCTGTTCTAGTCAAACTTTGTTCTAGTCAGACAAAATGGATAGATTTGTTAAGCTGTCTGAGAGTAACATTGGTATAATTCTGCAAACAAATTATTGTTTTGGTTTCTGTCTCTATTACAGTTTCTCCTCTCTAGCTTGCTTTTAGTATAAATAAAAATGAGAAAATATTTGACAATTTTTCTCATTTTTCTCTTCTTTTTTTCTCCTAAATATATTTCTACCAATAGGAAAACTCAAAACTTATCTCTAAAGTGGATAGTCTCTGTTAGTGATAGTTAGTGAGTCTCTGCTTTTCTATGCTCATTTTTAACATCATCTTCATCTCTGGAATTAGAAACCAAACTTCCAGGAAGTGCAGCAAGGATACCACCAGATGCTGCCAGCAATACCTTCCTTATGATCCACCAGTACCACCTTACTCACCTCTGGCACAGTGAATCCTCCTGCAGACTCCTGTTGCACAGCTGTGGCTGAACCACTGCTCTATTTCTTGTTGGCAACATTTCTGTGGTCAGCACTCAGTTCTGCACGGCTGTACTTATTGCTGCTCAGAGCCATGAAACCTCTGCCCAGATATTTCCTTATACCCATGTCAGTAATCAGATGGGCTAAGATTTGAAGTTGTCCATATGGCAACTTCTACAGTACAGAGTACATTCAGGGAGAGTTGTAAAGATAGGAGATCAGCAGAAAGCAATTAGAATCGGTGTCTCTGGGTTAGTGCCACGTGATTTAATAATCTCCTGTTGCTGCTCACATTACTGGTAAAACCTGAGCTTGTTTTCATTGACCTGACAAAACACTGAAACTGATAGCCTGGTCACTGGCATAGCAGCACAGGCCTGTTGGGTGCAGAAGAAATTTTCTCAGTAATCAAGCATTCAACAATCTGCTTCTGCCAACTAAGTAAAAAAATCTTTCAGTTACAGTGATTGCATATGTGGACTTAAATTCCTGATCTAGACATTCCCAGCCAGAGCCTTGAATACATCCAAAAGCAATGAGAGCATGATAATATTTGTTATATATTATTTATTAATAAGCAAAGAACACATTCTAAAGTCAGTACAGCAGTTAGCAGCAACACCGCAAACTGAAAGGAAACTGCCCAGAGAATGGAAAAATTCAGACAGATGCTGACAAGGTAAAGTGAAAATCTCAGCCTGTTTCAAGAAACTCTTCTAATACAGTGTACAGGAACACCAATCTTTTCCATGTTGTGTATTCAGTTTTTGTGTTGTATTGTTTCTGATGGCACCCACCAAGCAATTTTCAACCCTTATTGTTCCATTATTATGACTTGCATTTGTAGAGGCAATTCCTCAGAAACATTTAGAATTTGGACTGCACATGCAAGCCAGAAAAGTTCAGCAAACACTGCCTGGCTATGTGGCACTGTGCTCCCTCCGTATGTATTTGAATGACAGCACAACATTATGTTCTTCTGTGTGTCCTGTGACAAGTTACACACGTCCAAACCAGCATGATGCTGACTCACTGCTTTTGGATCTCTTTTGAGAGCACAGTCAATGCATGACAATCTGCAAGGTCTCTGTTAGGGAGCAAGAAGAAACAGACTTTAAGGAGCATGTTTATTACCAGGATAAAAAGTTTTGCATGAGGTTCCTCCCCGTGAGATGTCCTGCCTAGTGTGAACTGATAGGCAGGAGATGCAGAAGACAAGAAGTGAAGCAAAGGGATTGAGGAGGTAAAACAGACAGCCAAGCTTCTTGCAGGACACAAGTTACACTCTGCATCAATCTGGTATGAAATGTAATGGTGTTTGATACAAAATGTTCCTAAATTAGTTTCTCACTGCTGACTGGAAGGTAGGGTTGCACAGTTGTGATAAGGGAGCCCACTACAGCCCAGGAGGAAGCTTACTCTTTCACCACTGGTATTGGCTCAGGAAGCTCTGTTGAAGCTTTTTGATGGTAAAAATCAGCAAGTCATGAACATGAGCTGTTCTCAGAAAAATATTGCTCACAACCCTCAGTCTTGCCTGTCTGGGCTACAGAAAAGCTCTTTAACTTAGTACAAAGCAGGTGAAACATAGATCTGGAAATCTATGGAATTCAGGAGGCAAGAAGCTAAAGTGTGGAAGGGAGGTATGCCTGTGCAACCAAACAATAAATTGCTAATGTCTCTTTTATTAATTAGGAATCCCTGCCATAGCTGTTGCAATAACACTTGCAGCTACTGACAAAGAAGGCAAAGCTCTAAACTACTATTAAACTACTGACAGAGGAAGTGTTTTAAGGAGGAAGTGTTTGAGGAAGAATTTTAAGTCCACATATTATTACAACACTTGCTATCCCATGCTTTTGTGATGGCTTATTATTAATACAATTCTAGATGTATTGTTGGTATACTACTTTGTCCTTCTAAGTACTCAAAGAATTAAAACTCTTCCCTCAACCTAGATATTCACTATAAGGAAACATATTTTCTCCTTATTGAGGAGCTGGATCTACATCTGCCTTGAATCCTTCTGAAAGACTGTGCAATCCTCTGTGAATTGAAATGTAAACTGCAGACACCCTCAGCCTAACTGATATTCCACCCCTTCACTTAAGTGCATAACTACATTTCAGTAACTACATGTAATGTATTAAATTAATTAAATTAATGTACTGAAATATACACACCTCACATGTATTTAAAATCTGGCCATAATAACTATACTCCTATTTGCCCTGTGTTTCTGGCATAGCTATTCATTGGAGTGCCCATATACCGAAGCAGGCTATCAGGCTTACAATATACCTTGGCAATAGTGGATGATACGAAAGAAAAGCAGACTTGTTCAGGAAATGTAAACACAAACCCCCTTCCAGATGGTGGTCATGTTGTGATACTCATTTAGGACTTCTAATTTGAGATTATTGGAAAATGAAAAAGAAAAGACGTAAAGGTTGTTACAGGATAACCCTGTTCTTCTGAAGTTGTCCCTATTTTTCTTCAACCTTCATCCATTAGGTCCCCCCTATTACTCTTTACTGTAAAATATATCCTAAAGAGAAACATGCATGTGGTGGCCAGATACCTACTTGGTTAGTTACACTGCACCTTATTATTTCTCTGTGTAGTTTGTTTGATGTATCATTTTGCATTCCCCAGAGAAAGAGAAGCACGATTGAAAGCCCTCATTTCACAAGGAATGGCTGCCTTTCAGAGCTAAATTGACAAGACCTAGAAAGCAGTGTAAGGTCTCTCAGGATGGAAAGTGGAATACTATTTTATTTTGTTTTGGTATTCTGAGTAATGTGTCTAATGTGTCTTTTTAAACTACCTCTTTCTATAGTCAAAGTTGCTGACTTGCAGCACTGGACCAAAATCAGAATTTCAGTGTTTAAAAGCCCACATTGGGCTCATTCCTCTTGCCAGTAGCACTCATACTCCTGTTTAACATCTTAGTCTTTGTCAGGATCAGTATCTCTGTGATATGGAAGAAGATTAATCTGATAAGGTGAGATGGCAGAGGACTCCTCATATCTTTAAGTAAATTTATTCCTCAGTCTCTTGTCACCAGCTCAGACTTTCCTGTCACAAACTCGGATTTTTGACAAATTTTTTTTATTTTAAAGAAATGTATACTTTAAACAGGCAGAAAATGAATTCCATTTGTTATAATGGGTCAGACTTTGTTCAAGTTCATATCAATGAACACATTCAGACTTTTGTCCCCCATTTTGGATTGCAGTGTCACTCGACTTCAGTGACAGTTATTCCCAATTTAAATCCCCAAAAGTGAGAGAAGAGCAGGTCTAGGCCAACTGAGAATTATGAATTTCTCAGCATAGCCAAACACCATGCAAGGTCTCAAGCAACTTGAAGCAGATTTGCTTGCTGAGTTTTACATCAACACTCCAGGTATTGTCACAGGCTGTATGTCACAGGCCTTCAGTGTACACTGTATTATTTAAAAAAGGATTGCTTTAATTTTTATTAATTCCATGGGACTGATCCATTGAACAAAACTTTGTACCATTTCTTCATTTCTTTAAGTACAATTTTCATGGTTGTAGCACACAAAATACCTTATCTCTGAGTCTGTTCAGTCTTGAGAGAAACTGGATATTCAAACTTCATGGGCAACTACTTCTTTTGTTGAAAATTAAGTGCACTTGGATGAATTTATAAGCATTCTAAAAAATTAATAGCTAACATGCTAATTTTCAATTGTCTTGGTAAACTTCACTTTTTAAATTGAAAACAGATACATCCAAGCTGCATAGTCCAAACACAGGTTAGTCTGATAAACTGGGTTACATTTATTTTTCTGGATTTCTTCTCCGAATGATATATCAAACAAATGTACGGAAGTGTATCTTCTCAACTCACCTTAATAATACCTTTTTGCAATATAGCCCTGAATAAATAGGAAGTTTAAAACTCAGATATTAAATAGTATAGATGTCCTGGGCTGACTTTATGAGGCTCGTTATCCCCATTCATCTGTGTAGCTCAGAAAATAAATTTTTGCACCTTTAAGATTGATTCTGAGAGCGAAGAGGGGGGACGATGAAGCCCACAGTTTTGTTTTCATTCTTTGCTCTTTCCTCCTCCACATCCCTTCGGCAGGACAGTGTGTCTGCAGCAGGACAGAGTGCTTCTTCGCTTTTTAGTTAGTTTTAGCTAGCTGAGGCAGAGAAGTTCTTTGGACTGCAGTTCTTTTGTTTTTTTCTTTGAACATGTTTAAACCTGCTCTGGACTGAACACCAAGAAAAGGACCAGGAGCTCACACCTGTGGCCGGGCCTGCAGCATTTCCAGCGCCAGAGGGACTGATAACAGCCTGGGACTCTCTGACTTTGTCATCTCTTCTGGAGTGGCAAGAGTTTTATTGTTTAATATTGTTCAATTTTCTTTTCATGCTAGTGAATGCTTTGCTTTTTAAATAAACAGTTTTTTTCCATTTTCTGCCAAGGAAATCTTTTTTCCTGAACCAGTTAGGGGAGGGGCCGCTTGAATTTGTTTTCTAGAGAAAACTCTTTTAGAGGATTTTCTCTCAAAATTGCCCTAAACCAAGACAATAGAGAAAGACTTAATAACTTTTTGTGTTTGTGCTTCTAGGGATAAAAAGGATTCATTAATGAAAAATATGATTAGCACTATCTCTATAGTGGTAGTGCTTGGGATCACCTGGATGATTGGCCACCTCATGTTAATAAGTAATGAAAAAACAAGTCTTGCTTTCAGCTTTCTGTTTTGCATTTTGAATGCTACCCAGGTACAATATTTAGCAATTCTGAGACTAATAATTGAGATTTAAAAACAAAAATTAGGCTTATTTGTTCTACAGCTTGATATAGGGTGGGAACTTGTTGGAAAGCAGTTATAGGGATTCAGATTTTACTTTTCCAGAAATAGATGCTGGTTTGTCACACATAAAACTCTTCCCCTTGTACAAATCAAGGCAGGATTTTATTTCAAGGTCAGCGCTAAAAAGACTGTTCTGTCTGGGTGACTTCTCTTACACCAAATCATATATAAAATTATTTTCAGAAAGAATAGCAGGAAAAAATTCCTTTGCAATAGCTGTTGATAAGAGTCCCAGGGAAGTAACAATAACTTCATGGCTTGAGACCTTTCACAGTGATACC
The DNA here is from genome assembly GCA_013396995.1 of Dicaeum eximium. Lineage (NCBI taxonomy): Eukaryota > Metazoa > Chordata > Aves > Passeriformes > Dicaeidae > Dicaeum > Dicaeum eximium. Next base: position 47,602 of record VWZP01000230.1, read on the forward strand.
ACTGTGAAAAAAAGTCTTCAGGAAAGTTTCTGCCTCTTCTTTCCCTTCACAGCCCTGCTGGATTCTTGGCCTTGTATTCCTATAAATGCATCCCTTCATATAAGGCATATGAAGTACTTGGAGTAATGGATTCTTCATTATTACACCCCTGGCTATTTTCTATAAAACAGCTAATTGGAAATATGTGAAAATCCACCCATCCCCAAACATTAAGTTGTTTATTATCAGTTTGATCTACTGAAAACTGAGTGCCTGTGCACCAGTGACAATCAGATCTGCAAACTCTGTGCAAAAAGTCCTGAGGTGATCATACCACACTGATGGACAGATTATGCCCAGGATTTAAAACTGAAGTCATGAGCAGGAAACAGAGATCCATTTATTTAAAACCATGAGCCTCTGTTTTTTGTTTGGTTTTGTTCTTTTGTTTGTTTGATTGGTTTTTTGTTTGTTTATCTTGTTTTGTTTTTGACTCAATATTCTTCTGTTTAATCCTTGAAATGAGAATTCAGAAAACTACTATAGAAATGTTAAAGTCTTTATTCCCTTTGTCTGAATCTAACTGAAGTGCTGATATGGCACACCACATTTACTGCTTATGGCATTCTCAGCCAGGTCTTATCTTCATCCTATCCAAATGAGAGTAATAATATGATCCTGAGACAGGCTCTTGACACATGCTAATCCATTACAATGTGCAAATGAGGCATCTATAGTTGGAAATCATCTACACGGAATTGTTTTCCTCTTGCAAGTACTTCTTTTATTTCAAGTTATTGATGTAATTGTTAGCAGTTACCAAAAATCATTTTATGGTTGTTTTTTGAATCAAGTAACATTGACTAATCTTTTCTGGTTTTAACAGCAAAATAAGTCCACACTTTCATTTCCTCTACAGGGACTCCAGATTTGTATTCTGTTCATTTTCAGAACCCCACTCTTCAAGAAAAAACTTTCCAAAGTGTTCCTGTTTTCCAGGTACCACTGTATCTGCATTAAAAAAACATAAAATGTTTCAAAATCACAGCCTGAAAAGCATTCACAGGAAACTTTCAGATCAACCCAGACTTTTTCAAACAATATTTCCTTGTCTACTTTCCCTAAATGGAACTAGAAACCTGCAAATGTGTGAAATACAATCCTGCGTTGTTCATGGTTTGTTTCATGCAGCTCTCACAGGTACCTCGAACAATGGACACACTTCAGCAGCAGGTAGCTGGAAATGGATGATAAGCTGAGAGCAGGAGGAGAGAGGAGCAGGACCACATGCTGGCAGGACAGCGTGACTGCAAAGCAGGCAGGCAGCACCAGAGCCCCTTGGTGCTACTTGCTTTCCAAGGTCTTTGCAAGGACCTGAGCTAATGACAGTTTTATACTTCAGCACAGACATACAGAAGTTACTGTCTTTATGCCCTTTGTATATTCCAGGCCCACTGTACGTGGCCAATGCACTGCAGCTCTCCTCTCCCTTTCATAAGTAAAAATTCAATTTCATTAGAAACCAAAGGTATATCAACAAGCAGGAGTTATAAATACACTGTGCATTACACATGAGACTGTTTCATCAGTCCTGAAAAGTCCTCCATGTCTTAGAAATCCATGCTGTCTTATGAGGCAGAAAATAAGTGTACTGTAGCATTGATAAACCTCTAAAAAGAGCAGTCACATCAGAAGCAAGGCTGAAGTTCATCACTACTGCTCCAAAAAAAGCAGAGAAGGTTGAAGAGTGTCGCCTCGAGCCAGATCTTATGAGCTCTCAGCGATCTCTTCATCCCTGGAATAGCCCAGCTACCCGGATGGCTTCAAAATGAGCAGGATGGCTCTTGTGGCGGTGTTTGAAACAGAAAAGGGTTTAATAAGAAACAAAATAACAAACTCTTTACAGAGAAAAGCCGTGCCAGGGCAAGAGATGCTTGCTCCTGCTAAGCACCCCACAAAAGCGATCAAATCTTTTGCTCTGTCCTTTTTCTACCTAATGGCCCAGGCAGGACCTCTTGGTCCCAGTCCAACGGAACAGCCCCAAGTTTGAGGTGAAGGACAAAGGGTCCTATGAGGTGTCTCTGTACCGAATTCGAAGAGAAGTTTCTGGAGTTTTTGCCTTTTTTAGCAGACAAACAGTACCTGGAAATTCTATTGTAATTTGGTCACCCTGTCAACAGGAGGCACACTGCTACAGAAGGTCATTAGAAGTTATTTGGGACAGGTAGTTCATACTTGGTTCTTTTTTTGGCTAGGAAGTTCATGTACCTCTGGGTATCCATTTTTTTATTTGTAAATCCAATGTATAATGCTTGCTTTTGTCAATTCCTCCAATTTCCTTCAGAAATCTTCCTTTAGAAATTTTTGTGGTTTAGGAAGATGATACTTGATTGTGTTGTAAAACACTGCTAGGCACTGCGAGGATGACTCCTTAAATGAGTGATAATACTTTCAAATCATTGATATTTTTCTCCACAATCAAAAGTATTCTCTAAAGAACATCCCATATAATTTTGAACAGCTCTTTTAAAACACTAATAAAAGTATTATTTCCATATTATGCAAAAAAACCCCAGGAAAAAACACAAGAAGAATTTGAAGTATGGAATTGGAAGTGTTGACTACTTTTACTAATTAAGCATCCTGTCTCTAAGTATTTCAGATGTGAATAAAATGCTGTTATTAACAACACTGAACATGTATTGCTTAATATAAAACACCTTCAGAATAAAGCCCCCCCCCCCCCCCCACTTATACATTTCATGGTTTTTTTTTTTCTTTTATTTAGGGAATCCTAATTTCAGAAATGGAAAAAATTAAAATTATCTTTTTCAGGTATATGCTTAATTGTTACAGGAACAATAGTTCAGCTCTTATCTACACATGGAATATATTTATCTTCAAAGTGTAGTGAACTTTGGTATTGCTCATGATACTTGGGCTTTAGGGATCACAAAGTTTCTTGTTAACACTTTGGAAACACTGCTTTGATAAAGAACTGGATTGGAGAAGGACTGAATCATCAGTACAAAGATATGCAATACAAGTGGCAGAAAGTATAATTGATGGAAACGTCCAGTTTTCCAGATCTTTCCTATATTTTTTAAAGCAAAGATTTTTTTTCATTGAAAATACCCAAATATTTTCTAAGTACTTTGTAACATTTAGCAAAGAAGCCTCCTGAACCGTGCCCCCCCCTCTTCCTTGAAATTTTTAGAATTAAAATTTGTATTGTGTTCATCTTTTCTCACTTCCATGTCAAATTCTCACCTCCATTTTCAATCTGCTTACTGCTAGTTGGACCCTGCTTTAGGCAGGGACAGAGCTCTCAGCAAGGACAAATACTACAAAAATTAAACAACTCTTACATTTCTCTTGTCCCAGTAGAAAACACACTTTGCAAGCTTTGCTTTTTAAGATATTAAAGGAAAACGTGTCTTTTCAGGGGCATCTTTAACGCCAGGAAATAACTAAGCACAGTTATGGTTTCGGGAGCACTGCATAGGCGCCTCTCTGGAAAGCAGCAGCAGCACAAGGGGGGACTCACTACCGAAGGCGAACGGGCAGCAGAAATCCCGACTCCTCAGGGTAACTCCAGCTCCAGTTCCACTAGGTCTGGGAGTGGCACTCTCAGGAATCCATTCCCGCACCTTCCATTGACAAAACTCAGGAAATTAGACTCAGATTCATGTTTTTTCTCTCTTAGGGGGACAAGCTCTGAATGCAAGACAGGGGAATGTGAAGAGTGTGTGAGGGTGTGTGCGGCTATGAGAATAATGAATGCCTGGATGTGACCATTAAAGGATGAACTGTTCCTGTGTGTGGGTGTCTAACAAGTACGGAGGAACTTTACGCCCCCTTTTTTCTCTGAGTACCGCCAACCTACGAAGGTCAAGCCTCATGTTCCGAAAGAAACCCTGTGTGAGAGCCCGGCCCCGCCGGGGCAGCGCTGAGGTGGCACGGCGTGCACTAAGGAGCCGCCATATCGGCCGGGAGGGGGCGGTACCACGTGCGGCAGGGCGCGCACGCGCGCGGCTCGCGCAGGCCCGGCCGCGCTCCGGCCCCTTCTCTCTGCCCTGCCACGTACGGGCGGTGGCGGCAGCAGCCGTGCCTGAGCTCGCGCGGGGCCGGACGGAGGGCTGCACCGGCGGGACGGCGGAGAAGCCAGAGTAAGAGAGCCGGGGCTACTCCCGGGAGAAGCCGCGTGTGAAAGCGACGGGAAGGAGGGAGAGAGGGGCAGCTTTGGGTTTGGGGTGAGCCGACCGCCCCCGCCCCCTCCTCCTCCCTCATCGTTCTCCGGTGCCAGGGGCGACGCAGCCCCTGGCGGAGGGGCCGGGAGACCCCTCTCATCCCCGCGGCCGCGGCTGAGGGAGGCGGAAAGCGCCGCGGCCTCCTAGGCCTGGGGGAGCGGGAGATCCCGGGATCTCTGCCTCCGCAAGGCCGGGTGTTCCCTGGGTCACCCAGCCGCTTTCCTTGGGGAGCCACAGGAGCTGCCGGCTCCTCATTGCCCGGCAGTGATTGGCTGTGACTTCTGTTTGCCTTTGGGCCGGGCCTGCTCGTATGGGAGCTGGAGAGAACCAAAAAGTGCTCTTCTCCTTTCTGCTCCCCTGCGTCACCCCCCCCACCTGTCTTGCGAAAACTCATGGCTCTCTCTCGGGGGGCGTTTGGGAGGTACTCCTGCTTGCTTGTGTTTCTGTCGGCTTCACCCTGATCCTTAACCCTGTTTTGAAAAATTGAAGCGGGAGTGTCTGTCCTTCCTCTTCCCACGGCTGTTTTTCTCTGCTGCTGTGCAAAAAGGGTAGTGAAATACAACGTGGTGATGAGATGCTGGTTTTAGAGGGGATCCTGAAGTAACAGGCCTAGATTGGGCAATCCCTGTCCGCATGCACCACCTAGATTAGTGCATGATATGAATGGAAGGTGAGCTGGGAGGGGGGGAAAAGTCTGTACCTGTAAAATGGAAGCAGTACACCAGGAAGGTTAGAAAGATGTCAGTGTGATTCTTATGGCAAGCTGTCTGTAGTCTGAAAGATGGAGACATAAATGTTTTTTGGTTGGTTGATTCCTCCCCCCCTCAGGAAAGTAGACACTGATTTTGTTAAAAAGCTCATTAGTGTGCATTCTGGATGTGTTCTCTGTAAAACTCTCTCAATGGAGTCATCCATTCAGCTGTGTCACAGTGAGGGGAAGAAGCTTATGTGCTGTGTAATTCAGCAATTTGAATATTTTACATAGTTTTCTGTAAGAGTTGCAAGCAGCTGCAGTGTTTAGAATCTGTGTCTTTAAATCTGGACACCTTCAAACACAATGGAGAACAGCTAGGCCAAAGAAAAAATAAATGCCAAAGCATTTATTCTCCTGCTACCTTTTCGTAGTCATTGATGGACAGCAGGTTTTTGTGAGTAATGCTGGTAAATAAGGCATTACAGTAGCTCCTTTCCTCTCACAAAGATACGAATGATACGATCAATCTGTTGAAAGGCCACAGGAGTTCAGGTGTGTCCACCAAAATGTGTATGTTTTGATGATGAGTACTTACTTACTTACTTACAGATGAGGTTCAATTCTTACTGCTAACAGCTTCTAAGTAGCATGTATTGTCATGCTGAAGAAGCAAAACCAGTGCCCAGATCTAATGCTTAAACAACATGAGGGGGTAGCTAAATAAACTCTGGTTCAGCCACTCTTAGATGCATTACCTGTGTCCCGTATTAGAAGTGCAGTAAACTTACCTGGAGCTGCAGCAGGTCTGAGGTGAAAGGGGTGCTATCTTCATGCCTTACTCATTTCATAAAACGCCAGTGAGACATCAGAAAAGTAGTCTCTTCCTGTTCCCCTGCTTAATGTGTCTCAACAGTCTCTCACTGTCAGGAGCAGGCACAACCCTTTTTAAAGAGGAGCATTTCGTACCCAGGATGAGAGGAGCAGCTGCCAGCCTTTGGGGACCAGAGAGTGGCTTTGTGTCTTCTCTGGGGTTTGCTTGTTCTCTGCCTTCATTCTGTATGTTCCAGCTGAGTTGAAAGGAGAGCTGGGAAGTCCAGCTTGATGTGGATAAAGGGGAGCATTCTTTTTTTCCTCTGGTTAGCAGTGAATCATCTAAAAATCATTATGGATTTTTGAAATTGGCTGTGCATGTGAAAGAGAGGAGTTGCCAGGAGGGTACACGCATGGGGTCAGAGGGAGGAGCCAGGTTCCCTATTGGACTGTTCTGTATGCTAAATCATCTCTTGATCTTAGTCTTGGAAAAGAATACATTACTGTTAAGAATTCCTACATGCCATTAGAAAATTAAAAAAAAAATTCTGTTATTAAATTAGGAGTCTTGTTCAAGGTCTGTTTTAGATGAATGCAAATTCTACAATACTCAAAAGTGTAAATCTGATTGTTACATTATGGATAAAGCAAGGGCTTTTTAAATTGGGTATATTCAGTGCGATGTTCTAAAGTGAAAGATTGATGTGAATTGTGTCATTCTAGGGAAGTGTGATGGTAAATATGTTTATTTTCTGATGCAGCTTACTGTCCTCTGGGACTGGTAGTGCATGGCGGCTTATCCTAACTCTGTCCTGAAGTGAGGTGGGAAAACTGTCCAGTAATCCAGCATCACTGAGACAGACAAGGTAATGATAAATGTATATTTTTGGAAAGGAGATGAAAGGAAACCTGTGGGTCGATACTGTTTTACTTTTTAATTCTTAAATCAAAAAAAATCCCAACAACCAACCAACTTGTGCAAAACCCTATGCTTTTAAATCTAATTTAAAGTTAATTAGGCTGGGTTGATGTGCCTGCAGTCAAGACTCCTATGTTGCAAAACCTGAATAATGCATTAGTGAGCACTAACAATACTATAAACGTCACAGTTTCATCACAGCGCCTCAGCAGGAATGTGGCTGTGTTAATTGTAGGTCCCTTTTCCCTGCAATTAGGCTGTGTCCACCTACCTCATCTTAAGTGTGATGGGGAGAGTGAGTTTTGTTCAATAGCTGCTTGTGTCTTTTTGGGCTAAACAAAGGGCTTTGCCTGAAATCGTTGCTTTGTAATAAGTTAATTACCAACCCCCCCCCCGAAATTTAATTGCAATCTAAAGATAGCATTATACTGCATCTTTAGAATGCAAAATATTGTCACTGAAACAGTAGAGTTAAATATATAGAGGTGCATCAAGGAATGTATTAAAGGCTTTAGCTGAGTGTCTTGTTTCTGGTACGAGAGAATTTTCAGTGCAGTACTTTAAATATAGACTGACTATAGCAAAATTAATTTTTCTCATAGGGCACTGTGTTATAACATCCTCAAAGGTAAAGGAAAAATAGCTGCATATCTCTGAGAGTTCTTCTTGCACAAGGGAATAAACAAAAAAGTTGCCTGCATGTGGCTTCAGGAATCTTGATTTGGATATGGGCTGCCTATGTTTTAAGGTCTCCAGTAATTGTTAAGATCTCCATTTCAAATGTTAAGTGCTTCTTTAGTTGCGTCTCATTCCAGGTCTATTGTTTTGGCCCTGTCCACAGTTGTGAAAATAGGAGGAGACATTTGACTAACTACCTGGATCTCTTTTTGTGGTTTTTTTTCTCTCTCATTCCTCTTTTGAGTGACTTCACTGTAGTTTCAGATTTTTAAATGTAAAGCCTTTGTGTTTTTAAATGAGATATGCTTAATACAAAGTGGTAATTTTAAAATTTTCTTACTTAAAATGTTAAAGATATAACAGAAGTATAAGAAACCATCTTGTGTGCTGCTAGGACACAAGATGGCTTTGTTGCACTTCCTATTCAGTTGGAGCAGTTGTTCACCTCTTAAAACACTGAGAGTGACAGACTGTTCCGACTGTGTGTTGAGCCCAATATGTAGCTAATGTGTGGTTTATTTAGCTACATTTAGAAGTCTAAAATCCTGGTTAAAATACCCCAGTCAAAATTTTTAAAAATTAAAAAATTGTGTATCTTCCTTTCTGGAGAAAAACCCTCAGTGCGTTCTGATCATCCATGCGATAAAATCAATGTTTAGCTCTGCACTTATTTGTTTAGGAAATAATACATGATTCACCTTGATCCCCTTAGTAAAGCCACTAGAGCCTGAATTCTTTCAGATAAGATATTTGTTCTGGCAGTCTTTTCTTAAATTAAAAAAAAGCCATTTGTTCTTTTTCATAATAGGGGGCATGTAAAAGTAATCTAATTAGGTGATAATGTAAATCTTCAGAACTGTCATCAGATAGATTAAAATAGCTAAGAGTTCAGTTTTCTGAAATGTTCCTAATGTTTTGCTGCTAACAGGTCTGCAGGCGATAAGGAATCCACCATGAATGGGCAGCTGGACTTAAGTGGGAAGCTGATCATCAAAGCTCAGCTTGGGGAAGATATCAGGAGAATCCCTATTCATAATGAAGATATCACCTATGATGAATTGGTGCTAATGATGCAAAGAGTTTTTAGAGGAAAACTTCTGAGCAATGATGAAGTCACAATAAAATATAAAGATGAAGGTAAGGTTTAATTACTACTGTTGAGGTTTAATTGACTACTGTTGCTCTGATATGGTTTATCTATGGATAGAAACTTTGAAATTCAACTTTTATAATTGTCCAATGTCACGGGCAAATGCAAGTGATTTCTTGTGAAATCTTTTTAATCAGACAATAGAAGCTGTATCTCGTTATGCTCTCTTAACAGCATTTCCTCAGTTTTTTCCCTGAAATATTTCCTCATTTTTTTCTCTCCGAAAGTGCACTTTTTGCTGTTGCAAGAAGCTGATTGCAGGTTTCTCCTCTGTTCACTTATTTAACCTTTTTTTTTTGAGTTTTGAGTGGGTTTGAAGGTGAAAAGAGAATAAACATGTATGACCTAACACAAATTCTTATAAGACAGAAAACTTGATTTATGTGGTAGTAATTCTTGATTGTATTTCTTAATCCGTAAAAATTAGAGAAATAATTTTAACTTGAAATATGCATTAAAAGTTATCTTTCCTTTCTGGGACCATTTGAATCTGTTGCACATTTCCAAAGAAAATATTGATCATTAGTGTTAAAACAAACATAACCTTAAGGACTTCCCGAGAATGAAGAGAGCCCTATTTGAGATATGTAGAGACAGAAAGTTGTGATTGGAGGTCTTTTCCTCTTTGAATGTAATGGGGCATGGATAAGTTACTTAATTTGGGACAGAGGTATGGTGTTTATAAAATGAAACTTGGAATGAAGTGATAAAATCTAAAGTCTCTTAACGATTGATGATTATATTCTTGCACAGTAAAAAGTGCCATGTTACTGAAGCATGCAGGTTAATTTCTCTTAATAACAATTGGAAACTTTAGTGCTGCCTGTGCTGCCTAAAATGTCAACTTTTGTTCATATATCTAAGCAATAAAATTTCACTTTTAATAACCTTGAGAGGGTTTTTTGAGATTTATGAAGTTTTTGAGATGGTGCTTATCAAAATTTTAAGTAGTATAGGTCTTGGCTCTTGACCAGTATTTTGAGTCTTGGTCTCTAGTGAGAGGGAGTTCAGTTAATTTGTGGTGGTTTTGTTTTCCCTCATCACATTTTTTTTCTTTCTGAAATGAGAAAGGTGAAACGAGATTGTATGCTTTTTCATTAGATTAAAGCTCTGAGTTACTTTGGTTTTTTTGCATTCTTACCTGTGCTTTAAGTATGGTCCTCTGGGGTTTTTGGTGTGTGCTACTCTGTTTTATTCAAAACAAGATAATGATGTATGATGGAGATAGGAATTACAGTTTCGTTCTGTGGCTGTCTTTCACAGTCTAGAGACTTCCTGCTTTTACTTTTAGTTTTCTTTGTCTAAGAATCGTATTTGGTTTGCATAGCCAGGTTTTGGTCGGGGGAGGGGTGGCTACAGGGGTGGCCAAAGCCAGGCAGCTCCAGGACAGACTTGCCACTGGCCAAGGCTAAATAAGTCAGACATAGTGGTAATGCCTCTGTGGTAACAGCTTAAAAAGGGGAAAAAAAAAGTTATGGCACAGACATAGTTTTGGCCAGAGAAGAGAGGAGCAAGAATATGTGAGAGGAATAGCTCTGCAGACACCAAGGTCAATGGAGAAGGAGGGGCAGGAGGTGCTCCAGGCAGCAGAGCAGAGATTCCCCTGCAGCCCGTGGTGCAGGGGACCCTGGTGAGGCAGAATGTGCCCCTGCAGCTCATGGAGGTCCATGGAAGTGCAGAGATCCACCTGCATGGAAGTGCAGCCTGTGGAGGAGCCTTACACCAGAGCAGCTGGATGCCTGAGAAGAGGCTGTGACCCCATGGGAGGTCTGTACTGAAACAGGTTCCTGGCAAGACCCATGGAGAGGGGAGCCCATGCTCAAGCAGGGTTCCTGGTAGGACTTGTGACCCTGTGGGAGACCCATGCTGGAGCAGGCTGTTCTTGAAGGACTGCACCCAATGGAAAAGTGACCCAGGTTAGAGCAGTTCCTGGAGAACTGTTGCCAATTGGATGCACTCACATTGGAGAACTTTGTGGAGGACTTACCATGGGAGGAACCCAGGCTCTAGCAGGGGAAGGACTCCTGTGTGAGCAGTGGCAGAAACCATAACCTTCATTCCCTGTGCCCTTGCAGCACCGCGGGAGGAAGAGAGAAAGCTGGAAAGGAAGGAAGGGTTGAAAGGTGAATTATCCTGCTCTGATTTTGACTGGTAATAAATTCAGTTAATTTCCCCAAGTTGAGTCTGTTTTGCCCATGATGGTGATTAATTTGTGATCTCTCCCTGTTCTTATTTCATATCTTGTCCTTTCACTGTATGTTCTCTGCCCTGGCCACTTGTGGAGGGGAGTGATGGAGTGGCTTTGGTGGGTACCTGGCCAGGGTTAACCTGCCCCAGAGAATGTACCACTATTTCACTGTGATTTCAGTGCATGTTATGCTAGCTGATCATCACTACTGTAAACAAATAAATGTTCTTACTATCAGAGGTAGTTGCAAGTGGTCAAGGAAAAGGTTAACAAGGCTTCAGTTTGCTTGTCGTATGAGAGCTGTTACATCCTTAACTTCGTTTCAACTAAGCTAAAATTCTTCTTTAAATCTATTTCAGGCATTAGATGCATAGGAATATATACATTCTAGCTATTTCTGTTTTGATATTTATCCCCACAGACCTGCAGGAATACTTGTCTGGACCTGTTACAAGGAAATACCTTAAACTGGTATAATGATGTCCACTTCTCCAAATTCATATACACAGTCTTGGAGTGTTCAAAGAATGATGCATCTACCCCTCCATATTCCTACGTTATATTTAGGTTATGTGGTGCTTTTATTAATTACCAGAGAAAAGAAGCCTCAGGTTGAATGCTGCTTTGTGAAGTCAAGTTTGATATTCAAGCTTTCAAACTCCTGAGCTAAAGAAATTGCTGTGCTAGATGTGAAACAATTTTCATGTCCTGTTTAAAGTTCTTGAATGCACAAAACCCAATGTCAGCTAAAAAACCCCAACCCCAGACAAAATAATGAGGACTGTCAGCAGTGAATTTGTATGAATCAAAGAGTAAAATCGCATTTTAAGCACACCATGTTACTGAATTACACATGCTAAAAGGCCCTATGGAGCCAATAACAGGGACTTTACTTTTTTTAAAGTTATGCATGAATTTAAAGCAGAGGGTGTAACGTGAGAATGTCCTTTTTGCTCTTGTTCGTCATTACCTTGTAATAGAAGATTGTTTACTCATACTGCATGTATTAAGCTGTGCAGTCAGTAATCCCTCAGCCTTTGGTAAATTTACCAGAGTGAAGGAAAACTAAATTTTGATGTGTGTTTTTTTGATTGTGTAAGGTTTTGTGTTTTGTTTTTGTTTTTTTCAAAAGTGGACTGAATGAGAAATATAAGGGTGGATAAGTCTAGTAGATATTGAAGCTTAGTAGATGAGGAAACAGCTGGCAGGGTGAAGGAATGAGGCAGATTTCTGATGTCATGAAGGTTGGAATACATAATGGTGATGCAGCATTAATGCTGAAATACCTTGCAGTCCAGTGGTTAGTTAAGGGAGTCACTAGTTTAGAGAAAGAAAAAAATTTATAATTGGCATAGCAGAGAATGTGATACATGGGAAATTGTAGAGAGGGAAAGCTGTGTCCCTTGTAAAAATGAGAAAGATAAATTCTTAAAAGACCAAAGTTAGACGGGAAAATAAAGGAACGTCTCTTATTTTTCAACAGAAAATAATTAACATTGTGTAATTCTGTCTGTGTCATGGTAACAGGAATTGAGCTCCATTGGCTTTCCTTAAGATGAAATGTTTTCTTGCTAAGTCTAATATATTTAAAGTGTCAGACATTTATATGGCTTGACATATACCTTATGAATCCTAGCATATTCTCTACTTGGATAATAATTTGGTGGCTGTCAATAGGAATCATAGAACTGATTATATGCATCTAACAAGATTCTGTACTTGGTACTTATCAGCCTTTTTTTTTTTTTTCTGCTAACAATTTAAAATAGAAAATTTATTCATTATTCTTAATGCCTTCAACCTGAAGGTTAACGTAGGTGAGGGAGAATTAAGATGGAATGATCCCAGTTCTTTTGGGTGACATTAATCCATATAAGCCATGTGTATTGATGTGCATTTTAATTTTATTGTGCAGGATAGACTGTTTAGAACATGCATCTTTGTTCAGGCAAGTATTTAGAATGTGCATCTTTGTTCAGATGAATCTGAATGTTTTTGTGGCAGTGAATCTGTGTGTTGACTGGTATGACAGAAGGGCATCAAAGGATGGTTTGCCAATGTTGTGGATTGCTAAGAGAAGTAATTCTCATTTTTTGTGTTACTATGATAATAAGGAATAGAAGGGCTTTGTTTTAAGACACTGGTGGATTTTGGTATCTGCATTTAGGAAAGGTTACTGAAAAGCTGGAGAAAGTGTTTGAGTTGGAGGTAGCACACACCTCATCACATCCCTCTTTACTGCTAAAGCAAAAAAAAAAAAATCTGTTTAACTTCGATAAAGTCTAATTGTCCAAGTCCTGTTATGGATCATAATGGTGAACAGGGACACTGATCTTCCTCTTCCTGGCACTGGCGAGGTGGCACCAGTGAGGGTGCATATCTGTGCTCACTTTTAATGTGTGGACTCCAGGACAAAGAGAACTTGGAAAAGCTGCAGAGGGGTCCAGCAGGGTGTGGTGAGGATAGGGAGGGGCTTTGTGCAGATGGCCTTCAGGGAGCATTGGAGGATTCTGGGATTACTCACTGTGCTGCAGAGGTGGCTGAGGGTAGAGCCAGTGGAAAGGGAGTTGCAAAGACCATTGAATGTGAGCAATTTGCAGTAGCACCAGATGGCAGCAGCCAGAAATTGCAGTTAAAGAGGTTGAGCATGAGTTTTGGCCAGGAGGGCAGTGTGTCACTGGAGCAGGCTGCCTGGTGAGGTTTGGAGCCCTTGTTTCTGGAGACTTTGCAGTCTCTACTCAGAGAATCCATGACTGATACTGCTATCAACAGATGTCTTTTGAGATTGTGAAATTGAAAAACAGGACATAAAAAAAATCTTGGGAGGCAACAGTATTTCTTTCAGGAAAACTTGAAAATTATTTTATATGCCATCACTTTATTAGTGTTTGTAACTTAATTTTGTTAGAAAACACCTTCTTTGAAGACTGACAGGCACTGTGAGGTGTTATTAATAGTACTTACTTAAGAAAACGTTCCATTGCAGAGGTGTTACTTGTAGTCAGGGATGACAAAATTAGAATATGTAGTTCTTCAAATTCTGAGCTGTTTTTGACTTGATATTGTGTATTTTATGAGTATTCGTACTGAAGCTTTAATTTATTTGAAGATTTTAACTCTAACTTAGATACAGTTTGGCCTTGTCACCAGTGTGTAAGGAATTTGTATACACTCAGAATTTTTTGGCAGTAATCTGTAACGGAAAACAAGTTCCTGTGTAGGTCCACAGATCCCCCTTGCTACAGTGTTTTGTGGAGGAGCAGCCTGAGTTGGCTGTGTTCCAAGCTCTGTGGTATTTATCTAAACACTGTTGCTTTTCAAGGTGAAACTTCACTAGATGGTGTTTCCTCTCAGTTCCCAGTTTCAAACTGCTCAGGCAGGGAGCGTTCCTGCTATGCCTTGTGCCCGTACATGTTTTCCTGATAATGTGCTCTCATTCCTTCACTGGCACTGCTTAGCCTGGGTTAGTTTAAGCTATGAATAACCTGTTGAACATGTTAAACACCAGAAAATCTGTCCTGCCAAAGACAATAGTCCTGTTTTAGTTGATTTTGTTGAGTAAGCAGATATGTTAACGTAGTTTTCCTTGACTCAACTTAAAAATCATGAGAAACCAGATTAATGGGAACTTGGTATCTCTTTTGAGGATTAATACGATTAAAGGTGATCAGTGCTTTGTGCATAGCCCTTTGTATCTTAAGAATAAATGATCCTATCCAGTTCTAATATAGTTCCTGTGACAGATGGCAATGTGCAAATTCATTAGGATCCTCTGACATGTGACATGGAAGAAATTCCTGCCTAAGAGTTGTGACTTTGTGTCAAATTCCTGTTTAAGAGAAGTTTTCTTCTGACTACTTTGGCTTCTTTATGTCTTCATGCTTATTTGTGTGTCAAAGCTGAGAGAGATCTTTACTATTCACTTGTACACATGAACTTTGTTTTTCAGCAAGGGAATGCTAATAGTCTTGCAATTCATGTTCTGAATATAACCTGAGGAAAGGTTATAGACATTTGAAATTTTATTTTGGTTTTTAAAAATTGAATTGGGTTTGGCTTGTGCCATTTATCTTATTCTTGTCTGTTCATGAACAGCACAGTTCTGGAGCCACTTGGCATAGGCATTTCACTTTTAACTGGTAGCATCATTCTTCCTGGTGCTGGGCTTTGTGAACTCTTAGCTCTAATATTTAATCCTCTTTTTAAACATAAAAGAATGATGAGCTATATGGAACATGAAAGGGCTAATGTCAGAAGGCTCCCTTTTGGAGCCAGTCATCCTTCTGTCTTGCCTTCTGTGCATGATTTCTCTGCACACTGATTCTTGCACTAAACATTTTTGCTGGTGACTTCACAATCAAATTTCTTTCACAAGAAAATTATTTTTGAGTAATGAAGGAACACTTCTGTCCTGATGTGAAGCTCAGTAGTCATAGGCTATGATTTTAACATAACTTTTTCTTGTTCTTTTCAGATGGAGATCTTATAACAATTTTTGATAGCTCAGATCTCTCCTTTGCAATTCAATGCAGTAGGATACTTAAGCTGACATTGTTTGGTAAGTATAGAAGACTTACATTAAATAGAATATTTTTCTATTTCTTTTAAATATTATTTATTAAAATTCAGGCAGTGGACTTCACTGAGAGGTACAAAAAGCTTTAAATTTGTCACCTCAGAAGGTGAAGAAAATGCCATCAGTAAGTTGGAACTGCTGAGCTAATACATAATACCTGTTTTCTTTTGATGTTTTTCACGAGACTTCCAGACTTAATGGAAACATAAACTACTGCTTTTTATACTTGCTCAAAGTATTTGGCATGTGTGTATATACATGTGACCAGTGGTTCTTTCTTCCTTAGTGCTCTTTTCCATGTTCCCTTCCACTCTAGCATTTGTGGGGTTTTCTTCACAGGTGCATGAGAATTTGAAGCTGACATTTATCTTGCAGTGGTACACTGTACCAAACCAGTGTTAGTTGCTTGGAGCTGAATAGATCTAAACGTTTATCCTTTAGCCTGTCCTGGCCTGACAAAACTGAAACATAGCCTTTGTGTAAAAGTTTTTTATTTGCAAGCTACTGTAGGTAATTTAGCATGTAGTTCCAAGCCTTTAACTTGGACACTGACCTTATTGATGAATTGCAGCAGTGTTACATGTGCTGTGTTAGTTTCAAAGAGACAGCTTTCCAGAACCACTGCATCATTCAGGGTATATTCAGGGAAATGAGTAAACAATGCAGACACTTACTGTGGACTTTGCTTTGATACTGTAGCTCAGTTGCTGAACTGAGATTATATTAAAGAAACAGTAAGCTCTAGAATGAGTTCAGTCTGTGTGGACTAAACTTTGTCACTTTAAACTCGACAAAGAATGATGATGCTACAAGCAGGTAAAAGTTGGAATTTTTTTTGTTATCTTAAACTGGATGTTACTGCAGTCTTAAGATTATCTAATTGCTGTTTTGCAGTGAATGGACAACCAAGACCCCTAGAATCTAACCAGGTGAAGTACCTGCGCCGAGAGCTGATAGAACTTCGCAATAAAGTCAATTGTTTACTGGACTGTTTAGAACCACCAATGGAACCAGGGCTTTGCACTAATCTGCCTGAGAGTGGTAGGCAGCCTGGCAAAGAGTTATTTTCTTTGATTTGCGGAGTGGTGTGCTGTTTAACAAAGAGAAACATGGATTATTCTTAATTGTTGCTTGATGGCCCAGAACTTAATTTTTAATGCTTTAGTTATTTCAGAGACAGAATTTTGTTCAATGTATCTGGAGTAAAGCCCTGAACTAACTTAGGAATGAAACCTCAAGGTTTTGTTGCAATGTATGAAAACACTGTAACTAACACCTGTGAACCTCAGCAATGTCTTGAGAGGGCTTTTAGTCAAATTAATAGTTTGTTGTTGCTGAAGGGTTCTTGCTCACAGTTGGGTAGTCCCTCTGCTTACTTTGGGCTAGCTCTGGTGCTTATCTTGTGTTGCTAAGCAAGTTGGATTCACTGAAACAGTAAGAAGTGAATTCAGCAAAAATTATACCCACTTTTTTTGCCAGGTTAGGAAATTGAATCCACACATTTTACGCTCAGACCAGCATCAGAGCTGTCTCAGGGTAAGCAGCCCAAGGGTGCAGGTAGGGGTGGGAAGAGAACTTTGGGAGAGGAAAAATGGGAAAGAAAGTCTTATTCTCACAGTTTTGAGGTATTGATCTCCTAGCTTAGGTCGGTTGTACTGCAAATACTGTATCTCTGTGTGCTTAACTACAGAGTTTAGGTGAGCTGGACGCAGAAAATAATAACACAAAGTCATGAAGTGCTCTGAGTAAAGAGGTGAACTAAGAAAATCAGTCTGCCTTTTAGGAAATGTTGCTTTTGTATTTGAACTTTGAAATTTTACTGCTTTTGTTGCTTAAAAAAATCCCAACCCTGTTCCTACAATATATGTAATTAGTAATTTCAGTGGAGTGCCATGGATTCTGGTTACAAAGTATTTGGAAGGAGGTCAGAGTGATGATCTAATAGTGTAAATAAAACTAGCCAGTCTGTATCTATCTATAGTTGTTTGTTTTTAACAGAAAGTTAGTACTATTAGGTAAGGCATTTCTGAGCAATTCAGTTACATGTATAGTTGCAAAGATCTCAAGTTCACCTGTCAGCTTAGGAAAAATTAGTGGAGAAAGGTAGAGGACAAACCAGAAACTGCAGCTGATAAAACACCATAATAAGTTGGAACTACCCTGTATGTTTTCCTAATTTTGAGCTCTTTTTGTGCAATTCATTTGTTTGAAGCAGGAGCTTTGTGCCTTTGAATTTCAGAACATATCATATTGATAGTCCTCAGTGTTAGTGTATCTTTAAGTAACTGTGAAAGAAACCTAAGCTTTGTGATCCATCCCAGTTTCAGATACATCAGTGATTCTTCACTGTTACCCTAACATGCACATTTCAACTGTTAAATTTATAAAGCCCCCCAACTGTGCGATGCTGCTGTTGCTGTAGTACAGTGTGTGTGTGTGCTGGTGTTTCAATTCTGGAGAGCTGGTAACTGGGCATTTTGCTTTGTAGATGCTGTAGATGGTAGGGACGAAAAGCCTGCTGCTGCTGACGCTAATGTTAAGCCATCCACTCAAGTTATAGCAGCGAGCATGTCTGCATTCGATCCGCTAAAGAACCAGGATGAAATCAGCAAGAATGTCATGTCAGCCTTTGGCTTGACAGATGATCAGGTTTCAGGTAAGGATGTGGCTGGTGAAAAGGAAAGCTAAACCTGTTCATAATGTGTTCTGTATTCACAATGTCTTTTCAGAATTCTAAAACTTGCTATGTTAAGGTGTTGTATCTGTGTACTAATTTTTGTATATAAAATATTGAAATGCTGCTGTTGATTTTAACATTGTGTTTTAGCTTGGAGTACAAAATGGCTTCATTTTTAAAAAATCTGAATTACTTAAAGCTATTGTGTGGACTAACTTAATTGGTATCTGCCAGTGATAGAAGAATTCACTGCTCTGCTTTAAGGTTTGATCTTGCAGTTCATGTTCTTGGCTTGTGCTTCTGCTGTTTGGGTCATTCAGAACATATTGTATGATCCCACCTTTTCTCTGTTTCATTCTAGAAGTAAATAGAATCAACCTTTTCACTGTTAACAGAAAGGAATAACATACTTGTCTGAATTATATTTATTTTTGAGGAGCTGGAGTACTGTTGTCCCTAGTAATAGAATGCTAAGCATATGAAAACTGATTATACTAAAGTGAATGCTGTCAACTTCAGACGGGATAACTGAAGCTAGAAAAGCGATGTAGAATGTGATAAGGAGTGCGATGCAGAACTTAGGGAAGTGATTTTGCACAGAACCTGTGCGGGCCTGGCAAGGTTTAATGGTTCATGGAAACACGAAAATGAAACTGCTGTTAGCTATCAGGACTCTCAACTCCAGAGCAAGTGAGCTTTATATGATGTGTGAACTAATGATACAGACGAGCAAACCAGCAGGAACTGGAGCTCGTTCCTCCAGTATGCCTGCCATGGCAATAGTCTGAAGTAAAAGGAATAGATCTGCACTCTGTGATTGTGACTGTGCAGGATCTAAACTTGTACCCACAGACAGTGGTTGACTTGAGTATGAAGTACAGGTCTGTGGACCAGGCCTATTGTGTGATCTCTTCCTCCATGGCACATTTTGGGTATTGTCACACACAGCATGGTTCTTTCACAAACCAGATGGTACTTGAAAACTTGCAGTGGGCTATCTGAACAAGTAAGCAAAAGCAAGCGAAGCACAACTGGTGGAAAATTTGAGTTAATTTTTGATTGAGTGGTTTTGTCCATGTTAGTTCATGTTTTGGTCAGTGATATTTAAATATTTGTGTCTCCATAATTCTGCTGAGAGAGCGAAATGACTCGGCCATTCTGTGAACGTACAAGGAACTCCACAGAGGACCATTTAAGCAGGGTATAAGAAATCCCATTTCTAAAGCCATAATCCTGCAGTTATGTATATAAATGCAAAGCAAGTAGTAGGCAGATTTAATTAACTTTCCCTTATAAGGTTAACATGAAAACACAATTAGGGGCTTGTTGGATGCATATTTACATTGTGTAAATATAACTGTCTTAAAATTGCAAGTGAATTGGCAGCAGTTCTAGTACTTGTGCTTAACTTAAAGCGTGTATTTGAAAGTAGTGTCTCTTAGTATTCACACAGTTGGAAAGACCCAGGTTTAAGCTCCCTTGATTCTAACAAAATATTTTGCATTAAATTGTAGTGTATTATATTTGTTCATATGTGTGTTTCAGAGCTTCTTACTAATGTAGAGAAAATCTGAATTCTCGGTTTCCATGCTGTCTTTGGGTGTCAGCTGGAATATTTTCAGAATCAGCAGAGCAGACAATTGCTTTTAAACTGAAGCCTGCCATATCCTGTCTGGGAGTATGATTTTAACACCTCTTTGGAGGCTTTCTGTTCACGTGCTATTTGACTATCAGTAAAACACTTTGCGGCCTGGTCCATGGTTTCACATTAAGATGCTAGTCCATTTGGATAATTCCATGCAACCTTTTACCTTTCCTCCAGATAAGAAAAAATAGGTAAGTGCATGTTGTGTCCAAACATGGCAACTCTTCAGTGTGTGTGTGTGAAGTTAACACTTGAAGCTGTTTAAAAAATATGCTGTTACGATGGGTTTTATCTCACAAATGAGTCATGTTCCTCAAAAGAATTAAATCTGAGTGACCTAGAGATGGATGGAAAATTCCATTCCCCCCCCCCACAGTATTTCCAAATGAAAGTTTAGGTGTGCAGATATACACTTAATTTTAGCTTGGGTATGACACACCTGTAAATCTGAAGTGGAAAAAATGTTAAAAACATTGCAAGGGAGGGGTCTTGTTTTAGAATTTTTTAATTTCAACTCAGTGTTCATTTCACATACTGTATTTTGTTCTTGCTCCTCTAGGACCACCCAGTGCCCCTGCAGAGGAGCGGTCAGGAACGCCGGACAGCATTGCTTCCTCCTCTTCTGCAGCCCATCCCCCTGGGATTCAGGCACAGCAGCCACCTTACCCCAGCACTCAGCCACAGACGGGGCAGGTGGAAGGTAAGCAGTGTGCTTTTCTCCTGTCCAGGATGTGAAGGATGGTGTTTGGTTCTGCCTTGAATTAGCAGACCCAAAGTAGATACCAAAGTGCAAATCGATGTGTACCCCTAGGCAGAACAGCTTTTGTCCTCGCTGCCCGTGCTGGTCCATACAGAAACAGCAGATGGAGCAGTGGCTCTGTTTGAAAGGGGAGGTGGTGTAACACCAGGGAATTTTCATGGTACTGTTTTCTGCTTCAATCTGTGCTCGTGTCACACACTGTGTGTTGTGTTGAGTTTTCACTCAACTAAAAGTTTGTCTGTTATGTTTAAAAGTTTGTCTATTAAGTTTGTCTATTATGTATTAGAACTTAGACTATGACTTGTCTATTATGTATTAGAACTGTTGTTTACTCACCATTTCTGTCTAACAGACAGGAGCTAGTTTTTCATTGCTTCCTTTTTGTGTGCTTCTCAAATTAAACCCTGTAACCATCTTAAATGCATGGTAGTTCCTTATAACTCCTGAGAGCTCAGCTGGCTCTCCTTTAAAGTTTAAGGTCTTAACTCTGGTATTCAGATTTGTTTGCACTATGCCCTTAAAAATCCTATTTAACTTCTCACAATTTACCTATTCTGAGGTTTCCTACATTTGGGCATCATTTCTTCTGGTGCTATTTTCTAAGTGCACTGAGCCTTCAGACCTTCACACTTCTGGATTAACTGTCTGTGAAATAACCTGTTTTGTTACCTCTTCCTCCATATGAAGAATAATATAAAATTGTTTCTGTGCTGGTGTAGGCAGAAGTGAGAGCCCCCTGATGCTTGCATTACTTAGGTAATGCTCAGACATGTGTGAGGTGGTGGTCACAGTATCCATAGTCACTTGGATTGTCTTTCCTGAAGGGAATAAGTAATATATTGATCGAGCAGAGCATCTGAACAGCTGGTACTTACGTATAATATTTAAAGAGGTATGAATACTGTTGGTTGAAGTGGAGCTTATGAAACACTTCTTTTGCTGCTTTCAGCCTTTTCTTGTTTATTAGTCAAGTGTTATAGCAAGAGAAGTCTTTGTAGCTTAACGATAGAGCAGTTTGGTGTTTATGTATAAAAGTTACTTTTGCAAAAGAGGGCTCCAGGTTTTTCTGTTGGCAGCCAGAAAATTTAATGTTCAGAAACCATATTCTCAGTTACTGAACTTGCATTTTATGAGTTTAGTTTTTTTACTTTAGTTTAATAAAGTAAGGTAAGAAGTTTTAAGTGTTGCTGTTAAACTGGAACTGAAACAAAGAAGTGAAACACTTAAAAGCACTATCAACACTAGCTTGGAATCCTGTATGGCTGCTAACACCAGGGAAGGGGAAAAGTATTTGTTTCAGTAAAACTCGTCTTACTTGGGGAGAAGATGTTATCTAGACTCATGTATCAGAGTAGATGTAGTGATTTTTCTAAACTTGGGTCAAGGAAAGTATAGTGCAACCGTACCAATTATAAAGGGTTTGATCTGTAGTTTTATGTAGTTTTTATTATTGCTACTGCAATCTTTTAGGTATTGATTATATTTTCTTCACTCTGTGGTTCAGTCTTTGGGAAGAGATTAGAAGTAACTTTTGTCTTTGTTCATTAGAAATTAGAAATATATTGCTTATGCTGTGAATGGTATGTATGTGGTGAACAGCAGTCTCTCACCAAAGCTGGGTAATGTAAATGAGATTATCAATTTTATTCTAAAGTGTTCAGAGGCTTTTCTTTGAAACAAGGAATAGTTTTCTATACTTCACTGAGGTTTGATAGCACCTCAGTGGTAATTTGGGGGCTTGTGCTGTCCCCACAGAGCCATAACCCAGCCAGAACTTTGGATAGGTTTTGATTGTTAGGTTTTCAACAGGATGGACTCACACAAATGGCACTGCTGGTGAACAGCAGGTTCTGCTAGAAACTAGTTTGAAATTATTAGTTCACTTCATAAAAAACCCAAAACTCCCCAAGCTCTGCTTCCCCCACACACTTTCCCAGTATTTTGAAGATGTAAGTGAACTGGTGATGCCCAGTGTCAGTCTGGTGTATCAGGTCTTATTTATTAATGACTTTCTCTGCCAGTAAATGCCGTGATGATTATGATTGGTTATTAGGTTGTTACGTGTGAATATCAAGTCATCTCACTTCTGTATGCTAATACTACTGAAAGGCTGCCTCCCTTGAGAAGTTTTCAGCATTCACTAATTTGAATTAAATAAATACAGCAAAAATGTTCTAGTACTGTGTCTTGTGGCCTGTGCTTTTCTACCACTAAATTCAGTCCTGAACACTCACAAGAGGCAATTATATACAGATGTGGATGCTTTTCTAGTCTTTGCTGAAATACATGTGAAATCTCAGTCCCGTAAGCACTCATGATCTTCTAGGGAAAAGAGTGTTGTGTCAATATATGTAAATGGTCTATATTCTGAATCAGACTAAAAGTCTTTTTCAGTGCATGGGAACAATGGTAAATGCTGGCAGACCCTTCACTGCAATAAGCACTGCTAAGTATAAAACCAGACATAAATGCTGTAGCTCATTTAGTTTTCAGAATAAAAATCCAGTGAGAGAAAAGACTCTGTGTCTGAGGACCCATAGGATCCCTGCCTGTATTCATGGCTGTAAATTAAGAATGTTTTCTTACATGGCACTGGAACACCTCTCTGTTCCTCACTAAAACCTCAGCCCTGGAGAAGACACCAAGCCTTCTCAGAAACCTTTGGTAAAACTCCATGCTGTTTCTTTGCTATCCCTTTACCTGGGATTTCCAGCAGGTGCCAGTGTGGTCTCTCTGTTAGCCTGTAGGGAATTATCCTAGGATAGGCAGCCTGCTGGTTATTCTCCCAGAACTTCCCCATGTCAAATGAGTTTCAGAAAGAGAACTTTCTGAGTTTCTAATTCTTAATTATCAAGCTAACAGCCTTGAATTCTCTTCAAGCCTTGTGTTTTGCACTCTCATCATCCCACAACAATTGCACACCAAATAATATTTTAAGTGACTGCATCAATATAAAGTATTCTAAACACCTTAGTGTGAATATAAAATACTGTTACTTTCAGCTGCATATAATACAGATAAAAGAAGAAATAAGGAGTTACTTTAAATCAGTGTGGACAGGCGTCTGTATGGGAGGATTTGGAGCAGAGTTGACTTGCTTTTGTCTCTGTGCAGCTCCGAAGATAGAGTTTACAGTCTGTTTATACAGTCTGCTGATCTTTGCAGAATGAGTAATAGTACAGTAACACTTCATAATAGTAAAGTTTCCATCTCTGCTTCAGTTCAGCTAAGCTTTAGTTTTGGCAGATAATTGATTTTGTTCTTTGACTGTGACTTTCTAGATTGAAAACAGCATAAAGCCTCAACAGGACCCATAGGTTGTCTAAACAAATATTCTGCCTCTTCTGGCCAAGAAATAGAAAACAGTGAGTGTAGGAAAAATAAGCATTGAGGGACTACCAAGCCTTAAGAATGTATGGATTTATTTTTGCTTTGGGTGTATACTGCTGGGTCTCTTAAGAAAACTTGGCAATGCTAAGAGATGGATGTCTTATCTGTAGAATTTGGTCAGCATAAAGAATGTACCACTTGCTTACAGTACTTGGTTGCAGAAATGGTCTTATAAACCTAATCTAAACAGACAATCTGAGGACATGTTTAACTTTTGAAGTGTTTTAATTCAGTGTAAGTTCTGAAGCAATTATGAAGATGTTTAAAGATTCCTGGTCTGTTACCCATCCGAGTAGTGCTAGCTAAGGTGCATAGCTTCTGGCAGCCTCTGAAAACGTGCAGTAGTAAGCCTCACATAGCTCTTTAGATAAACTTTATTTAGTCAGAGCAACATGTTTCAGAAACTAAAATCTGTTCTTTGATGTCATTGGGTTTGCTTCTGTGATGTTGAACTGTCAGGGTATCATTGGCTGTAATGCACCAGGGTACTGGGCTTCAATGAAATGCATTTTTAATCCCTAGGTCAGATGTATCAGCAGTACCAGCAGCCTGGTTACCCTGCTCAGCAGCCACAGGCTCAGCCCCAGCAGCAGTACGGCGTGCAGTACCCAGGTAAGCAGCTCTGCAACAGCAGCTCAGCTGCAGGGCCTCTCCTGCAGTGCCTGACCCTGTCAGCTTCAGTTCCTGACCCTGTGCGGCAGGTCAAGGTGCTGAGCTGCCCAGATGCCTGTGTTCCTTATGGGAACTGGCACAATTCAGAAATTACCAGGAAGGGAACACTGTAGCTGTTTATGTTGTTAATATGTAGTCAGAGTTCAGTCCTGCTTGATTGTGACCAAAGGCAGACCTCGTTACTAATCAGCAGAATGCCTTCTTAGAAAGGCAGGCAAAATGAATCACCTGAAGGATGAGCAGCCTTCAGGATTATATTCTGCAGTCATGGGGTTCTAGCAAGTAAGTGACTAAACATCTCAATTTAGCTTCCTTAAATATTGAAGGTGTATAAAGATGGCCCCTATTTCTTGCATCTAGAATGATCTCAGTGTCCAAAATTTACTGATGTAAACACTGTAGTTGTCATTCAGTAAATCCTTGGCTATTATACATACTGTAAATCCCAGAGAAACTTCCAAGTGATGGCTTTTCTTTTTTAGTTTTTGATTTGTTGATACCTTAAGTAAAGGTGCCAATAGACTTTCAGCAAAAGAATATTTTAGTGCACTAGAGGTTTATGTGCAGTGTCTGCAGTGGAATACGAAAAGCTGGCTTTGGTGTATACTCAAAATAAACTTAACCTTAGAACTTTCAGTTCCTTTAGAAGCAGCTGGCATCTAGGAATGCATGTATATGCTAGGAATGATAATCCAGATGAGGTTTAGGGATGAACCTGTAAGAGTATATTCTGTAACAAATTGCATTTTGCTTAATAATTTCAGAAAATTATACAAAGCATTTAACATTCCTTGTTTTAAAAAATCCTCCTTAAACTAAACAAGACTTCCATTAAGTGACTCAGAGCCAGTGTGACGTTTTCTTGGTGCACAGTGGGAGTGCATCAATTTTTATATAGATGAAAAGATTTGCAGAGCTCGCAAAGACATTCCATGCTTAGCTTGGATAAGAAGCCTAGAATACTTGGACTAAAGGTTTGTGTCTCAGACCTTGTTCCTGTGCGCTGTGTGACAGCTCGTTGGTTTGAGTGTCTAAATGGTATCTTTGTTCTCTGCAGATTTCTCCCTCTAACATTTGTGTTAGAATACAGAGACAGATGTACTGAGGTGTAATTTCAGAAGTAGCAAGCCTTTTGGAAGTAGAAGGGTCTGTCTGACACTCTAGGCTTAAAAACTGAGTGGGGAAACAAAGGAATTCCAGTTTGCTTTCTAGACATATCCTACCATCATCTAATCCATTATTTTACTGGTGTTCCTGTGAAAGCTGTAGTGCAATGTGAGTTTTGCTTTCCAATTAACATAATTGTCAAGTATGAATGAAATGCCACCAGAAATTTATTTGGACACCTCTGTTTGTCATCACTTAGTTCACAATTAATCTTCAGAAACAGTGGGTTTTTGAGAACCTATTGACAGCAGCCTTTGGAGATGTTGAGTCATAGGATCTTTTTGTTTGTGTTGCTTTAGTTGTCATGAGTATTGTCTCCTTTCAAACCTATGTCTCCCCAAGAGCAGGATCCATTCCCACTCTTGTAGATCTACTAGGCAACAGTGGCTATTTATACATGGGTGTAAAAATGGACCTTTCAGAGGTTTGTCTCATGAGTAAATTTTGATCTCAGTTTCAAGGTGAGTTTACTGCAGTGCATTCTTACCCTTATTCTTTCCATTTAGGGCTGTGCACTTTTAATAATTTGTATGTCTGGTGTTTAATGCTGACAGTCACTGGAGAGGTTTCATTGCAAGTGTGTTTCATGATGGATAAAAGTAGCTATTTCTTCATGAAAGAACTTTGTTCCGTTTAAAAGTTTTTGAGAAGAGAAATTCCCTTTGGAAGTTGGTTTTATACAGAAAAATCAAATTTGGGACATGTGTAAATGGAAGTTTTGTGCTAAAGGCTTCTCTTCTGCACAACTTTTTCATATTTAACGCTAAAGAACTAAAAACACCTATGATTTTAACCAAAGGTATGACTTACATAAAACCCTGAGAGTATTGCCAAGACAGTTTAATTTGGAGGTTTTATTTGGGAAAAGGGTTGAATTTTGCCTCATTTGCCAATGAAGACCTTTTTTTTGTGTGTAATATTAAGGAAAAGACCACTTGTCTTTTTTTTTTCTTAATTTCTTGTCAGTCACAGGAAAACTGTTTTATAGTAACTGTTGTCAGTGTGCTGTGCTGCCACGGTGTGCACCAAAAACCCCGGCCATGCACTTTATGTGAAAGGCAGGAAAACTCTTGGTTCATGCTTAGTTTGCCTTTTCTGTGCTTCCTGCATCGTTTTGCGTTTGTCACTGAACATTAGGAACAAAAGGTCTTTCTGCAGGCACTCACGGTTCTTTCGTGTCTCTCATCCAACCTTGCTCTCTGCCTTTCCAGCAGGCTACAGCCAGCAGCAGCCTCCGTCGCAGCAAGCCCAGCAGTTCCCGGCCTACAGCCAGGCGGCCGCCCCGGCCCCGGCCGCCGCCTTCCCGGGGCAGGCGCCGCAGCTGCCGGCGCAGCAGCCGCCGCAGTACCCGGCGGGCAGCTTCCCCCCGCAGCCCTACACAACGCAGGCCTCCCAGCCCGGCGCCTACAGCGGCTCCCAGGCGGCGCCAGGCACCTTCCAGCCGCGGCCCGGCTTCACCCCCCCGCCCGGCAGCACCATGACCCCCCCGCCCAGCGGGCCCAACCCCTACGCCCGCAGCCGTCCCCCCTTCGGGCCGCAGGGCTACGCCCAGCCCGGGCCCGGCTACCGCTAAGGAGGTGCCCCGGGAGACAGCGACTGACACGTGCGATTCCATCCCAACAGGCTCCAGAATTTTTAATTGAGATTCCAAAACTGTAATGCGGCAAAACTATAGCTGTTAATTAAATTCTGCTGGGGGGAGGGAAATGACCAAATCTTTCCTGCTTTAAATTGTATTTGCTTCCTAGTTTAATTTGGGACTGGGTGGTTTTTGGAAAACACTACTTAAATGTCTGTAAAGTGACATTCTAGCTTGCCTTGTCTGAAGGATATGAAGGTACTAGTTGGAAGTTTAGCCCACTTATCAGGCTTGTTTTTACTAATACCATGATGTACTAAATTAGATTAATTCTAGAGGTCAAACTAGGTATGATGTATTATAAATTGTAATGTTCACATGGAAAAACTAATAAAAACCCTGAATCTATTAAATGCCTGATTTTGATTTTAGAAGTTAGGTAATACTGAACAAGACAACTGTGCTAAGACCAGTGTGCATACTGGGTGGAAAGACTTCATGGCAAAGAGCAGCGGTGCTGGGGTTTGTAGGAGGAGAGGCAGATTTCTGGGTTTGTAAATGGAGAAGTGCTGGGACTGCAGATGGCTTTCAAAGAGGTTTCACAGCAGGGGGTGGTTTTGTGCTGTCTGGTGTCATTAACTGTCAAGTGACGCTTTTACCAAATGGTTAGGAACCAATCCATAAAATCTTAAAGCCTCTTATCAATTTTGCTTTAACAAGGTGTGGGAGAGAATCATTTATTACTTGAAAATTTAAACCAAATGTGTATCTTTAAAAAAGAACTCTTAAAAATCCCCAATTTTCTACAGGTTCTTTGTCCCCCAGAAGAACTTGGGAGTGCAATCCTAGTAGCTCAATTTTGAGCCAAGAAAAAGCAGGTCAAGGGCTGTAATTAATGTGTTAATAGACCACATTACAACAGAGGGCCAAACATTCTCCCAGTTACTATTTTCCATTTTGCAGATTCTAGGAATATGTAAAACTAAGTGGGGAATAAAATTGAGCTGGAGCAAGCTGCTTGAGCTCTCCTAAACACAAATTAGGAAGCTGAGTGAAAATATTCCTACCTTCAGCATGCTTAAATAAATGCTGTGCCCACAGCTACTCAGTAAGCTGTGGCTGTACCTCCTCCCATTTCTGCCCTCGGACCTAACACATCACGTGTTCATCATACCATTTAACAGTGGCTTGTTTCCACTAAGCAGTTTGTTCTGAATAACAGCAGAAACTAACCCTTGTTTTCATGTAAAACACTTGAGAAAAACCACTTGATTAAAAAATATTTTATTAGGAGTACAGTGTACCTGCAATGTACTTTATAAGGTATTTTCTATAAATGGCTACTATATAGAGCTGGGTGTTACTGTTCATATTTCTTCAATACATTACTAAGGTAATGAATGACACCTTTAAAAAACCTACATCTCTTTATTTAGTTCATAAATGTTCAAGCAGTACAACAAGTAGCTTTGGGAGAGATTTAAATCAAAATACCTGTGAAGCAGTTTTAAAGTTCAGTTACCAGTATTTCTCCTTTGTCCTCATTGAAAACTGTTTTAAACCAGAATTTTTCTTTTTAAATAAAATAAAACAGATCATGCTGTTATAACTGTTTATTCTTTTTCCTCTTTCATTTGTCTTTCCAAGTCCCCTTGCAAGGTACATATGTTTGGCTTTTGAACCAGTAAGTGTCAGGCGCTGAAAGCTACATTTTCCTGAAAAACCCCAGCTGTGGAGGCCGGCTTTGCTTTTTTGTTCCACGTACATATGTACCTGTCCACTTCAATTAGAGAACACCAACCCTCCCTGCCAGCCACCACCAGGCTCACGGGCAGTGGCTCTGACTCCATAGTGACAGGCTGAACGTGGCTTTGGCTGGGGCTGAAACATTTGAAAACAAACACGGAAGAAAACCCCACTGAACTTGATCATTTAAAGCTGCACATACAGCAACCTACCTCAGCATTTTGGCAGGAGAGTAAACTGTTTGTAGTGTAAGGAGAAAGTGCTTCAAGTTTACTGGCTGCAGGATATTAAAAATTATAGGATCTTTTCAATAATATATGACTTGAAGATGTTGCAGATAGATTAGGATGGGTAGCTTATGGCACTTGCATTACAGGACCAGTGAATATTTAAAACTAACACACATTGCATTCCATGACCAACTCTGGCATATCTGTGCCTTAAACATTTATTACAACATCATGATAAATAATATACACACTGTATCTTTTAAAATACCATATAAACCATACCTTTAGAATAGGGAGCCAGCTTCCCTATAACATTATCCTACAACATGTCCCTAGCCTGTGGGTTTTTTAAATTCTAAAAACCAATTTGTAACACTGGATAACTATAGTAAGCAACCTACACTATTACACAATTAATGCAGTATTGGCATTAGACTTGTATAAGCCTGGCATGTCGGCCAACACCGAAGTGCCAGGCACACCGTAAGTGTTGCCTCCTGCAGCCTGCGCTGGGCAGTTGGGCGGGGGGCACGGGCTGGGCCTTGGCACCAACTTCATGTGGCATCTACCACTTGCCGGGTATCGATGTGCCGCACTCATACCAGCGGACGTAGTTAATCTGGGTCTCCCCGCCTATTTTTCCAAATTTGACAGGTTCCTGACGAACTGCCCTGAAAAACCCTGGAACAGAGAACAGAGTTTTGTTTGCATGAAGCTCTCACGACAGTACCGTGTTTTAGTTCCCTGAGAAGTCTGTAACTAACAATTCAGCGAGTGGCTAAAATAGTCACCAAGCCATTAACCCACCTGCCACAAGCAGGGCTCTTTGCTGCCCCTACATCCACTAGCACTCTGCAATTTGGCCGCCCAACTCAAAGCAAAAGTGCTCGGGGTGGCGGCACAGAGGTGAAGCCTGCGTCCCCTGGAGATCCCAGCACCCTGCTGTGGGTGGTGCTGGCTGGGCAGAGCATGTGCCCCCTCTGTCCCTTCTCTGGCTGTGCTGGGCTCTTGGAATAGGAGGCTGCTCTGCATTGCAAAGTCACAGTGACAAACAGTCCCCACTGTGTAGCCTTGACACTGCAGCAAACCTCTATAAAACCCGGCCACTGGGGAAAGTTCACAGCGTCTCCGCATCCTTAAATGAGAAATCATCCTCCTGCTTTCACTCTGTTGCCTTTGACAACACACTTGCTTCCCATTCAAACGATTAACATTAGGTTACAAATTAAAGTGAGGAACTGAGGCTCCATCCAACCTGACCATAAGGAATGTATGTGTGGCTGGAGGAGGCATGTGGACACACACACACATGCACACACACAAAATACTGTTCTGTGGCTGAGAGACAGCATCAGCCGTGATTCTTTCACAGCACTTCCATGTCAAATACATGTAGTTAATTCAGAAATCAACCTGTTGCAGCTAGAACAATTGGTCCGTTGGTCTTTCTTTGTTCAGTTTTTCTGCTAGAAATACAAGCTACTGAAAAGGTGAGGTATTTTGTTGGCTTGTTTTGTTGTTTGTTTTGGCCTAAAAATGAGTGTAGCTCATCAATTCACTCAAATCCAGTGGCTGAAATCAACTTGGTTTTAAGTGTCTTTTAAATGGAAGTAGCAAGGTTGTTAGGTAATAGGGGTTTTTTTAAATATTCAAATATTTTTAAATGTGTGAATCTGGTACAACTGAGAAGTTTGCTGTCCTGGCAATGCAAATTAGATTCTGACCATCTCTTATGTAAAATATCTTTTCGAATGGGCAGCACTGACTGGGAAGGGAAAAGCAAAAACCTCTTTAGAAGAAACTTGCAAAACACATAAACAAACACACTTCAGACTGTTCAACTACTTTGTTTTTTGGAAAAACTTGTGAAAGACTAAAGAATTTCACATTCATCTCCCACACCTACCTCGATGTGTTTCTGGACTTGTGTGGGGTGTTTTGTAAATTAGGCACAGGAAGGTTTGGTCAACACGCTGATATTGTACTGAACGCTGTTTTGCTGTTTTCCTCAGTAAAATGTTCCATGACACGCTCAGCACGTGTGTACAGTACAGCCTGAGTTCTTACCCTGCAAGGAACAAATACCTCACCCTGGTACTGCTGCCAAGCAGCAAGGCAGAAGTTCAGCTGACAGAAGTACAAATTTCTTATACCTCAGCCTCAGCAATGGGTGAAAAATAGCCAGGCAGGTCACAGCTGTGTTTGGCACATCCAGTCCCATGTCCACTTAGACCAGACTGGAATTTTGGGCCCCCTTTTGCAATCAGTATACACAGAATTACTGCAGCATTAATTATATTTTCTAGCCATAAATTTTCGGTTTCTCATTAGTACCAAACAAGGTATTTAATGTCCAACTGATTATGTACTGTGCTTTAAATGAACCTTGCTAGTTTGAATGCACCACTTAATGCCTCTCTGCAAACTCAAATTTGTGGCTGGGTTTAAATATGTAATAGCAACTGTGAATAGCTTGTTGAGCTATTTTAGAGAGGAGAGAGGCTGTTTGCTACCTAACAGAACCCAAGTCATAACTGTCTTAAGAAGTCATCATTCACTGTCAAAAAACTTCTTGATCCTCTTCTGCCTGCAAAGCTGGCAGTTCCTTTCATCGCCCACCCCAGCAGTGGGCATTGAATCCACTGGCAGGAAATAGAAACAGCAAAGGAATTGCCAAGGTTTGCTACAGAGACAGGTGTTGGGAATTACCATCTTTGACTGGTAGATCTTCTTGCTGTCCTGTCCTTCCATCTAAGAATGAGTCTACAAATTGGCAGTGATCTTCTCCATGGCCCCTCTGGTCTCCTATGTTATAAAATTTTCCTGAAAGCAAAGAAGTAGCAGAGTTAGTGAAGGCTATTTCCAAAAACCACCAGAGGCAATGGGCTGTGCTCTTTCCTCTGCGGGGAAGCCAAGGTGAACGCTATGATTCTTTTCCTCTCAGGACCTGTAGCTGTAATTTGAACATGACGTGCAGGCTCCAAGTGCTCACGGCTATGGCAGAAGTGCCCCACTCCTGGCCAAAATCTACGCCTGGATGTAATTTTCCCCTCTCCTTACATTTCATACAGTAAGGGAAATTTTGTTACTACCAAGGACATAATCAAAAAGCAAGTTTTGGTAGTGATTTGAATGGAAAGCAGGTCTGGTTCCTTGTCAGGAAGCCCCCACTACCTTCAGAGATGATTTTATAGACCACCTCCTAACATAGCCAAGGCCTGTTTTATAAATCATCATATTTTTACAAGATATATGTGCAAGTGATAGCCCATAACCTACAGATGACCTCGGATGCTAAGTACTTATCCAGAGCATGGAGTGTGCTCATGTATTTACTTGCAGGATTGCTTAACAGGACACTTGACTGCAACTAAGTAGAAATCAAGGTCTCAAGTGTCCCATGTAGCATGTGCTGACATTACAGGCCGTGCTTTTCCTGTTAACAGGCACAGTGAAGGAGCTTTGACAGATGTTTTTACTTGCTGATTTGATTTTCAAGACATTAGTAAAATTCAGTTCAGAAGATGCTACATTCCCTTCCCAAACATAGAACAGAAACCTTTGTAGATTAATCTACCATTCTTTCTAATCATCCTTCACAGCACTTAGTTCTCAGTATGTTCAGCCTTTGGTTGAGATGTTGAAAGATGAGAGCATTTAGAAAAAGGCTCAGGATGTAGCTATAAGTTAGGCAGAAAGTCCAGTTACTCATTAGATACTGGGTGTCCTGGAGCCTTGAATCTTTGCCCATCTGGCCATTTGAGAGGTGGTGGGGTGGGTTATAATACTGGTCTCAAAGAGCAATTAAGAAAAGAACAGCCTACCAATAAACGCCAATGTTTTTGTGATCTGAGCAACACTTTGCCAGAATTTCTCACCTCCAGTTGATGGCCTCTGTGCATGTGATTCTTCTCTAGCTTTACAAAATTATTTATTGCTATCTAGCTTTGTCTGTAAACATTTTTTTCCATAGGAGAACTGGTCAGAGGGAGTTCCTCTCAGCAATTTTTTGCTCTGAAATTAAGAACATTCAGGCTGCCCAAAAAAGCCTCTTTTTTCCACAGCTGTTGAAGGTCACACACAGAATGAATTTTTTTCCTTCCCTCAATAAATACTTATTTTTAGGTGGCCTGCTTTTCTGGAATGCCTATAATGACTGCTCTGGAGGACTGTTAAATGAGGTCAGCAGTAGATGCTGGTTTATGGAACAGTCCTGGCATGTGTAACAGAGATCAGTTTTTCTCCGTAAGAGAGAGAATAAGCCAGATGTTTTAATGGCTAACACCAGAACAGTAATTTGCAGATACACTCATGCTCTCCTGGCCCACAGCTTAACCTATGCATTACTCAAACAATTGGTCTCCATAAGTTAGCAGCATTCTCAGTGACTATTACATTCTTATTGCCCAAATATTTCCATAAAAAAAGAACACACTTAAAATCATTCAGCTAACAAATAACTGGTTTTCTGTTTTGGGGGTAGCAATTCTAGCACAAAGTAATTTGTTTTCCCCCCAGTGTTCCCTTGTGGGTGGCCTTACAATCTTACATACAAACTTCGTTTTATACATGATAAATTCCCCAGCACTAGAGGAATAAATTCATGCTAAAAAACAGCAGGCAAAGATACAGTTGTTGCCTGCTTTATAGAACGGCATTTGGAAAATGCACCCAAGTGTTGAGGCAACTGCACTGCTTCAACAGCAAAGCTCTGCAAGATTTTTCAGTGTCCAGTGGAATTCAGAGCTCAGTGCAGCCCTGCACTGCCGGCATACACGGCCTCGCTGGCGGGTGCTTGCAGGGACACTTCCGCTGGCCTCGGGGCCACGGCAAGGCGAGCTGACTGTCAAACATCAGAACAGAGCTTGGCTTCGAATGGGAAAATTTCTCACTCACACATAGAGGCCTCCCTTAGCAAATGGGGGAAAAGCAGCTTTCCTTCTACATAAATATTTCACTTATTTTAAATATTGTGACAATTGGTCAGCACTGGTTGTAACAATTCAAGTGCAAGAACCACGCTTTGCAAGTATAATGAATACAGCATGTCTACCTTATCTTTTTCCAGCGAGGTTAAACCACCACCCTTCCAGCAAGAACAAAAACAATCTAATGAAAATAGGAAAATGGGCTCCTGATATTAGACTTTTATTTTCAGATTGGAGTAGCTTTCACTGCAGTGTTACTTCACTTGATTTAGGGCTGAAGTCTAGTCCTGCCAGATTAGCACTGCTATTTTGTCTGCTGGCTGGTTTTGGGACACACCATGCTTCATTGCCAGTGCTTGTCATTTCATGACAGTTGGTTAGTACAGCAGCAGTTGAATGAATGATACATCTGTTCAAATAATTCTCTCTTATTCACATAATTGCTAAGATATTATTTACATACGGACTATTGTACTCACGATTAATGACAAGGCTTTCCTTCCTTTTCTGCTCACCAGAGAATGGTGCCAGTTGCAAGGCAGGGAAGCTTAAAATTATGGCAACATGGGCTGCCCTACACTACCCTGCTCTTTCCCTTCCATGTTCTTCCCATGGAGCCCAGAGCCCTGCTCCTGTAAGGTGCTGAGCTCAGAGATGGGGCAACTTTAGGTGATGAAAGTGAATTCTTCCAGCCACAGTCTCTCCCAGCTAATTCAATGTGATGTATTGAGCACACTTGCCTGACTTGCACCCAAAAGGCATTTCCTATGCATCTTTGTGCTCAGACGCCATGCTAAAGCCATTGTCACAGAGATGTCTGTGATGAGAGACCTCACACAGAAGAGAGCCAGGAGCTTGGGATGCATTATAAGAAGTTAACATATTTCTTGATGTAGCAGATAGAGCTTGCACAAGCTGCATGAGACACGAAGATCTCATATCAACTAACTGAAAAATACTTCTCACAAGCTGTTTCCCCAGCATGTGCCACCTGATTCAGGTCTTAAACACATCACACTCAACTGGCCTTAAAACACCAACCAAGACTTGAGAACGTAAGGCCACGAAGTTTCCCTTAGTAATAAAATGTAATATGAGGAAAACAAAAAGGTGGAGAAAAGAGATCATAAGCAAAAATGGGGAATGTGAAAACAAAACAAAAATGATAAAGCAGCTGAGTAAAGCCTGTTGACTAGAGTTAAAGTCATGTATTTATAAGCCTCCCAGTAATGAAGTAACCAGATGTTTACTGAAAGAAGTGGTAATGACAGGTGTGATCCTGGTCTAAAATGAAGTCCTAATCCTCTAATTAGTAATTGTTCCAGGCTACCCTTTAAACACCAATTTGGCTGTTTTACAATATATGCTATTCACTCTGATCTTTATCAGTTTTCTGTATGATCCCTAGTATATGAACAAGTAATTAAAATCAGATGATCACTACAGAGAGGTTCCTCTGGAGTCTGAAAACTCACTATCAAACATATCAATGGTTACTGAGCACAAGCAGATTACTGTTTATGATTAACCTAACCAAATTAGACTAAATTAAACAAACCTGATCACACTTCAGCAGAGCTCATCTTGTTAAACCTCTTATTTCGGAACCATAATATCTTTCAGGGACGTACAATGTGGACAGCGCTGATTTGAATGTTTCTTACCTGTAAGTGAATCACTGAGGTATATCTTGTATCTCAAAGAATTGCACAGCTGTACACCTACAAACTTCTTATACCAAGTCCTCTTTACGTATTGTTTGCCTTTGCATTCTGAATATGTGTCTGAATTGAATGGGATTTCAGTCCAGATAGCATCTTTCCCCACTGCAGGAGAGGAAAAAAGAGGCTGAAGTACGATGCTGCATACAAAATTACACACAACAAATGCATTTGAATGCATTTCATAACTAGAATTAGAAACCTTGATGAAGCAGAATGTACCATGACACCTGCATTTTGAACACGAGAAATATTTCAGGGAAGCACCAAAGTATGCAGATACAATTGGTGCTGTGAACTCCTCCTGCTGTCCTCTGATTCAGGTTTGGAGTAGGTTCATCCTAGGACCTTGTTAGGGGGACAGTGTTTGTATTGGAATTTATGAAGTGTGTGATACAGTCACCATTCTTCAGTGGGTTCAGGCCAAGACAATCAACTTGCAGCAAACTGTGATCTAACAAAAACACATGTAAAAATGAAGTGCCATTAATTATGTGAAGAAAAATGGTGCCACAGTGTTTGTCAAAGTGCAAGTGATGCCTATTACAAATACAAAAAGCAGCCCAATTTGCTTGAATGATCTCAGCTCTTCTTCAAAAGCTCAGTCCACCTTCCATCAACGACAGGAAGAGTCTTGTAAATGGCCTGAAGCAGAGCTAGATTGAGCCTTCTGAAGCAGAAAATGTTCCTAAAACACAAAGACAGATAAATAGAATCCTCTGAGTTGTGCTCTGTTAACTCACTTAAAAAGTGTGGAGTCGCTTATTCATTTTGCAGAGCTTTCCTTGCTTTAATGACAAGGTTGAGAAAATACGAGGCTGTCTTTGGCTCATTTGTGTACATTGGTTTGAAGCCATCCCAGCTGCCAGGGGAGCTCCACATCACGTTGATTGCCTTATGCTCAGGTAAACAAACAGCCTTGCATGAATTCCTTAGCAGGGGCACGGGTGGAAGGAGTGAAATTGTGTGTGAATGCTGTTTGATTCTGTAACTCATCCAGCTGGGGCAGTAGAGCCACCCTCCTCATAAAATTCTGCTATCTCATTTCTGAAAAACTGCTGATCAGATTTATATAGAAAACACTTACTTGAAATTGGCTCACTCACTCTTGGGTCCGCTGGGGGAAGAAAACAAACATTCAATCAGACACTGTAAAATGAACATTTTCAATAATTCGATGGAAAAGCATTGGTAAGTGATTTTACAGCTGATGTAAGCTGTAATTTGTGAAACAGAAAGAGTTTTGGAAGCAAAGTTAACTTTTGTATCAAATTAAATTAGAAGAAATATATTTCTTATGTGAAACTCCAGTATCAATGAGCTTTTAATAATTTTACTTATGGGACAACACCAGCAAAGCAGAGTTTTAATTAAAACAAGAGTTTAAACCTGTAACCAGCAAAACCCAATTGTACTGCATCTTATTAAAATTTCAATTTCAAAACCTAAATAATAAAAAGGGTACCTCTGTAATACTTGCCACAAAAAGCTTGGCTTTGAAACCCAAATGTGAGAAATGGATGTGTGCAATTAAGAAAAAAACAAAACTGGATGCTTAATTTGTCCAAACTAAATAGGAGACAGAATATAAGCCTTGTCACTCATGAAAACTGCACTTGGCACAAACTTTTTTTTTTTCACTTTTAACAATCTAGGAATACAAAGAATGTATTCAGAGTTTTAAATATGTGTGGCATAGTCTGCACTCCTCCCTGAGTAATCCTTTGCTCAGCCAAAACTCTCATCCATCAGTGACAGCACTAGTTGAGGACTATTAAATTATTACACCTGGCTCAAAACACAGATTGAGAAAGTCCTTTTAAAAAGGCTAAATCCATTTTGTGGTTTATGTGATCTTTCAGTACTACCAAGCAATAAACACTTCTGCTCAAATGATTGTATCTTGCTTGCCTGAAGTCAACAAGTCAGCTGTAGTTAACCTTGAGGGGAGCAAGAATAGGGAAAGCAAAAGCTTTTCCCTATTCTAACCTCCGAGTCAGAGAGAACTTGACTTGGGAACCAATCAGTGGCCAAAACAGGCTTGTATACACTCTTTAACAGTTTCACTGGAGAGTGAACAGGATGGAAGGGGACCTGCTGGGACACTGACTTTTCACAGCAGCTCTTTCTCAATCCTTATTTCAGCCAAACAACATCACTGTTTACAGCAGTCTTATTGAACAGGTAGCAAAAGCACCTATGAACACACCAGCCCAAAAAAACCCCTAATGTTCCTCATCCAGAAGCTGTTAATGAGTTGGACAGATGCAAAAAGGTCAGGAATATAAATCTTAAATGACTGAGCCCTCTCTATGGGTGAAGTAATTTTCTTTGCAATGAATACCAGACAAACCCTTTGTGTTGCTCTGTTTTTTTTTTCTTGCAGCCTATCTATCTTACATCCTCACACAACACAACTGACCCCAGGCTCGCTTTCCAAGCGTGGTGGTAAAAAGCCAATCAGGACACAGTAAAGAGCAAGACTGAGTGCACAAAATTAAGTGAGAGAGCCTTTCATTCATCCTACAAACACGGGTACTAAAGCCGCTGTCAGTGATGGTCTGATCTTTGGAAGTCCTTACCTGATTCAGTACTGAATGCCACGACATTGCTGCTTGGACCTTCGCCAAGGGGGTTCCTAGGTTTCACATGGAATTCATAACTGGGGAATAAAATGGAAGAGATGAAAATTTTGCAAACTAAGCATTCTTGAATAGTCTGGAGCAAGCAAGCAGCACACACATTGGTGCTACTCCCCTTCTGGAGAACAGAAAAGCCCAGTTTCTTGCCACAAAACCACTGAGACATTTTTTGTCCTAACCTTGTCCTTTTGTCCTGTATAAGACCTGAACTAAACACAAAATTAACCAGTCCTTTTGATAATTCTTTGCACATATACGATTAATATTTGATTTAATTCACCACTGACTTGTCTGTCTCCTCTCACACAGCAGTTTCAGTTCTGGCAAAGGGAGCAAGTTCAAAAGAGGTCTGAGGCAACCTGATAAGCAGAGACCGAGCAAAGGACATTGCTATTTATTTGTACTTTTTTGCCTTTTAAAGAACACAAACCTCCAATTCATTGCCTTTCAGGCCCACCCACAGTGACAGACAGGACCAGTAGCGAAACACAGGGCAAGTCTTCCAGGACAGGAGCTCAGCCAAGGCAAAGATCCAATTGCTTGAATGTATGTTAATAATAAGTATATGAAGCAATGACAAGACATTGTGCAGGGTCTCTTTTGCATGTGTTTTTACTGATGTGGCACAACACCAGCCTGTGCTGTAGTTATCTCATGATCCCTTTTCATCACTGTGTTGAGAATCAAACACAGTGCTGTGAAAACAGCACGCCCGAAGAAAAAAATCCAAACCAGCCTCCTCTTCTTAAGCCTCCTCCACTTCTCAGTGCTTGATTAACCGTGGAAGTGCCACCTACAGAGGGATATCTGTGCTCTGAGCACACACATGGTGAATGTCTCCTAACACAGAGCATCTCTTAATCAGTGGCAGGGAGCCACAGGACATGTGTCAAATGGACTGTAGGTCTGGAAAACGGGCCCCAAATTAGAGGCACTTTTGGTCTAAACACAGAAAAAAATGGGAGTCCCAGAAGTGGGCAACTAAACATTCAGCTCTCGATTTGAGAGGGATCATTTACCAATGATAATTTTGGTATCCCATGACTGGAACATAGCATTGTAATGTATAGCTGGAATCATTTCTAAACAGCAATCTTCTAAAGAAAGAAAACCCCCATAGCCCACTCTGCACAGTTGGAAATTTATGAATTCCATTTGCAATTCCCCAGAAGAATAATTCAATCCAAACTTTGGATTACCTCTCATTCCTCCTTGGCTCCTGCAAAACCTAAGCTAATTAACCTCAGTGGAGTATTCATGCAGTACCAAGCAACTGTTTTCCATCCACTGTACTTCTAAGACAATATTTAACTTTAAAATTGCTTACTTAAGCAATTGCCTTTATTTCTAGGGTTTTCTTTTCTTTTTGAGGGAAATACTTATATAGACTGGTATGCTGAATAGATGCATTGTGGAAATTCATGGCTATTGCTAAGAGAAACATGGGCTTGTTTTGAGCTGAAAAAGTCTATTTGGAGAAATCTTGACATTTATTTAAACATGCCGAAAGAGCATTTGGAACTACCCATATTACCCCACAGTGGGAGGGAGACATTAACTAAATAATAAATTTAAGAAATGTATAAATCTTCATTATCAACTTTAAACAAAGATGTGCTTTTAAAAATAGGACCTAAGTAGTTAGTATTCACATTGACCAGGTGGTACAGTAACTTTTTTGGTCAAGAAGCATTCTTATCTGGTAGGAAATCTCTGAACTGTAGCAAAGGAGCCAGAGATTCTTTCTGAAGAATCACTGAAGCATAAACAAAGATTTCCTAATATGGTGGGAGTCTTAAAGTAATAGCTAGATTATACATTTTTAAAAACATAGAAACTAATTCTCACCTAGAAATAAAAGACTGCAATGAAGTTTTCCTGCTTACTTCATGGGAGGAACGCTTTATCAAAAACTATTATTGTAATTGTGATCATCAAGATGGAATGTTCTATTGCTTTATGGGCAGTTTATGGTTTGATCTCATGGGTGATAATATTCTCTTTTTGTCACTTTGTGTGTATTTTGCTGATTTCTGAACAAATACATTGTTCTCAATAGCTGATATGCCCTACTTTGGGCTGCATTAGGCAACATTCTTCATAGGAATCACTCCTGTTCCCAAAAATCTTTAGTCTATGAATTTGGACTCATCAATTCTCTAATTCCAAAAAGACAAAAACAAGAACTGAAGGTTATTTTCCAAGCACTGTTTTCCAAATTGTGGTTTAGAGTTCACTAGGTTCTCTGCAAAAGACCAAACCACAGCTTGGAAAATTAGGGCAAAATTTAAATAAATAACTAAAATCTACAGATAGAGATTTCAGCTTATGTAAACATATAAAGAAAATTGGAGAAAAGAAAAATAATAAAGAAATGTCCAAAGTTTAGCTCTGTCAATTAGGGAAGCCTCTAATTAATAATGTTAAAAGGAAATTTTAGAAACTAAAATACATGCAATTCTATAGTTCTGTGATATGTGTTTTTACAGGCATCACAGGCTCCTTTCCTCTGCCAATTTCAATCCTAAAACAATAGCAGTGGCTTCCACAGTACAAAAAATAACAGACAAACCACTTTTGGAGATGAAGAGAATTAGCTAGTTGACAGAACATTGAAGAGGAGAGGAAGGAAATGTTGGATTGGGATCACAATATTACATAGTTTACTGTAATTTTAAAGCTATACTGTAGCTGTTTTAATAGAAGACAATCTAAAGTCTTCCCTTTTTTTGTGTCAGGTGAAAGATCTGAAAAATACAATTAAAATGGTTAAAAAAGGTACCATCTGCACTGTTATGCACTCCTAAAGAAACCACAAGGAGGGGGAAAAATGCTTACAGTTTCAAGAAGAATGTATGGCAAAATTAATAAAGGGGGCTGGGAAAGCTATAGAATGTCTGCTGTTTAGTTAGACTTACCTAAGGAGAAACTGGAGTCTATATTCCATCTTTATATCTGCCTGCCTAATATACCAAAAACTCTGCTATCCTATCCTAAGCAGCAATCTAAGGCACCACACCTTTAACATCTATAAGATTGCTATCCTACAAACTTCTGGAGACCAGGCCTTCCAAATCCTCCCAAACTGTGTAAGACTATAAAAGTCCTTGTGTAGATTAAATGGACTTGATTTATAGTAATTACTGCTTGGAGTGTATTTTTCCACCACAGGAAATCGCTATACCACATGGAACTCTGGCAAATGCAGCTGCTCCTGCATTTTTCAAATCATGCAAAAGGAGAAGATTGAAGATTGCAGAACTGAAAATAGGTGAAGAGAGATTTTCACCATAATAGGAGAACTGGAGCAGCTGAGTACAGTCCTGGGACTTCAGGTCTGTTGGTGGGGAGATGCTGGTGTTGGATGGCAATTGTGCAGGGCTCTGTGCAGAGAGATCCTCTGTCTCTGCAGAGTGTGCTTGGATGGCAGTGGGACGAGGAAAGAAAGAAAAAGAGAAAGAAAGAAAGAGAAAGAGAGAGAGAACGAACTGCTATGCTTGTTTGAGGAATCTTTCTTCTAACAAAGTTGGAAGAAGTGATGAGAGAAATGGGAAATGCTTATCCATGAACCCTGATATCAACAGCAATTCAGTACAATATCTGTTAGTTTTTAAATAAAACAAATAGAAACCTCCAGCATTTTTCTGCCACTTTCTGAATTTTGCTGCATTGAAGCTTTCTTTGTAGTTTCTATCTATTGACCCTTGCTGCATTGACAGATGTTTTCTTGGATTTTTCCTTGTATGTGATTAGAACATTTGGGTGCTAACTACAATACAATGTTAGATAAAGGTGACAACAGCTTTGGGACACAATCTAACCCAAAAATCCAACATAAACCACACAAAACATTTTTAGAAAGGAGAAGAGTATATTTGAAATCACAAAAATAATTAATGGGGAACCCAATCAGTACCTAATGGGGAGCGATACAAAACTGAGGAATACAAGCATCACAGGCTTTTTGTTTCTTATTAATACTCTTTTTCTACAGCAGTAGGCTGGTGGGACATGTCATCCAATGGCTACTCAAACTTCCCCAGAGCTATTTGTGACAAGTCTTAATATTTTTCTTTACTACCTTCCAATTATTGCCATCACAAACATGCATGAGAACGGTTTTCAGCAGTCTTCAGGCTCTTTTTTGAAGGTTTGTATAGAAATTTGGACTGTAGAACTTCCTGGACACTATGGTCTGTGCTATGGACTACTCTGCCCTTAAACAAACCACCAGAATGAAAGAGAAAATGTACACTGACTGAAAAATAAAGGTTCCAAGATAGGGCAGGGATAAAGAAATAAGAACTACATATTTTGGCAGAGAAACCAGCAGAAATAACAAAAAATCTCATTGGAAAAAAGCCCAAACAACATCTGCATTTAATATTTTAGGCTAGGAAAGTCCATGAAAAAACTACAGGTCAGTGAAACCAATTTTTTTTCCAAGGAGAATATGCAGAGAACACCATTATTACTACACAAGAGATGGAATTTAGACAACAAAAACCACAGTAAGCCCATTTCTCTCTCAGGCCTCTCAATGTTTATTGCAAACAAGCAGCTCAAGGAGAAAAATACTGAAAATTGTGGATAATAGCCTTATCTTGACTCACATATGGGAGATTTTGCTTGACTATTAACATAGGAGAAGTTT
This sequence comes from Dicaeum eximium, assembly GCA_013396995.1. Lineage (NCBI taxonomy): Eukaryota > Metazoa > Chordata > Aves > Passeriformes > Dicaeidae > Dicaeum > Dicaeum eximium. Next base: position 90,657 of record VWZP01000230.1, read on the forward strand.
CTGCAATGCTTTCTTATGAAGTGAAGTTTTAATGTAAAACAAGGAAAGAGCAGAGCCGTGGGTATGCCAGTGGTACTCCTATTAGGAGTTCCAGTGTGAGCAGCCTTTTAAGGAAACTCAGGAACAGGAGACCTGTGTGACAGCTTTGATAGAATATTGCAGGTCTCATTCCTCAAATGGCTGCTTGGAAGTTAGACTGTAACTACTTTGACCAGAACTATCAATCTTGCAGTTTGACTCTTTTCCAAGTGGAATAAACACTGCATTTCTCACTATTAGAATCACAGAGTTTCCATGTGGAGGATGAAAAATTGTTAGTTCATACAAGTGCATTTGTTTCTCTCATTTTTCTCTGCTAAGATAGAAATTACATTTGCATTAATACACTAAGCCACCTTTGCCTGCATTAAAGAAACTGGAGGAAACTGAGATCTACAAGACCAGAAACTGCCTCTAAGGTCCTTTCTTACAATAATATATGTTGTAAGACACCTTATGAAGGTGACCTAGTCCAGGCCCCTTTTCATGACAGGGATGACTTAGCTGCTTTGAACTCATCAAGTACAGTAGTGACAGACACTTGCTGTTTGAACAACAGAGTAAAAACGCAGTAGCTCACTACTCTGTTCAGACTAACCAGTAGAAAGAAAATAAGTGGAATTTGGTTGTTAAAATCTTTTCACTAATAGAAGAATAAAAATGGCAAAAACTGCAGAAATTTTGGTGTGTGCTTTTGTGTGATACTGAACAGGGGGCTGAGTGAAATGTGACCAGGACCTACTCTAAAGTCCTTGGAAATAATATAAAGGGTAACAACAGCTAATTACAGTATAAAGTCATAATCAACACTGTGTACATGTGAATATTAGATCAGATAAGCACATATAAGAGAAACATTTAAGCAGAAGGCATTCATAAAACAAGAGGAAGTTTTCTTTAGGTACCAGTTATATCCAATTAACTATCTGTATAAGGCAATGTATATTGTTATCTAGCTCACACAGCATAACAGCACCACATGCTTTGAAATATTTCAGGTAAAAGTTACAATCAGAAGCAAATCTGATGAAATTAGACAGAATTCTAGACTGAAGCCAAACAGCAGCTTACTGTCAGCAAGAGTACCAATTTCAAGAACTCTGACCAACCAAATAATATATATCAAGATTTGAACTTTCCAGGTTATTTAAGCTATCAGAAATCTTCTAAGATTTCAAATCCTGCAATCACCATATTTGGCAATTCTCTAGGTAAAAAAGAGGATAAAATATTTGTCCTATAGGAAAAATCCTTTAAATAATGTGTTGTTGTCTATTGTGAGGCATGCCTTACTGTGGGAAAATAGCACAGATATGATATGTCTTTCCTTGGGCAAAAAACATATGGATCGCAGCATTCCAATGAAATCACATTGTACAGGAGCTTCTAAAACATTTTTTTTAAAAAGAACCCCCCCCCCCCCCAAGCAATCCATTGCATTAGAAAGCAGCTGATTGTGCCCTACACTTATTTAAAGAGTCTACGTCCTCACAGTCAGAAGTTTTTCAAATCTCTATTTTATTTTCATCTCAGGGTATCAGACTTGCAGTCATAAAATTGGTGTATGTAAGACAGAAAAGCAACAAATTTCCATAATATATACAACTGGATTTGTTTAAAATTAACCATCACAAGTTGTGGTATGCCTATGAAAGTCCATTTTCATTTCCATCTCCATATTATCATGGTATGAGTCTGCTAAAACCAAATACTTGATAACTGTACTCAAAGTTGAAACTCTTTTTTTCAGCCAGTGCATTTTTTCTTGATCTAGTCACTTTTCAGACAGCTAAATGGAGACACAGAATACTACACGATAATCCTCATCCCATTTAACTTCTGTGTTTGTACTTTCTGACAGCTGCAGTCGCACATGCAATTTTTGATGAGTGACTGCAAAAGTCTCTTTGTTGCCTCTCTAATACTGTCCAAATTCCTGAAATATCTAAAGTCTGGCCATTAGCTCCTAATCTTTAAAAGCTGCCTTGTGTAAAGGCCAGCTCAAAGGAAGAGGGTGTCTGTCTTGCTGCAGAGCTTCCCAAAGGTGTAGCAGTATGACCTAATTGAAGAATGCAAAAGAGCGAAGCAAACAAACGAGATCTGGCAACCTGGAAAACCCAGGTTTTCCCTGCTGCTTGTCCTGCCCCCTTCACACTGTAAAGCTGTTTGTGTTGCTTCCCTCCTGCTGGTTGTGGGCAGTTAACTCTTTAGCTTCTTTAGCCAGGCACTACCATATCCTACTTGAAGTACCTCAGCAGGACCTTGGCCAACATGACTGCAGACCATCTCTGCCAGGTACAGCTCCGCAAGAGCGTACATCTGCACAGCTACAGACTTGAACCGGCTTGCTGCTACAGGGTCTTTCTGGCTTAAACTTACCTATGAAGGCTGAGGTAACAGATTCACAAATATTTTTATGCCTTTTTGGGAAGTCTTTGTTTAGGTCTGTCTGCTTTAGATCTGTCCTGAACCGTGTTTAGCTCTGAATGCACAGGACTTTCAGACCAGCATAGGGGGATCACACAAGCCTCACTGAGGGCTTCAGGAAAGCTGGAAAAAATAGTCTCTAATTGAACCTGTCAGTTTCTCCAAAGTGTTCCCAGGCCAAGAGGTCCTTCCCAGTTAATCCACCTTCTACTATTGAGCATCTCTCTTTCCATATATTGCTGGTACTTTTGCAAGTGCTGCTGATCACTTGTGGGAAGGATTTCTGTTTCTCTTCCAAGATTCTTTTCCAGCTCTACCTCTTCTACAGCTCTTGTCTTTAAGGCTAGTTATGGAAAAGTTTCCCTCCCAGTCTTAATGTATTACTTGATGAATTTTTAGACATACCAGGGACTCTGTTAATGAATATTGAGCTGTGTTTAATTGCTACTCTTCCTCCCATTTGCGGTAAGTTTTATCCACAAGCCCATTTCCTTCATTTAATGAGCAGCTCCTGAAAGACAGGAGACTTTTATTATGGACATGTGATGTTTCTTGGCAGAACAGATACTGTCTATATGATGCCAGCTGTCTTTACCACTTTCTTGTTTTCTCTGAATTTAGTGTGCCAGCAAGCCTGGATTTAAGTGGTAACAGTAACTTCTTGTGCTTCTGCCAAAGCTCTCAAGGTGTCCTCAAAATTAGGAAACACACATTTTGCTTGCAATGGGAGTTTCATTGAACAGCGCCACTCTGAGGACTTTACATCCTTAAATCTGGTGAAACTTCAGGGACATACACCACTGCAATTTATATTTGGGCAATGGCCCTCTGGATCCAGAAAGGCTTTCACTGTCTTCCCTTTTTGAGGCTGGGGTTGGTGAACGGTAGCTGCTCCCTCCTCAGGAAACCTTATCCCTTTATATCTTAAATCAGCCTCCACCAGTCACTGCTGATTTCCTATCTAGCTAGCTCTTTGTAAAAAAATGCACACTTCAAAAGACAGCTGTACTCCATGGTGCTTGGTTTGCCCTCGCCTACAAAAACATGAAAGTCTTCTCACAGAATTGTTGCTAATTAAGGTTAAAAACCATTTTATCTGCTTCTGCATAGCTCCTGCCTTCATTATGACCTTTCCAACGGTTCTAGCTGGATCTGCCTGTCTCCATCTTGCTAACATTCTGATCAAACAGCAATGTAAACAGCTTTTCTCTTATGATCATGTGGACCCTGTTCTCAGCAGCAAGGGTTTTTCTTTGCTTCAATGTCCTTATACACTTTACCATTACACTTTACACTTATCCATTCCATCTCTGCCACCTTATGTCACAGAGTTTGAATGTGGAATGAAAGAGAATCTGCTTAATAACACAGAGCTCTTTTCAAAGATGCAACTGTATGATTTCAAAATAGAACAGAAATGAAAACACAAACAGCACAGCCTGACAACTTTAGCAGCACCTATTCCCCCTCTTGGTCACTACTCCAGAAATACATTGTTTTGCCATATCTTATAAGCCTTTTCAGCTGATCAAGAAAAGCAATCCTTGGTGCCCAAGCTGTGTATTGCTAAAATTTCCTAATTGCCTCTTAGCTATGCCAGAACAACATAGCTGCAGTTCACCCTCTCACAAGCCACACGCCTTCAGGAAATGACACAGGCATTCTTGAAGCAAAACACAGCCATTCTAACCCATCTTGTGAGCCCATCTTTTGAAATCTGTCAAATAAACTCTTTTGCAGTATCATAATTTTCCTATGCATATTGTTTTTCAAATTCTCTTCCCTTGCCCTCTACTTTGTTCAATAGGTTTTAATTCCTTCTCCTAGGGGCTGCTGGTAACAGCAGAGGTTGAACCAGCACCTCACATTACACCACACATTGCCTAAAAATAAAGGCTCAACATGGACTCTATGCAGAATTTTGTGCTGTGTTTCCAATTAATGGATGATAATAATAGAAAAGGGTAGTTTATCTAAAACAGAAAAATCCATTCACCAAAGCCAAATGGATGGTCTTACAGGAAAAACCCCACGTGTCACTCATTAACTTTCTGATGCAATTAGTAAACAATGGAACAAAAGACCAGGGGTTTTCTTCTCTGCTCTGAATTTTACCATAAAAAGAAGAATACTTTTTATGAGATTTGATATTTAATTTATATTTATATATATATATAATTGATATTTAATTAAGATCATGGTTATTTGAACTAGTTGCATGAGAGGCATACCATCAACTGGAATTCACTTACTCATTTTTAATTTGCCAACTCTCTTAAGACACTGAAAGAAAATTATATGTTCAGGACAAACATGTTTTTCCCCTCCATGATAATTTTCTTACTTCTGACAGGTGGTCCTTCTAATACAACAGGTCACTTCTGCAGCTTGTCCAGACCACAAATACTCTCAGAAATTTCCAAAAGATTCCTCAAATAGGTTTTATCTGTTAACTTACAAGAAAGCTTAACCAAACCATACATTTTTTTCTTTGAAAACAGGAGTGAAACCGATCTAATCTTATTTCCATAAGTATTTTCATTTGATGTGGCAGACAACTGACAGTCTAAATTAGTTGGATTAATTTAGAAAATTATATTATTTAGCTACCTTGTGTCAGGTTTTAGGTTTTCCACAGTAGAATGGGTTTGATTTGTAGTGATAATTGATTTCTCCTTTTCACCATCACTTCCTCCATTTTCAGTTGACACAACCTCATACTCTGGAAAATTACAGTAAAGAAAAATTAGATCAAGTAACATCTCTTACTTGAGCTTCTTAAATACAACCAGATAGTGAATGAGTACACAGTTTTACAGGAATTCATCCTTTCTGCCTTTTGCCAGCCCGAAGGCAATACATGATTTGGACTATTTAATTCATTCAAGTTGGAAAAGAAAACACAGGAAATGAATGAGCATGCAAATATGTGCATGCACACACAGACACACACCAAGAACTACTGAGTCCATCCAGTGCCTGCTTGTTACTCAATGCACAAGGCAACAAACTGCCCTTCATTTCTGTGGCAACACAAAGGAACAAAACATGAGCAGAATGGTCTTGATTCCTGACACTTGCAGTTTTTATGAAAACAAGGAGGTGAGTGTGATCACTGTTTTGGTTGTTATTTGTCAGAGCTTTCCATTATGTTTTGGTTTTGGGCATACCCAATGAAACCCTTTGTACACAGTTAAAGTCAAGCAAAATAACCATTCAAAAAGCAAAATGATGCAACAAATTATGTTTTCTGTTTTCACCTTTCTATCTGAAACAGCACATTTATTTTAAAAAAGAGATGTTATGCCTAAATAAAATGATTGGAAAAACATGCATAAACTACAAAAATAGAAAGAGATGACAGCAAAATTGGTTTAAGCCTGTCTAAACAAGTAATGTCATACTAGTGCCAATATGAAGCAATCACTGTTTTCAGAAAACAGGATTCAATGCCTTGTCTTGAATTCAGAATTGATTTTGATGAGTAATTAACTGAGTTGTTAGATAACTTCAATATTCAATTTTGTCAGCTAGTGTTGAGCTACAGAAGATGATGGAAGAATTAAGAATGGCCATCTCGCACGCTTGCCTGTCTGTGTGCTGAATCCTGCATGACTCACATGCATTTATTCTCAATATAAACCCCTTCCTTTAGAAATTAAAATAAACAGATTCTTTTAACAGAGAGGTCTTGTTTCCCATCTTGCAGTGGGTACTGCAAGTATGCTGGTAAAGTTCTACTGACTTACTAGATGGATATAAACTTGGTTGTGTCTGGCACACTGTGAAACAACATCCTCAGGTGAAGGCTTACATTATGTGTGTTCATCTAGATATACTGCTGTATTTTTGGAACTTCTTGACTAAATCTTACCAGACCCTGCACAGAGAGGAGCCAGAAAATTGGAGAAGATACAGAGTCATACTTCTTAAATATCTTTTTGTGTCATCACTGACACCAATGATCTTTGTTGTGTAAATCTTGTTATAATCTAATAGCATTTTCTTATCCACACTGGAGTTGACAGTAGCATAGAAATAAACCCCACTGGGGTCCTTTAATCCCTGGGGATTAAAGTACTTTTAAATGGCAAAAACCTACTGTGAAAGTAAATTAAGGTAGGAATACTGTATTATTACACAATGGAAGAAAGAAATCAAACCAACCAGTAACAGTATCATTGTCTGGTTTTTCCCAATCCAATATGACAAAGGATGGGCAGCCCTCTACAGTCACCACCGTGAGATTGGTTGGAGGATTTTGCGGAGGACGAGTGGGCTCTTCCTTGCGGCCAACTTCTTCTTGAGGAAAATGTTCAAGAGAGCTTGTGATGGAGCAAGGCACATCATCATCCTTCTTCATGTACTTGACATGGGGGGCTAAGAACAATAGGAAAGAGCTGTTATTCAGTAGATTGTTTTTACAAAATGGCAGTGCCATTTCACCTGGTACAAAACATCCATCCCAGGACACCAAGCAAAAGTCTGCACAAGTGAAACACAAAGCTTTCAGAATAAATCTCATCTATTCAATATTAAGCTGCTTGTTCCCATTTTTGTTTGTTTGGTTTGGATTTTGGTTATGTTTTTCTCGTCGTTTTTAGTTTTTTGCTTGTTCTTAAAATTTTACTTATTGTTGTTTGACCTGGAATCTGCACTGCCTTCACCCCCTTCCCACAGGCAGCACTGATGAAATGACGCTCTGAAGGTATTAGCAGGTGATACACACTGTTTGAAAGAATTAAAATCTGTCACAAAATAGAAAAATAAACTTTATTTCTTCTACAGTAAAATGAGATTATAATTCTCCTTGCAGCTTCTGAGGGGTATGCTAATACAAAGACATCACAAACACTTTGTTTCCCCAGAAGGAGCAATAACTTCAGTCCAGAAAGTAAAATTCAGTTTAAAAAATGCTGGTTTGTACTACAGCTCTTTCATCTGCCACTAAAGTGACACAGAATGAAATAAAATTTTGGCCTTTGAATAACCAAATAAGATAATTTGATCCAAGATAGCTGAGACTTCATATGCTCGCTGAAATAAAAATATCCTAGCTATGAATATCCTACCTTGGTACCTTGGTTTTCCTGAAGAATCTGTTTCTGATGTAGGACTTGAGCTGAAGACAGTTGCATCAACTGTAGAAAACACAGTTATAATTTGCAATAAATACAAAGTTTCAGTGTTAGAACTGCAGGACTTCACAGTTCCTTTGGCATTTTAAATAATTATAAGAATAAATAAATGGTAGACATTTGCTGCAAAATCTGTTTCTTCACTTTAGGTACTGCATTTTTTCTGTGATACTGTGTAAGCTTTGTACTTACCTGCTAGTACAGACAGCCATAATCAAAATGACAGATTCCATGAATGCTGCTGGATTCAGTTCATGCAATATATGTAAAATACTTTTTAGACCATTGTTCTGGGTTTGCTTTAATTGAATTTTTTGGTAAGGAAGTAAAAGGTCAGCCAGGGAAAAAGGATCTTTTCACACTGTGCTGGCTGTTTAGCCTGAAGTTTTTTGATGTTCCTGGGATATATAGAACTACTACATTGGCACAGTAACTTCTCTAGAAATAACAACAAGGAAATAAAAAAATTCTGTTTTCAGAGTGTACAACTTCCACAAAATTTGAAGGAAATTGAAAGCAAATACACTGGTTAAGAGAAATGTGCCAAAGCAGCCAGGATTCATGACACAATGTTGTATTAATTAGCCTATACACTGAACATGATGCAAATGGACCTCAACAAATAAAACACAATGCTTTCCCAACAAAAATTTATAAATGAACCTAGGATCCAGTGCTTTACTGAACACTGAGGGTCACAGTGGGTTTATGATCATTGTAAGGAGACAAGAATTTAAGTATTACTATAAATCTAGAAAAATTAGAAGCAGCAACATTCATGACAATATACCAAGAACTGCACATTTGGGCTCAAAAATTCTAAGCACATCATTCTCCAAACCCATTACTGTATGCCACCTTGAAAAGACTTAGCTCTGAATTTGTAATCAACTCCCAGTTTTATAAAGGGCAGATTACACACTATTGATCACTATGACTGCACTACTGCAATTTTTTCTATTTAAATGGTGGCAGTTTGGTCAAATAAAGGAGGATATCACATCTATGATGAGCACTAGCAGTCACTGACAAATACCATTCTGAATTTATGTCCTGGGAAAGTAGAAACATCCAGGAAAATAAGTGCCTTATCCCATCTTTGCACAGCTTTAAATGGCCACTTAATAGTACTGAAAGCCTACTAAGCATGCATGGATTTCTAGGAAGATGGAAGCCCTGTCATGTTCTCAGTTACCAAGATGTGTAAGAGAAGGGACCTAGATCTCAGCCAAATCAGTAAAGTCACTAAGTGGCACAAAAAAAATCAGAATCACCCCAGACAGAATACTTTTTTTGTTAAATATGCAATGCATCAATAAAGTTTGGGGAAGGCAAGCAAAAGAAAAATGGAAACCTTAATGTTAATATTAATATTTAAAAAAAAAAAAAGAAAAAAGAAGAAACCAGAATGGTTTGTAATATGCTCACCATAATACTCTGGAGTTGCAAAAGCTGTTGGTGTCTTATATAATGTTCCTGTCCTCACAGGTGGTGTTGGTCCAGCAGGCTTAGCTATAGTGACAGATGAAGGGACGTGTAGCAACAAGACATTCAGCATTTGAAGGAGTGAAACAGCTGTCTGATTGTCTAAGAGAACTCAGTTTTGTGACAACTGCTTCGTGCAACAAGTATTTTCATTTAAATCATAGTAATCCCTCAGCTGGATTTTGGAATGTTCTGAACTGTGCTAGTTGCAAATGGAACCTGATCCTGAAACCCAGTAAGAAAATTCTTCTTTGAGGTTGTCTTGGAGGACTTTAGTCAGCTAGAATATAACCTGGTTTAATGCACAGAACCATCCTACACAGACTGGTAAAAGGATGCAAAATGACCAGCACTGACATTGCTGTTCCTTAAAGAAAGAGCACATTTCTTCCTGAGTTGCAAGACACGATAGCTGAAGTCAGCAACTGAAACTTGGATTCTTCCCTCAAATATAGGTAAGATTAATTTCTGCTCTCTATACAGCACATACATTAACAAGGGTGGTGCTGGAACATTTCTAGTGATAAACACCAAGTTCTTAACTGTGATCTGCATTAAGAGTTTAACCAAAGAACAGTACTGGAGCTTCCACTAAATGAAATTAAGATACACTTCAAATGAAATCAAAGAAAATGCAGCCAATTCCAGCATTTTCAACATTTATATCACTATATCGCTCAAAAAGAAAAGTTTTCCTGCTGAAATAATTTCTGTAGATGGTTCCATAAGTCTGGACAGAAACTGACTGACAGAGCCAATATTATCACCTATAATTAAACAGCTATTTTAAAAAAGTATTTTAGATTATGTGACATTGCTTTTATTCTTCAGCTGTTACCACCTAATAAAGAAAACAGGTTTCTAAGAGGCAAACAATCCATGGTAAAGGCCTTGATTTCTTGCATTATAGCTGTAAAAGACAAGAATTAAATTCATAAAACATGCAGATACTCCTAGATAACCATAACATGACAGTGAAATCTAAACCCTGAAGAGTCAAAAACTATATGATATAGTTACCTTCCTGTCATATATGATACAGAATATGGCAACTGAAGGCAGAACTCTGGTGAGCCAAGTTTAAGACAACAAAAATCCCTACTTTCCACTAATTTTCTTAATAAAATGGAAATCTGAAAGATTCTCACTGGAGTTCAGTTTCACAAAGTTTCTGGAACTCTCATTTCCATTTTTTTTACCCATTCAGGAGACTTTTAATGTCTGCGTAGAAACCTTTCCATAATATCCACTGGATGAGTTAGAAAGATGCAAGTAAGGAATTAATCACGGTGTTAATGAGAAAGAGGACAGAATTCTGAAAGGGAAAATCCAAGAAGAACATTGACGCAAATTTTTCCTGTTAGTACAGTGGAACTGACTCTCCAGAGAACCAGAAGAAACAAAATTAGTGTTTAAAACTAAGCTGGATAAAACACTAGGAAACACAGAAGAAGGAAAATCTTCTACTGTCCCCACAAGAAAAAAACAGATCATTTAACCAATTTATTCCATCTTGAAAGCCTAGGAAGGTATGGTAAATGCTGACTACCACATAACCTGGCCTCCACTCTAAGGAAAAAGGTTGACATTTCAAAACACTGGTAAATTAATTAGACACTTAGTGGAGAAAATTAGTATAGACCCCAATACAAACAAAAGAAAATGTATCAGGTCTACAGTTGATGACATCTTCTGTTTTCTTGGGACTATTACTAAGGAAACACCACCCAACAACAAGTACAGACACAGTATTTCAATCTTGGCTCTACTGATGAATAAATATATAGTTTGTCTCATCCAGCTTGAAGATTCTTGCTACTCATCTGCCACAAAAAATACTAAAGTATTATTTAGGTCTTTAGTACCTTAATAGCTCACCTTTAAAAACCCCAGATGAAATAAACAGAAAAAAACCCCACAATAGGAAATCCATTAGAGCTGTATATTCATATATAGCTGTATATACTTACATATAAATACTTTTATATCTCCAAGGAACTGCAGAGATCAATATGAAGAGGAAAGAAGCTGTCATGATGTTAAGCTTAAGGAGATGATAGTTTCTGACTACATGGAATAATGTTAGCCTAAGGATTCTTATATAGAATCCACTGACAAAACATCCATGTGGATACTGAATACCCGCTTCAGCATAAACTTAAAATAAAATAGGAAAGGCGAAAGTTTCTCTGTACTCTTAAACCAATACTGAGAAGCCAGAATACTTTAGCACAGTAATCAAGCTAAACTCTGCACATGAAACAACTCATCTTGCTCTACTTCCCAGTGCAGTTACTTGTCTAGGTGACTATTAGCTAATTTTTTGCAGCAGTTAATGGATGTACCATATATATGTGAGGAATTCCATAACAAATAACCAGTTAGGACTAGGCACTGAAGCATGGCAGTCAACATCTCCCATCCAACATGCACATTAAATAGCAAAAAATGATATTAGTAGACACAAAACATTCTTAAGGCTTATCTTCTTAAAGGATGACTTGGAGTGTGCTATTTTGCTTTCAGCTCCCTTACTAGGCATGATTTCCATATAACTAGGTTAGGGGAAAAGAAGGAAACAGGGTTTTTGTAAGAAGACAAAAGACACAAGGCCTGTGTGTTCCAAAAGACTAGTTTCTATAAATATCACAGATCAAAGAAATCTATGCTACAGAATCCTCCTATACCCTGATAGCCAGTATTATCTCACACACAATAAAATATTTATGCTGAAAAGCCTGAAATACCTGGACTCCCTGGTTTACCAGTCACAGTGTTAGGAGGCAGAGGTTTTCTTCTCATTTGTGTAGGTCTGGCAGGAGGTATAGGAGGGTGCTGAGGGCCAGGCGATGTAGTCACTGAATGACATTACAAGACAACATTATTAATTATTTTACCCCAAATTCCATAAAATCAGAAATGCACTAGGAGTTCTATTCTGACTTCTCAAGCAATATTTCATGTCTGATTTAATATCAAAAGTGGAAAGGTGAGATTAGGAGCTAATCTGAGTTGTATTTTCAGCCTTAAATCTCTGAGAACTGTGTGCCATGAAGTTTTAAACAAAGTTTATACTGAAAAAATTTGGGATTTTGGGCTCCTTTGGGATTTTGTGCAAGTGTTTCAGTGATTCATTCTCTGTGTACTTACTAATTTTTGTCAACAGCAATTTTTTTTGGCATTCAAATGGATACATCTTCACACAACAAACACCACCTCAGTGTGCTAGGAAACATCTTCAGTATCCTACTCACAAACTTTCTGCCCTCTTGTACTTTCTGACTAATTCAACCGGCCACCCCCAGCTTGAAGCAAAAGATGTAAGAAAATGAAACTATCATTAGGAACACTTTATTCTATGCCACTCAAAACTGAAAAAAGTTACAGTCACCTCAGGCACTGACATGGCTAAAGACAATTACTGCTGTTCAAAATTTCTGAAGCACCCAACTCAGTTATTTCAATGTGCAGCTCCAGCCAGTACCCATTACATTTATCAGATAATTTCTTTTGACAGTGAGGTCTAAAAGAATAACCTAAACCCCTTAATTCATACTTAGAAATCATTTTACTGTATTTTCCAGACACTAATGAAAGATTTTATTATGCACGGAAAGGCAAAGGAAAAGATTTTTGTTCCACTATTCACCTTTGCCCTTCTTTCCTTAAGAAAATCCAGGAGATATGTGCAACACATTTATGTCACAAAAGCCTTTTTGTATCTAAACAGAGAAAATCCTCAAGAGTATTATAATTCTCATAAGGCTGCCAAAGTCAACAACTGTGCAAGTTGCCTGATACTGAGTTACTGGCTCCGTAAGGTACCTCAGGTCCTCTGTATCAGACCTTAGTTTACCCTATAAATAGAGAGATTGTGGGTGAGAAGGGAGCAGATCCAAAGACTCATTTAGGAGATCTTTTTTGGAAATACTTACAATATACGAACAGGAATATCTCCATCTCTCTCTCTTCCTTTTTCCTTTTTGGACTCTTGTAGTCACTTATAAAACAGTTGGTTTTATTTTTTTTAAATCCCTCAGATCAAGACAGAAAACAATGCTCTACCTAATTTAGGAGGATGGAGTGGTTCTGAAAATAGCATTTGTAGGTTTCATAGTCATTCTTCATTTCCAGATGGAGATAAAAAAACATATGCTTAAGGCCTGAAGAAGTATAATAATTTTTTTTATATATGCCATCATACCTTAGATATTACTATATGGTATTATTCATAATTGCTTTCCCCCTGCCCATAATTAGAGAAGGGATTGTCCAAGATATTTACGAAGTAAAAATGTGCAAGTATTGACTTGCCAGTGGTTTCTATCATATTTTCTGAGCAGCGCAACCACAACAGTTACAGGCAAACTAAAACATCACGTTTGGTGTACTGGGTCACACTTGAATCACAATTCCACTGTACTGTACTCTGGAAAAACAAGAATTCCTACGTTTCCCTTCTGCTACTTCCCACGATGATTTGGGTGCTGGTCGATGATGCTACCAAATCTAATTACCAGTGGGTGCAGACTGAACTTATAAAGTAAGATGCACAACAGAATTTAGGGATTTAGTGAGTGTAGATTCTTGTAAGGACAAAAACATGGTGAAATATTCAGATTTAATGAATCTCTAGGCTTCTTTATGACTGGAAGTCCATGACTCAGTCACTCTTGATCAAAGAGAAGGATGAGCAGCCTCTTAGAGCAGACATCTTTACTGGTGACATAGACAATGGGAATGAGTGCACCCTCAGTGGTTCTGTGGGTGACACCAAGCTGGTCGTGCAATGGACACCTTGGAGGGAAAGGATCCAGTCCAGACAACCCTGACAGGCTGAGCAGTGGCCAGTGCAAACCTCCTCAAGTCCATCACGGCCAAGCGCAAAGTCCCGCACCTGGATTGGGTGCAATCATCAGTCTTAGCACTGGCTGGATGAGAGAGATTAAAAACAGCCCTACCCTGCAGATACAGACTTGAGGATACTGGTGGATGAAAAACTAGAGACAAGCCAGCCCAGAAAGCCAGTTGTATCTCAGGCTGCACCAAAAGGAGTGTGGCCAGCAGGTCAAGGGAGGTGATTCTACCCCTCTGCTCTCATGAGGCCCCACCTGGAGTGTTGCATCCAGTTCTGGGGTCTCCAGTAAAACAACATGGGTCTGTTAAAGCAAGTCCATGGAAGAGCCACAAAATCCATCAGAGGACTGGAGCTCTTCTCCTATGAAGAAACTCAGAGAGCTGGGACTGTTTAATGCAGAGAAGAGATGGCTCCAGAGAGACTTTAGTGCAACCTGCAATACTTTAAGTGGGCTTGTGAGAGAAATGGAGAAAGAGTTTTTAACAGGGTCTGTAGTGGTAGGACAAGTAGAAACTGTTTTAAACTGTTTAAAGGGTAGATTTATATTAGATAATAATATAAACTGGAAGAGAGTTGGTTTAGATTAGATATTAGGAAGTTCTTTACTTAGTGGTGAGGGTGGTGAGGCCCTGGCACAGGTTGCCCAGAGAAATTGTGGATGCCCCATCCCTGGAAGTGTTCAAGGCCAGGTTGGACAGGGCTTGGAGCAACCTGGTTTGGTGGAAGGTGTCCCTTCCAAGGCAGGTGGGGTGGAACTCTTTGATCTTTAAAGGTTCCTTCTTACCCAAACCATTCTATTATTCTATTGATTTTGATACATGTTAAGGCCTCCTGAAGAGAGCTGAGTTGCAGTTATACAAGAAAATGATGAAACCGTAGTAGCTAATTTCACAGCTGTACCCAACTGCCTTTTATGACTACAGTTCATGGTATTGGCTTACCTCAAAGCTCTAAAAGCTTCTCTGTAGACATCAAATGTCATAAAATGAGTAAAAGTTGGTCTTAATGTCGTTTCAAATCTATGTGCATAAAAAAGCTTCAAGTCTCTGCAAATCACAAGCTGGATTTACTTAAGAAAACACCACTGCCTGACATTCGGTAACAAAAAGTGCTGAGTATTGTCTTTGTTTTCAGTTTACACTTTGCCTTCAGCTGCTACTAATAGTACATCACTAGACTTAATCTTTGCAAAGTACAGTGGTCAGACTGAATAAACTTAAAAATGATAAAACACCAGAATCTGGCCATCAAGATAGGCTCTTATCTTTGTAGAGGTAAATTAGGTGCAAAGGAAATTCAACAGGTATTAGGAATAAACAGGAGGTTATAAAATAGTGTTTTAAAATCCAATAACATGTTTTCAAAGAAGAAGCTACCTAGAAAGAACATCTGCAGCTGAGTAGTAAATCCCAGAGTAAAACAAAAAATATTTCATTTTCAGTCAGTTTCTATGTCAGAAAAAAACCACAGCCAAAGCAAATTCTGTGCTTGATTACGCTTATGAGACAGAGAAATTCTTTACACAGCCGGGTATTTACCCGTTGTATGAAAGTTTCAGTTAAAATATTTTGATTGTTTTGAAAATATTATTGCAAGACTTGCCAGAAGAGTAAACCTTAGAAGACTTGTATTACACATGTAAAAAAACCTGTAACCTGATTTACTCCACACTGTTATTTCCCTTCAAGCCTAATGTTCTAATTTTCCCAGCAACCCCAATATTCAACAAAACTTCTTCATACATGGGAGTACAAGTTGGTTATGCTTTTATTTGATTCACCTTTGCTATGTAGAAACTATTAGCATGAAAAAAAATCAGTGCTTACAGTATTGTGGCTGTTAGATCATAAGGATACAACTCTGGTGGTGAAAATTTCTACCATATATATTGATTAAGCATATGTAAGTGACTAAGTAGTGGCTAGATGATTCTTATTTTTCCCTCTTTTAGTAGCATCCTGAAGCCGAAAAATGTGTATTCATGAGGATGATTAAGAATTATTTTTTCTTATCAGTGGAGGCACTTTGTGTGCAGAAAAGGCAGCATTTTTATTTTTAATGACAACTTTTAAAAATTGCTTTATTTTCCACTTTTATTAACCTTACCAGAAATTGGCTTTTGCCAGGTGTCAATTGGCTTTTGCCAGGTGTCATATGCTGGAGGTCTTTTGACATCCATGTCAATTGGTCTGGCAGTAGCCTTAGGTGCATAAAGGTCATCTGTGAAAAAAAGGAAATGAACTAAGTATCTACAGTGTGGCACCAAGTCATGGAATACTTGTATATTGAATATGTCCAAACTCCAGCTGATATGATGTGCAAAACCAACATGTGTGGCCCATCTATGTTTTTATTGATAATTTAGCTATATCGATTATCTTCTTATTTGGGTAAGCAGAAAGTGATCTGGTTCTACAAAGTCTGCAGTTTAATTTTAAGCATTCCTCAAGTAAAGTATATTTGGAAAGAGAAAATTAATAAGACGAAGAGGTAACAGATGAGTTTAACCAAGATTATATGCAGAAACATGAGTAGAGAGAACATTCTAGTTTTTCAGTGTAAAGAATAAAATGTCCATTGACTCTTAAAAAGTGCAAAGTTCTCCTTCTCCCCATTATATCATCTCTGGTCATCCTCCATATTAAATGGTTAGAGCAATTCTGGACCAAATATATCCACCATATTTGGAGTACAGGAGACAAAGTATACACAACACCCAGTTTGTATGTAAGAGAAAGTCCTACTTAGAAATTATACAAACACATTTTTTAAAAAGTGGCATTAAAAGATCAACACAACCCCTGGTACAGAACAACTGTTTCTCATGCTACTACTTATAGGACAGCCAAACTGTTAAATTAACATGCTGTCTCTACAAAAACTAAGTATATTTGCTTTATAAAGACTGTATATATAGTAAAGCAAGAATATGCATTACAACTTTGTCATGTTTGTGGGAAAACCTACCCTACACCCTTGCTCATGATGCAAGACAAAAACCCCTACAATTTGTTATATTAAAAAAAAATCTCAATATTACTTTAATTATCAAATTCCAACCCTGTTCCAACATGACCTAATCACTTCATCTAAAGATTTTATAGATTTATAATCTGGTTCTCAATTTGTTTTGATATTTCACTTGTATTTTAATGGTATGAAACAGATAATTTTTCAATTACTTTACTATTTGACCATTTTTGTTGCATGTTCCTTACAAATCCACAGTCCATACACAATAAATAATCTATTGAAGATTAAAGTAAGTTAGGACTAAGACTTGCAATAAACTGGGAGTAAGACTTGCAGTCAGCTGGGAACATAATGCAGGTGACCTAGTCCCTGTGTCTAAAATATTTGAAAACATATTTATAAAACATATGGTTTTATATAACTGCAATTTGTCTTCAGGTAATTAAAAAGATTAATTAACTCTTCATTTATACAAAGCAACAGAGTGATAATGTTTCATGTGAATGATGTTCAAGGAAGAAAAGGCATGAGAAGACCAGCACCAGCCTTAAAAAAATTAAAAAAATCTTGTACATCCTGAGGTATAGTTAGAGCATGTTTCGTTTCTCAGCTCGCCTTTCAGTGAACATATCAACAAAATGTGGTAGCACATTGACGAATTCACACTAAATCACCCAAGTGTTTATTACAAGTCTAAACTATTTTTGCATGTTACAGTCTCTACAGAAAAACTATCTCTAGAATCTAATTTAGAATCATAATATTTTCTGAGTTATATCAGCTGAGAATGAACAGAATATTGTATATGTTCTAGTTGGAAGAAGTAATTTTTGTTTTTCTTTTCAGAAACATGCAATGCTGTTCTGCCATTAGTAAAGTAGTAATGAAAAATAAGTCAAAGTTTCAAACCACAATACTTTCATGTTGACAAAATCTCCTATTCTGAGTATTTCAATACACTTTAAAATTACATAAAAGTTTGTGTTTGCACATGAGGTACCTGCACAACCAAAGTTTGTTGTATTTGTCATAGCATTTGCCTTATTCTACCTAATGTAACTTGCTTATTAAAAGAACTTATCACATTGATCCAAACTTTTACCAGAATTTAGAATATATCTATTACTTGCAGATGTCTTTGTGTCTTCTTTTAATTCTATATTTTTTCCTGGAAACACTCATGGGGTCTGGAACATGTTTAAATAAACCTCTGTCTTTAATTGTAGGAATACTATTAGAAGGGTGGATCATTTTAAAGAAAATAATGGAAAAAGTGCCCTTGATAAAATAAACTGAAATACCTTTATACTTGAGTTCCTCTGGAACTTGGCTATACACACACAGTTTAAAAAATGAAAAGAAAATAGAACACAAAGTTAATGGCCATTTTAATGAAAACCATGTATGCCTCCCTTTCACAAGGGAAATGGAAACCTTGCCGAAAGTTTGTTTGCTGACGTTTGTCAGGAAGCTCAGTAAATCAGAAGCAGTATTTATATGCTTAGGACTCAATTAAAAAACAACCCAGCAAGGTAAGTTACATACACTAACATGAAATGAAAAGGCATCAGAATAAAATGGTGTTCTAGAGAAAATGGCTAAAACAAGGCAAAAAACTAAAAGGAATTCTAATAATGAGGAAGCAATCCCTGCCTCTTTTCCACAGTCAAGTTTACCACCTGGCACTACAGCTGGCCAGGAGACTGAAAAGCCTGCCAGGAAACCAGCCACAACCCCAGGTGCTGGTGCTGGAAAAAACAAATTCCACTGCTTATCATCTGGGCCCTGCAGCTGCCAAGCACTCTCCGCATGGGGTGAAACATCCTTGCACTGAGGCTAATGAGCCCAGTCAGGAAGAAGGAATGCACTACAATCAACAGCATGCCAGTCCAGCAAGGAATTAAAAGATCCAAACTGGTATCCAAATAATGGAATGTCCAAGAATTAAGTGATGCAATGTCTAAAGGTAAGTCTGAAAACATATTGTTACATATGTAGCATATTCCTAACTGTTAAAAATTCTGTTAAAAATTCTGATCATCTTAGACCAAAAGCTCAGGATTTTGATAAGCCAACCACAGAAAATACTGAAAAAGGAATTTTTCTGTCTTTGCTCAGCTGGTAAGATTTGGGGTTCCAGGTTATAGAGTTCTTTCCTAAGTCTCTTTTGCAGACTTAGGAATTCTTTTGCAATAAATAATTAATTGTACATTGCTTGGGAGAGGCACAGAAGATTTCTTTAATTGGTTACCTGAATTCCTTTTCGTGCAAATTTATTTTTGTGGGCACAGTCAGCCTTATGTCTCAGACACTGGTGCAATACTGTGATGTACTTGCCTTAGAGAAGACTTGAGATTTCACTTAGTGATCATCAAGAAAAGTACAGAGTGAAAAGTTGTGACAAGCTGCAGTCCCCTCTCAAGATGTCATAAATGTACACAATTCATTGGTGATTTCTCTTACACTTCTCAGAAGAAAGGTGCAGACTCACAGAAAGGTGTCAATGAGTTGCTGTGGCAGTGGGGTTGGAGGTACAAAGAAGTGGGCAGGAGATAACAAAGGCCAGATCTTCTTTGGTACTTTGGATACCAAGTTTGACTTAAAGGACTCACTTGGCAGGACACAAAATTTAGCTAAGAGACACCTACAGCATGTTTCTTTAACTTAGAGAAAAAATATACTTATGTAACTTGTCAATGGAAACCACTATTGGAAGTATAATTTTTCAGAAGAATTCTAAAAAAATGTACTTATTTACCAGTGAGTACACATAGCATGCCCAGTAAATAGTAGTTTTGTGGTCACTTTTGACACCATCTACCACAATGAAGCTCTAGTTCTTCCTGGCAACTGGCACTGCCAGAAAGACATGGAAATAATAACTAATGGTGGGCACACCAAGAGGGCCACTTACAATATGATTGCTTAAAACTATACTTTAGCAACTTAAACCAATATAAGGCACAAAAAACTTCATGTAACAGTTTACTACTATTATGTTTATACTACTGATTAATTGTATTAATGTATTAATGTATTAATGTATTAATTTTTGCTGGTGTTTTTAATAACCTACCAATACCTCTGCCGAAGTTATGACTATAAGGGAGAAAAGCTCAATGTATTGTGTAATGTAATTGTGTGTTTGTGCATAATTTCAATAATGTGATCACTCCTGGAGACCTGTGTGCATTCTCCTATTCCAGTAACCTGAGAATAGAAGCTCATTAGAAAGCTCATTTATAAGGTGATTTCCAGCACAAGTGAACAACAAAACCTTTTGACCCACAACTACTGAAATCGGGCATTTAAAGCTTTAACTGGCTCTGATGTCCTGGAATTTGATGGCCTCATTTAATTTACCAGAAGGACTGTGGAAGGTCAAAGAACACGTACCTCTAGTGAAGGCATCCACTCCATATGTAATACAGAAATGTATGACATACTCTAAACAGGTAAAATTTAATTCAATTTAAATACACAACCATCTCTTCTGAATTTTTACCATTTCTAACAACATGGTGGGCTTGTGAAAATGAACAGGAGCTCAAGACATTCTACGATCAGCAACAGGTATTAAATTGCGAAATACATCAGAAAGAAACATTACACAGGCAAAAATGTTTAGAATAGATGGAATATCACTCAGGCTATCCTAATCTTGCTAGCATAGAAATAGTGGCAGGAGCCAGCAATAATATGGGACAATAGCACTTATAGTGGGTAGTCAGCCAAAATTTTGCTTTGAATATGTACATTATTTATTTATTTACATAATTTATTTTAAACTTGAATTGTTGTCGAAGAATCCCAAAATTATATATTTAATTAACCAATGGCTGTATTAAAAAAATCCCCAATGCTATTTGTACTGATGTAATAAATTAATGCTCTATGAAATAAAAAAATATGGATTAATTATGAATTAACATTAAAATATTATGTTGATTGGATGGAAAAATCAAGTACAACTGAAAAAGTTGAAAAACTGAGAAATTATTTTTTCCCCCAAGCAGACCTGTACTTTTAATAAATCTTTGTGGTTTGCGATGTTTGTTATCTGCTTGTTTAAGGGTATGTAAATTGAAGTTCACACTGTCATCTGCCATCCACCAACATGGAATCTTTTGGTGCTGAAGTATCCAAGCCTGAATACTGGACAGTCCAAATAGTGCATTGTCTGAATGTGAGCAGGTCTGATGTGAGCACACCACGTGCATGGAGAGTAACTAGCAAGATACTTGGCTTTAAGGCTTCCCTACCAAGCCTCCTGACTTGGACTCAAACAAATGGGTGATCCTTTCCAATGAAGTATTTTCCAGTAATTATTGTGGACCTGACGTCTAGAAAACATTAGTAAACAGTAGCCACACAATAATAAATCTGTAAATTTGCATAGACAGAGTGCCAATATAATTTTGTAATCACCCTTAGGAATTGTACAACAAGATCAGTAGAAGAAATTACACATGGGACTCTGAGGAATTAAATTCTATAATAAAACACAATGAGATATTTTGCAAGGCCCAAGATGACTTGGGGAAGTTACATTCCAGTCTTTTATTGTTAAATTAAAAAACAAGCCACCCCAAACCCAGAACTCTACCTGCTCTTGGCACAATCCACTTTGGCAGTCCAGGTGCTTTTGTTCTGGCTGGTGCTAGTGTGGTTTTAACAAAAGCTGTGAGAGAGTTTCAAAAGAGAAAAGAAAAAAAAGAAAAAAGAAAGACATTCCATGAGAAGAATATCCAACAGACTTCTATGTGATGCCAAGAATTCCACACTAGAAAAGAAGTAGTAACACCTGCTGTGATGACACAAATAGTTTTGGTTTCTTCTCTTTTTTTTTTTTTTTTTTCCCCTGATTTGGAAAGGCTTTACCACTAGACTTACAAATTGATTGAAAAATACCCCCTTTTTTCCCTCCCAGAATACTTAAAATTCCACTAAGAACAGATGAAATTAATTAATTACTTAATCTCCTCCCCATCCCAGACTGAATAAACAGTTATTACCAGGTCTGGTCTTTGATTTATCCGATGGCTGTGGTCTTGCAGAAGTGAGATGAGTTTTATGAGGTGCTAAAAGAAATAAGGCCCCATTTCAATGCTGTGTGTAAAAGAACATGGACAGTGCAGTGCAACTCGCCAAACAAAAGGGTCCATGCACCAGTGTGATGCAGCAAAATGGACATATGAGAGTTCTAATCCAAAATGCACGTGGAAAATGCTAGTTTCTTTAGTGGTCAGATGACTCCATCATGCAGTCTGACCAGTTACATTCATATGTAGGTTTAGGAAAAAGATGTAAAATATTTACAGCCAGTTACCCAACTGTATATGGATACACAGTTAGCTCTGCAAGGTATCCATGGCCTTAAGACATTTAATTAGGTTCTGTAAAAAACAAACAAACAAAAAACCTCAAAATAAAACACCAAACTGAACCCCACCAAACCAAACACTTAGATAAAACTACGAAACATTAAAATATTGCTGAGAAAACAACTGGGAGCATTCAATGCAGACATTGTGCAGGGTAGCTGAAGCACACTGTCATCAGCAAGGTTCAAGTCAGAAGCCCTCAACCTTTTTTTATTATTGCCTTTCACTTGCAAAATAATTTTGATACTCTAGGTGTTATGGGATCTGTGAAAATCACACTGGAAGTGAAAGCATAAGCAGTAGTCACTGTTATCTTGTGCCCAATTAGCAATGTCTGTAAATCAGATTTTTGAAGTAGAGCTGGCTATTTGATATTCAAGACAAATAAACATTCAACCCATACCACTTAATCCAGCCTCTCCAAATCATCAGAGAAAATACTTATGCAGGACAGAACCTATTACTCATTTTTGATATTGAGATTGGGGAAGTTTTACGGATTTAGATTTTGTAAGGAAAAAGTTGGAACTCAGTTACGTTGATGTTTGCAACACTATGTACATATAAGTATCCAATACACAGCTCTAATACTGTTTGAAAACTTCATATAATCTTTGATATTTGAGGCAATACTGAGCAAATCCCATTTTCAGAGCAATAAACTAAAATATTTGATAAGGGGAAAAATAAATTTTCATATTATGTATTTGAAACAGTTTTAAATGTAATAATGAATACACCATTAAGCATTAAACTGTACTGATTCTACTCAAGATCTACAGACTCTCAATACAACAACTTAAGAAAATCTTTAAAAATTACCTGTATTGAACCAAGGAATTTCAGTTACTTGACCAATTTTGGGCCTGGGTGAAATGTGGTATGTTTCATTGGGAACTGGAAATGGACATATTGCTGCTTATCAAATGCAAATGGTTTCCTTTTAAACATAAGACATCACAGGTGGAAAGGAAATTTAAACTGTCTGTGCAGACCATAAACAAAAGAGTCAGTGCTAGAAATCTGGCTGAAAATCATGCTTTTATACATGTAAAACACTTTCTGAGTCTGGTAAGATATATATCATTAGTAAGTCTGACAAAATCAGAAAAGATAAGTCTTTTTACATGACTCCTCAGCCTCATACACATAGTACTTATTTCTATTAAGAATCACATGAAGAAGAAAAAATGGCTGGAAAATTAAAACCAGCTACCTTTCGTACATGCACCGGACTGTAACTAACAAATGAACATGACAAAGATATATAAGGTATTTATATAAGGTATTTCTGTTCATTAAAGTGTAGGTTTAGCCATTTAACCAAAGCAGAGAAAGTAAAGACTGATGGAAAATAAACTGATGTAATATTACCCAAAGTTATTTTGGACCCATCAACAACATGAACTGTTACAAGGTTAATTGATCCCAGGTGTGTTGCCCTTGGAGCTATAAAAAATAAACCATTGTTCTGTGAGAAGGGAAATTAAAGAAGTTGGATTTCATGAAGGATCTGTCTCCATTGTTTCCTAAAAACCTATCTGCACATCTGCTAGAACGATTTTAACAGACACGAGACAGACACGTTCTGATTAGTCTGGATGTATTTTCATGCTGACAACCAGACAGTGCAAGTATTCTGCTGGGCCCCCACTAACTTCAGAACACTTGCCCTAAACCTGGAGTTCTGAAAGTCTTTGGTCTTTCTCATACTTGTTGTATTAACTTACACTTCTCAAAAAAAATTCTAGAAGTTTTGAGTAATGTATTTATTTTTCAGACCTCACTCAAATTTGAATGAATTAATTGAAAGGTCTCTAAGTTACTAGATGAAAAGGACAGACTGGCAGGCAAAGGCACATACTCCATGGCTCTTTGTCTTTCAGAAATAAGGTTAAAATATGGAAGCTGGAAAATAACCTAGGTACTCGCATAAGGAGCAGTGGCTAAAAACTGCCATTAAAATTTAACAATAAACATTTGTTAACAGTTTTTCCTACCAGTAGCTTGTTTTGCATATACACCATTATAATGATTTAAACTTTACAAGGCAAAAAATAAGCCTCTAAATTCTGTTCTCTAAAGTTCTTACCCTAAAACTAAATTTGTGGTGGTACCAAAAGATGGCACTTGTTAACTATGACATGACTGGAAATAGTTCTTATTCAGCTGAGACTTAGAATCTAACTTGGCTATTGAACAGCATTTCAAAATAAGGTATTTAGAAAAGAAATCTTTTTCCTGGACTTTTCAGTCTGATGTTCACAGTAATATATATGTACATATGGTATATGTATAGATAGAACATAGTTCTTGAATGGATAGGGTCTCTGCTTGAAATCTTTTTGGCCATAAAAAACAGACAAGGAGAAAGAAGTGGGGGGGAAATTACTAAACTATTTATTAAGCTATTTGTCTAAGACTAAAATTTTATCAATTTAGAGGGTAGATCAGAGAAGGAAAGACCAGGAGCTGCTCTTATAGACATGTAGTCTCTCCTCAGCTAACTATATTTTTCTCCTTTTACCTTCCACCTTAGCAATTTTTATTGAAATAGATCGCCCCATGGTAAAGCTGAGATATCACCTTCACTACAGATGTGCATTCCTAAATCTACCATGGTTACTGCAGGAATCACTGGTATGGAAGGTACTTCTACTCTTAGCATGCAAATATCTTGGACTGAGACTCTTTAACCTGACTTTCAAAAGTACTTGAGAAATTGAATCAAATGTATTTAGAATAATAAATTTCCCCAAAACAAAAGAAATTTTTGAATATGAGCACAGAAATATATTTTTATTAAAAT
Source organism: Dicaeum eximium (assembly GCA_013396995.1). NCBI lineage: Eukaryota > Metazoa > Chordata > Aves > Passeriformes > Dicaeidae > Dicaeum > Dicaeum eximium. The sequence goes on from VWZP01000230.1 coordinate 115,770, forward strand.
TAATTAAATTTCTCACATTTTTTGGATGGCTACTAAACCCATCCAACTGCTTTTCATGGAAATTGATCCAATTCTTGGGCATTAACTTTGATATAATTTATGAACAAATTCTCAGCTGAACAATGATACAAAATTCTGACTACTTATTACGCATGCCCCATGACCGCAAAACTCGGCGACAGCAGAAATATAACTAAGGCAGTGCCACAATAACACTTCTAAAGTTACAAACTGTAAATTACCAGGTTTAGTTTGTGGTACTTCTGGCCCAACAGATGTTTTGGATTTGGAAGGAATGAGCAGTGTTTCTTCTGGAGCTGAAAGAAAAGGAAAAAGATTATTATTGTATTCTTCAGGAGTCATGATCCAAGGCCATACTTATCCCACAGAAAATGCATGCCTCAAATGCCTGAAAAAAAGACAATAACAATTCCATGGCTTTCTGGAACCTGAAACAAAATGACTAGCCAAAACACAGAAAAGTCCCAGCAGTGTGCTGTAGGATAAGTTGAGTTAGTGGCTAAAATTCTTGCTCTAAAACAAAAATTAGGCCACTGACTTTTGTTGGAGATATGACAAATACAGAGTTCTGACCAGTCATAACCTGTAGGCTATTTTTGTTTTACTTGACAAATAGAAATGAGACTCCTCTGTGCTAAGATACATGCATGTGGCAGCAGAACGAAGGATAGTGGAATGGTGTTATGTAAGTACCACATTGGAGCATGTTTTCTAGAAATTTCTCCACTGAAAAATTAGAAACGTTAATGTTAAGGAAACTTATTTACCCATTGTTGCCCTTGAATGACCAGTAGTAGTAGAAGATTTTGTAATAATTGGTTGTGGAGTTGTCGGATGTATTGCTGTTAAGGAGAAATTGTGAAAACTCTTAGAATATTTATCTGTAATCTAAACATAGCAGCATTTGTTAAAACCTTCAAAATGTCCCAAACTAAGGAGTAGCAGAATATCTTGAAAATCAACTGCTGACAGATATAGTTATCTCTCTATTAACTTCTGCTATACATTTATACCAAAAATGGGAAGCCACACAGCCATCCATAACAATTTTTAAAGCTACTTTCATTTCAGTACAGCAGACAATGTCTGTTGGTAACTGCATAAGCACATTGTAAAGAAGTTCTGTTCCATTTCCAGAAAAGATTAAAAAACGTGCTCACAGAGGAGCACCCAAGATTACCAGGAAGTAATCACAGAGAGCTCAGTCTGCCTAGCCACTGACATTTCTCAATACCCACATTACTACGTTTCAGTCATCATTTGCTATGTATAATAAACAGAGGAAAACCATTATATGTATTATAGATATCTTGCTATTATTTGTAGTGTAGTTTTGGCTTATTTTGGATTGATCATCTGAAGTGTAATGTATTTGTTTCACCACAAAACTTGCTACAAATAGTCCCTTTAAGAAGCACAAAACCTGAAACTTGGGGAAAGAATGATTAAACATAAAATTAAAATAATGAGTCCGTTACCAGGTTTGGTGTATGGCACTCTTGGTCTTTCAGTTGTTTTGCGTTTGGTGTGAATGAACTGTTTTTCAGTTGGAGCTGGAATAAAAACAAACAGCACCCAAAACAATAATTGGAAAACTCACTGCTTTTCACAGCACACAAAGAACATAAGTATGATCTGATCTGGAATAAGGCAAATTATGTAAGAATAAGCTGAAAGTTGGAATTCCTGCAAAGAAAGGCAAACAAATTAAATGGCCACTTATGCAAGAAGACTTCTAAAAAAAAATATACAAATTTGTAGCTTTGCATCAAGCAGTCTTGAATATAGTCATTATTCATCATACTGCAATAGGACAAAAATAGACAGTGGTAACCTGTGTCTTCCTCATTTGCCACACATGAGTTATCTGACAGGATTTCTTTTTCAGTGGAACATTTGTGTCAAACTTGATTTCTACATTAAATTCTTTCAGTCTTATGTGGGAATGATTTAATATTGTTATCTTCATACTATTCAGATAAAAAAAATCTTGTAAGTAAAAGTAGGAATCATTCACTATATAAGGTTATCTTAGTACTTTTTATTCTGTGGTCTACACCAATGTGAGAGGTCCAAAATTATCTGCCTTAGCCTGTGCAGTTTTCATCCCCCTTGCTCTGAAGAACCATTTTCTGAATGTGAATATTACTCAGGTAGCTCAGCTGTTTACAACCAGGCACATACTTCATAAAGCTAGATGAACAGATACTGAATGAATACTAACCTAAGTATCATTGCATACAGGGAATATATATTGAAATAGAAACATGTTAAAAGCACTTTTAATTTCCTCTTACTCAAAAAGAAAAGAGACATAGTTTGAAGATTAAAAAATGCCTATTAATATTTCATTCTCAGAAAATATATACCATTTCCCTCCCAGAAAATCACAGTCAAGGTCTGTCTCTGAAACTGGGGACAGAAAACTGGTTGAACAAAGATTACTCAAGCAATGCTCCTGCTCCTGGGTACTGCTTGGATTCAGTGACCCTTATTTGGTCCACATCTGACAATTAAGTTAAGAAGGAAGAACACTCAGCTAAGGTTTCATATATTTAAGCAAGTTTTCCCAACATTGATAACTAGAAGAAAGCAGAGAGGATGGTTTTAAGAAGTAGACTGGGATTTAGAAGGTCACATGGCTGGTCTAGAGACTTTATGCTGTTGTTGATATATTAGAATTTTTTTTTCTGTAAAATTAAACCATGAGGAGTGAAGAAGAAGAGTATTTTAGAATGAAATTATCCACAATTCACATGAAGACTAGGGGATTAACCCAGTTGGTTAGAGCATGCTGCTAATGCACGGGTTGTGATGGGCCAGGTTACTTCAGAGTTAGACTCGATCTTTGTGAGTCTCTTCCAACCCAGAGTTTACTGTGATTCTGTGAAGCATCACTATCTGCTCTTTAAATAAAGTCCCCTTTTACTGGAAAATAGATAACATCTGGAGGAACTGTGTCATCCTGACTGGAAATGCTAGAAGAGGAGATAAAGAACTTGAAAGCAAATGAGCTCATGCATTATTACCCTTATCAAGACTAAAGAGCAAGTAAGTATTTACAAGTAGAGCAAAATTTCATTATTAGCTTTTAATAAAATATAATGAGCTCTCTCTAAGTTGATATTCTCTAAAAAAGATGGAAAATCGAATAATTATTTATGAAATAACAGTTACCAAATGTTGCCTTTGTTCTTTCAGGAATATAAGGAATCATAGTAGTATCTCGTTCATCAAAGGTTGGAAGAATCTCTGTTGGAAAAAATGTCAATAAATTATCCGAATAATGAAAGGAATCTCCCCTTTCTTACTCTTAAAAAACTTTTCAGCACTACACTGTATACAACTGGAAAGGGATGTTTTAAAACAGCAATGGGGATTTATCCTCAGAAATGCATGGTTAGGAAACAACAGTAACAAACCTTCAGTGCAATCACTGATTATATTACATAGGTCAGTTGGATTTATGACGGGGAGTCACTTAACCAAAATGTAATTGAAAGGAATCCTCACTCTAATCTGGGTGAAAATGCATGTATAAAGAAAAAGCCACGCAACAGCATTAGGAGGTTTCTTTCGTAAGAGCTTCAAAAACATGGTGCAAACTATTAAAGTGTGTTGCTCAGATACAAGCTGCAAATAACTTTTTATCCTTGATTAAAATATATAGGTTGATACTGTTTCTTCTGTTAACATCTGCATAAGATACAAAAACTCTTGAAGTGAAGTTTCCATCAGATTTAATTGCATCCCTGCAGAGGTTTCTTAACCTAGAACAATAACCAGGTAACAGCCGGTGCACTGATGACTATTCTCCCCACTGCCACCCCAAAAGCAATTGTTCAATTATCCACTGCAGCTCCACAAAAGAGCAGATAATTTACCAGGCTTCCTGTATGGAGCGTCCGGGACAGGAGTTGCTCTAGGTTTAAAAGGAATATGTTGTGGTTCTTTAACAGCTGAAAGAAAAGATTTGTTTTAAGGGTTTATACTTTGACAAAATTAGGTTTGTTGCACAGGCGCTGCATGTCTCATGCTTGCAAAGAAAAACAATCCCTGCATGACAACCAGAAAAACTGAGTGTCAGATACATACAGGAATTCAAGAGAAAACAAAATCCTGAATGAAAACATTGGTGGAAAATTGATCAGGCAAGCAAAATCTGGAGTCAAGCAACAAACCCTGAAAGAACACAACAACTACAGGGAGTATATTTCCATTTGTATTTCAGAACCCATAACAGCAATACCCGTGGTGTGCTGATCTCCTACAAGTATCAAAGGAATTACAACATGTGTGGTAGGGAAAGAAATTTCCTGTGAAGACAACAAACCAGCTAGGAATCTTTCAATACCTGCAACACAGTAGAATGTAGTTCAATTGGTAGAAAAGAAAACAAATCAAAAGAGATTATCACAAACAGATTATGTGAAAAACAGACAAATGGCCCAAGAAGCAGTGAGAAAATAATAATGACCAGCTCAAGGTAACAAATTTACCTGATGTTGTCTTTTGTTGTTCAACTGTAAATGTACTAACTGCCAAAACTTCATAAAAACAAGATATACAGAGTTAGTGGTGAGTATAAGTGGTAAAAATACTCCCTTTAACATGACTGGTGTGTTTTCAATTCAGAACACTTTTTTTTTTCCTTTTAAAAAATTAATTTCTTTGTAAAATTGGTGAATATACACTCACTCAAAATAACGTTCAATGGATATTCTCAGAACTGTTAGAAGTTTCAGAGGTTTGGCAGTTCATTAGTATGTAAATCCCTATTAAGTTAATTTTTAAGGGTGAAATTCCCCTACCAGGTCACATAAACCTATGAGCGGTTTCAGAGATATTTAGAGTCATACATGAAGGCCCTCAGAGTGGTTCTTCTCTAAGCACCTTTTGACAGGCACAAAAAGGATGAAATTTCTTCCAACTTCTCATAATGTTTGTATGTTGTCTACCCTGCTGTACAGATTATTCATCAGTGATAGGTGTCATGTGGCTGAAAAGTAGAGGTAAATACTAAAACTCAGACATTAAAAATAAATTTCAGCTCTGTTTTCCTTTAAACATCTATTTAATGATTGTCAGAGAATGTATTGGTAATATGAAGGGATGCTAATCAACACTTGATTCACTGAGGAAAGACAACCCAAAAGAACCCCTGGATATTCAAGCACAACAAAACAACAGTGAATGTACCAGGTTTTGTGTGTGATACATCTGGTCTCGGTGATGCCCTGGGCTTGGAAGGGACTCGTCGACTTTCTTTTGGACCTGTGGAAATGAGCAAAGTTTTGAATTTGTTATTGAGGATGATGATTCTTGGACCTGTGAAGACGTGCAAAATTTTGAACACATTGTTGAGGATGATAATTCAACCTATGTCTTTTGATTTTTCTGATGAATCAGAGGATTCATTTTCTGCTAAGAAATTTTTTAGGGATTATTTCTGTCATTTGAAAATAATCCCAAAGAGAATTCCTGTTAGTGCAATCAATACAATGCCAGTGCAAAGACTAAAGACAAAGTGACTTTTACAATGCAGTGTCAGATGAACTCTCTACTCCTAACAGCAATAACAAACACAGCTTTCTGCAGAGTAAACTGCTGTAGTTTTAACACTTCCTAGTTGTGCTTCACAAGTGTTTCATATTCCAAAAACCTGCTGCTCATTTAAATCAATTTGGCATTAAAGAAAAACAACAAACCGAACATCAGCAAAGCAGTCAAAGCAGAAGAAACACGGAAATTTAGCACTGATTTTCAAATGGACAGAGCTATTTCCAAAGTTTTGGGAACAGGAAAGTACTGTAGTGTTACACTCTTTAAGAAGCAACTCAAAAATACAAATATTTCTGTCACACTCTAAGGAAATCAAGATGCAGATTTTCCTGTATGCAAGGGATCAAGATGAGTGTTAACCCACACATCTCCATCACATGTCATTGACATGAATAAATATCCAGCTGATTATTTTGTTCCATAACTGCTGTATAGCAAAATTTGATTATGACAGTGAAGGACAGCGTATTCAATAAGTATCTCTGTATCTTCAGAGAACTCATGAATTTTGAAAATTTTCAAAGTGATGAAAGTTTCATGCAGTAAAGGGCAAAATATTGATCAGCTTACTTGCTCTAGTTGGAGTAACACGTGGACTGGGTGATGTTTTAGGTTTGGAAGGCCTGTGATATGTATCTTTAGAAGCTGAAAGAAAGAAACTGGATTAAGCATTATTAAAGTAATAAGTATCTTCAAATATAAATAAACTGTTCTGTAATGGGTGTTGTCATGGATTCACAATATCAAATTCAAATGACAAAAATGCCTTAGTCAAAAGGATTTTTTTCAGGTCTGCTTTTAACGATTTGTGCTGAAGTAGAAAAACAATGTGACCATTCAAACAAGAAAGCATCATTACCTACTGTTGCCCTTGGTTTCTCAGTTCTAAACCTAATTGCTTACAGAACTGCATTAGTATAATAAAACAACAAAACCAAAGTATTACCAAGAACAACCACTGTCTCCACAACAGTCACACCATCCCTGCTAGGGCTGATGACAGATAGCCACTCCTCCCTGAAACTCAACATTGAAGAATTATGTTCCTCAGAATTTCCTCCAGTTCAAGGTAACAGCTCTAATACAGAACAGATCCTAAATATAAATCTGAAGTTTTTGTAAAAGCCACAAACAGACAGTGGGTGGTTTTTTTACCTTCCGCTTTGTATACTTTCCTGACTTATTTCAAGGTTTTTTTTTTCCAAGTAATAGGTGCAGACTTACTGGGGAGAAAAGGAACCTGAATTGTTGTCTCTCTGCCCATCTCTTCACCAAGAACATCTAATACTCCATGTACCCTGGATACCCATACTGGGTCTGGCTGGGATGGAGGTTATTTTTTCCATAGCAGCCCCTGTGGTACTCTGTTTTAGATTCATGAACAAGGAAGTGTTGATAAAATACCAATGTTTAAGTTATTGCTGAACACTCCTTGTTACAGCATCCAAGAATTCTTTGTTTTTCACTGTGTTTTGCCCACAGGCAAGAAGGCTGGGCTAGGGGTGGGCAGGATGCTCAGAGAGGACACAGCCAGGACAGCAGAACCATCCTGGCCAAAGGGATATTCCATCTCACATAAAATCATACTTAGCAACAAAAACTTTCCAAAGCACCCATTGTTCCTAGACTGGCACTGGTCTGCCTGTGGGATGTGGTGTGAGGTTGCTTTGTATCGTTTGCTTATTTCCCCCTCTTTTTATCCTTCCTTATTAAACTGTATTTATCTTGAATTATGATTTCTTTTTCCTATTTTTTTTCTCCTCCTGACTTCTGCTCTTCTGATTCTCTCCCCCAGACCACTGTGGGGGTAGAATGAGTGAGAGGTTAGTGTGTGCTTAGCTTCTGGCCAGAGTACACCCACTACATACCTCACCTCATGCAAGTGGGAGTTGCATAACTTACTTTCTCCCTCCTTAATTCTCCTAAGGTTGTATATGGGTAAAACAACCCATGCTGACACAACTATAGGAAGTATTACACATTCTTAAATCTCTGAACATCAAAAGGGTGCTGGAAAAGTGAACCAACAAGTATGAATGAAAGCTTGTGCTTGGAAAAGAAGAAACAAGCACACCATTTGAGAAATACAGAGCAGAATCCTTCCTCTTCGCAATGACACCCCTCATTTTCACTTTCACTTTGCCAGAACACAAGCAAGTTCACACAGAAAAGACTTATTTTCACTGAGAATTGTACAGAAAACACCCATTGCTGCAGTGACTTACAATGTAATAAAGAACTGAAGATATTTTCAGCTTACCAGGTTGCTTATAAATTCTACATGTCACTGGATTTTATCCCTCAAAGAATGTTTCAAAATACATGCCCAGGGAATACATACAAATGTGAAGCTCCACTGATCATAGTAGAATCCTTAAGACACGTGTCAATATGAAAAGGTACAGAAATAATGAATTTACCAGGTTTTGTTTGTGGCATCTCTGGGCTTGGTGATGTTCTAGGTTTGGAAGGAACATATTGTGGTCCTCTAGGAACTGGGGAAAAAAAAAAAAAGCAGCAACCACAGCAAATGTTAGAAATTTTTGGGAACTGATACCGACAGAAAGCGTAGCATTAAAGAACACATGCATTTGGGGCCCTTTGGAATCACAAAAACTTGAGTAATGGAGAAACACGAATGCTTGGTACATAACAAATCCCAGTGCTCATGGAACACCTCTGTAACAGGGTGATATAAAACAAGGCCAGTATGGTTGGACAGTATAAAAGGTGAAGCAGCACATGATAGAAATGGAGTATAGAGACAAGCAGTCGAAGGTAGGTTGTGGTGCTTCCATCCACTTTGCAGAACATATTTGTGTGAGAAAAAAAGAAAAAAAGCTTATTATGCATTGTTAGTGAAAAATCACCAAGCCCCCCCCTCCCCCCATCCCCCTTACAGGATGAACTTTAATAGTAAAAAACTTATGAGAGTGGAGTGCAATGAAGTGCTTGTGGTGCTCAGTGAGAAAGAAGCTAAATGTGATGGTCTCCAGGTGATTTACCCTGTAGGTAAAACTGTTACCTATTGTTGGTTTTAGTTGATCAGTTCTAAGTGTTATAGATTCCAGGACTGTATCAGAAACAAAACAAAAAAGATGTTTTGAAAGTTGAAAATTTACAATTAGCACTACTTTCTGAATCATATACTTTGTATACTGCCTCATACAGGAACAGTTGTATTAAAGGAAGTATCTGAGAAAGCAGGGTGATCTTCAACATAGTGTGAGCTTTGTTCTCCCATAGGCTTCAATGAAATATCCAAATATTATCATTCTGTTATTCAGAAAATGGGTTTTGGGGAACACGAATCTCTTCCCTTGGTGATGTGCTTCAAATGCACAAATTCAAATGCACAAATTCCTCTATATACACAACTGGAATCAGACAGTACTTGCTTGTGTACTGAGCATTATTATTGAAGAGCATTATATGGTGTATTGCATTGCACAGTCATATAATTCAGCTCTAGACTGGAATGGATCTAAAATAAAACTGGATGGTTTAGAGTCATAAGGATGTGAAATTGATGTGTCAATTCTTCTGTATGGATTACAATTAAAAAAAAGAAGAAATGTCTCTGGATCTTTTAAGACAATGACAAGGTAAATGGATGATGCTGTAGAAAATACTCTGTATATTACCAATTCTTGAAGAAATGGTAAGTTGTTGGGGTTTCTGGATTTTTGTTTATTTTAAACACAGATTAATACAAGCTCATAACATTTGTGTGACAAAACCATAAGCCATTTCTGAGAAGGCCAGACTACCATAATAATGGTAGAAAAATGGCCACAGAGGTAAAAACTGGATGTATGAGAATTTTAATCTTAAGGTGTTAATTTGGAAACAATGTTTTATAATCAGATGCCATGGTTATATGAGAAGACAAGGATTTTCACAGTTTACTACATGAGGAAATCACATCTAATAGATAACATCAGATTTCAAAAATATTGATCTATGTCTACAATTTAAAAGTCTTCAATAAAGTGTTTATCCTTAAATTTTTCACATTTACCAAAGGTTAACATATGCCGATATTTAAGATCCTGGCAATATTTTGTTGCTATTACCAACAGGAGAGCATGGGACAGAAAGTAATTTTTTCTGCCTACCATTTAATTCAACTGCTCTCCCATTTAATGACATAAAAATCCAGTATTTTGGAATACAATGTATAGGATCATTAATGCCAATAAATGTTTATAAGTAAATACTAAGTATGCATGTGTAACTGAGCAATTTACTCCCTCATGCAGAAAATAGTAATGACATGAAATTAATTAATTATGGTTTAGAAGGAAACATTTATTCTAAAAATGCAAAGCAACGTTGGAATTACACCCCCCAAGTAGCCTCAGTAGTAGCCCTTAATTGATTGGTATTTGCTTTGGTTAGCAAGGTTGATCTGAGTGTAACAACACTATTTTCATCCTGCTGCCCTGAAGTAGCAGAAGTTTATTCTTTTGCTCAGTGAAAAATACCTAGCAAATGCCACTACTCATGAAAACTGCAATTAAATTGCTGAACAGCACAGGACAGAACAGAATCCCATTCTGTTTTAACTGGCTCAGATAACTAAACAGCTGCTCATAAATACATTTCAATCGAAAATAAAATGTACTAGAAACAATCACAAAGTAGTTTACCATCTTTGGCTTGTGGGATGTGAGGTTTGAGTGAAGTTTGAGGTTTAGAAGGAGCATGTTGAGTCACCTTTGGAGCTGGAAGAGAAAATGTGGGCAGTAAGTTGGCTGAATTCCGCAGCAATTAGTATAAAACAGCATTAGCATGCTGAACACACAAGCACAGAAACCTCACACCTGCAACGGAGAAGAAGTAGGCAAGTAATACTCTCCATGTGTGTACAACAATCTAAGCAAGAAAGTAGAATTTTAGTCATTTTTGAAGCTCAGTTTTTGTTTGTGTTTTTAAAATAAAAACTGTCACAAGCACAAATGAGCATAATTATGAGAACGGTGATTCAGAGCTGCCAGCATAATAACTTTTTTTATAAAGGAGACATTCCTGCTGTGAAGAGAGCAAAACACCCAACTGTTTTGAATGCCAAGCAAGATATTTACCTAGAAGAAAAAATGAGGTTAAAAGGAACAATCCTGAGGCATAAGGTGAGTAACTTCAGTGATGCTGGCTGTGATGTAAATAAAGTAAATGCAACAGCTTGCCAAGGAAATACTATTACCTATGGGTGACCTTGGTGGTTCAGTTCTAAGTGTAACAGGTTCTAAGACTGCAACAGAAACTGTGTGACAAAGTGAGTAAGGAACACACTCTAAAAACTTAAAATTACTCCAGTGGTAAGTAGAAAAGCAAGTACTAACACAACACCACAGTAATATGGATCTTCAAGCTGACTTTTAAATTGTGGGCAATTAAAATTCTTAATAATACAGGTAAAATAAGAAATAAGTAATTGGACAAACTTGATGGCAACAGAAGCAAAAATATGTGGATTTAAATCAGTAAATCCAGGAACAAGCAGGAGAAGGGATCACAGAGTTTAACCCAGAGACAGCAAGGGACTTGATATACAGAATGTCCTGAGTCCTCAAACTGAACTTGTACTTGAAAGTAGTGTGCTGACCATGACAAAACAGCTGAATTTTTCCTCTAAAGTGAACAATTAAGCAGAGGACTAAAAGGCTGCTATTGGTAGAGCTGTATTTATTAGTCATCTGAAAAGAATTAGTTTGATAAAGCCTGTTCATTTTTTCTCATATCCACTTACAATTTGGATCACAAAACCAATATATCATGCCCTTTTTCTGGTCACAAACTATACCAAATGGGAAAAAAATTATGAGGTGGCAGAATCTATAAAAACTTCTTGGCAATAAAGAAAACATATTAGAATAAGGTTAATGCATTAATTATTCCCTCTCAAGGCAGTAACAATAAAGTAGCATATAACATACAGATATACACACCCAAAGATAGAACCTGGTCTATAACCCACATTCAGTTATCTCCCAAAATCTCTTATGCATCTACCCATTTTAAAAATGGGCATCACAGTAAATAAGTCTGTAAAACTTTGATTGCAATTGAGAGGGTTAATACTAAAGTATTTTTTACATGTCTATTAACATTCACAGTACAATATTCTGTAGTATTACAATTGCTGCAAGTGAGGAAAAAAAAACCCCAAAACAACCAGTATTGCCTTCTACTGACAGTGGCCAGATACTCCACAGAAATCTCAAACTAGTCACTAATTTTTCAATTTTTTCACTACATGTGCCTGCTTTGCAAAGACTTTGCCATTACTCAAGCTCATCAGTTGCCTTTGGAATTCAAATTCAAAATATTTTCCTAGAAAACACTAATTTCTATTTTCAACACAAAGGTTGTGTTTGAAAAATCAGTCAGTTCTTACAAAGAGAAAAACAGCTTCCAATGAAACAAAAAAGAAATTATATTATTTGTTAGGTCTGCAAACTGTCTTCTGCAGCAATATGGTTTCTTTTTGTACAAGTATTATCCCAAAACAATGAATGACACTTTTCCCCACATAGAGGAAAAAAAAAAGTTTAAGTTTTTTTTTTCTTTACTTTCTGCACTAATAGCAAGATTCAAAGTGCATAATTTAAAAAGAAATGCCTTATCAGATTAAGCTTGAGGTGTTTTGATCTTAGCAGATCATTTGTGCTTCAAATATGAGGAATGTGTTTTTGGATACTGGGAAAAGTTTGTTTTGTGAAAATGAACTGCATTTAAGCTGAAACTAAATGGTCCCATAGTAAATCACATCCACATTCAGCAATGAAGAAATGAAATCTAGGAAATGACCCTCTTTCCATATCAATTGTCCTGGGTTGAATTGTATTCTGTTACCATCTTCATGAGCTGTTGGAATAGGTGGTGTTTTCCTTGCCTACTCCCCCTGGGCTATCTGCTGTTAATGGGCCATCAATGCCTGGTCCCATGACTCAGAGATAACACCCCCCTGGACTACCTCCTGTTAATGGCCCATCAGTGCCTTATCTCATGACTCACCATCCCATTGTGAGATGCTCCGCCCAGAGGGAGGAACCAACCATTCCATCATGGATATAAGCTGAAATCCTGAACACCACGGGGGCACTTGCCTACTGGACTCCCAGAGGGAAAGAGCTACGGCCGGACTTCCAGACCTTTCTTCCTACAGGATCACCGCGTCAACAGAACTGCTTCGCTTGGATTGCCTCCACCATTAGAGTGTCAGGTTGTATTTCTGACTTTGTTAGTATCCTTGTATTACTGCATTTATTTCTTTCTTTCTTTTAATTTTCTTCCATTAAATTATAATTCTGACTTGTGATCTCCCACTGGGTTTGATTTCAAACTAGTACATCAATGAATATCCACAGAAAAAGGAATTGTACTCTGTGTTTAATGCATGAAATATTGTTGGATATGAACAAAACAAGCAATGACTATCCATTTGATGGATAATCAAAGAGCTGGATGTTCTTGTGCAGCAAAATTAACTTATAGTATGGTCAAAAGCTAAGGAAAAGAGACTTAACAAGCAATGCTAAGAAAAAGTTGTTAAGTGACATTGACCGTGACAAAGCAATGTCATTAGAAGAGTTTTGAGACTATTTCATGGTGTAGAACTTGTTGCAGATGAAAACGATGAGTTTAAGTGAGTTGTTGCTAACTGACCAAACCAAACGAATTCTGTTTTATCAAATAATTTAAGTAAGGCTTAAAGCTGTCCTTGTCCTGTGAAGTATCATATATGCAGTCAGCTTCATCCAGGTTTTAAAGACCAAAGCTAGACTGCTGAAAACATCTTGAAGTCCTTCTCAGAATACAACCTGCACAGTAAATTTCAGATTCAAATTTTCCTTTGCATTAGATATAGCATTTCAGGGCTCACTGCAAAGGAGAGACCCTTGTTCTTAGTCTGCATTAAAAAATGTATATATTAAACGCATCACTTAACATATATTCCCTTCCTATAAGAAAGGCCATGTATTACTTTATACAAACTGCTCTCCTCATTAAAAAGAAAATTAATTTTTTTTCTTTAAACTGAACACAAGTTTGATGTATTGATTTTAAAAATGCAGTATTTTCCATATAGTTGAGAAATTATCAAGCAATATGCCACAAAAACTCCTTCTGCAGGAATTCTTTAGCAGTGTGTAGTCTTAAATGTCATTTTTAGATTATGTTTTTTCTATATTCCATAACATCTTTATTATTGCAATAATTCTTATTCTTTCTTCTAATGTAAGTGAAACTTTCAAGTAAATACCTTTGAAATGATATCCTATCTTTTAGAAGACATCTCCATGTTAGAAACATGGAGAAACAATAAAGCACCAAGATTATACTTCCATTTGCTTGGTTTGGACCACACATGAAAAAGCAAGAAGCCTCCAGGAAATGCTGTTTTCAACTGCACATATTATGAGACCAAGGAAAAGAAGAAATTACTAAGGGTGACTCATAATCATTACCCTCTTCAGTCTTTGGACATTCATATGTGTAGGGACTCCTAGTAGTGACTGACACTGGAATGGTTGCTGCTGGAATAAAGAAAATTTTCTTTAGAGAAATACAGGTGCATCCGTATCTGTTTTTCAGCTACTCTTGCTTCCCAACTAAAATCCATCTCTTCAAAACTAGTCAAATAGAAACATTGAATGAATGATAAATTTACTGAAATTACCCTATGTGGCTTTTGCTGCTTTTGGAAAATAAAAAGTGCATTTGTGCTACAGGAACATGCTGGGAGAGGAGCTCTCTAAAAGCTTCCCCTTCCTGTTTCACTGAATCTTTTTTATCATCTCTTTATGGCTGTAGACCACTGAAAAGAAACAGTTCCAGAGAACGCCATTTTCTTTGGGAAACCTTTCTATTAATTTTCCTAGGTTTCTTCCTTAGTGATACAAAGGATGGATGTGAAAGGCTTCAGGTGTAAATAACTGTAAAGTCACAAAAAGCAAGGCTGAAGATCCCAGCAGATTATCTAGTGCCACTGCACATGAGATCATCAAGTTAACATGCTTCCCATCTCTATCTAGAGTACTTAATTGGGTTTGAAACGAACAAACTCCAAACACCCTGAAAAATATAAAGAACTTTGAAGTCAAAATTGGTAGTATTGTTTGATATTAGCATGACTTTACGAACAGAACCCATTTTCATTCCTAAATACATCTACATTCATTGAGTAATCTTTGTGCTTATTCTTCAAATTTTGCTTTGTTTACTCTGTTTTGACTCTTAGCCTCTGTCCTTCCCTACAGATTTTAATTAGGAAAGAAAAAGTGATGGATAAATATTGAATGATGTGCCTCAAACTATATTTCTGGACATACTAACAATTTGTCATGTTGTAATTCACAAGCATTTTAAGAGTCACAAGTACTCTTATTTCAAGAAAATTACCTTAAAATTTTTAAATACAATAAAATCTGAGACCTAACACTTTTAAAACTCTGTCAGTTTAGATAGAAAATCACATTCCTAATTTAAAAGTCTCTATTTCCCCACATGAAGGTTTATGGTGGTTTACATGGGTGGATGGTGTTTAAATTTAAAAGACTGAATTATTTCAGATGTCTAAATTTTCCCTCTTTACTGACATTTTTTATAGCTTAGAAGCTTTTATATTTGATAATATTGCCACTATTTTAAGAAGGCAAAATACTCCAAAATGTCTTCAGGACAAATAATTTGTGCATTTAAGTAAATGCCCAAAGAAGTTGTGGAGTCTCCCTGGAGGTATTTAAAAACTTTTCTGTAAAGAAAGTGCTGCAGTGCATTTGTGTGCACAATAGAAAATCCATTATAATTTATTTTTCTGAAACATGTAGAATGTTTAGAGAGAGGTATTCATGGTAACAATAGTAGAAGTGAGGACAGTGGCTGGACATGATCACATTGGCAACACAACCTTATTTTTTTCATGTAGGCAACAGATACGGTTACCCAAATATCAATAAAGAGAATGAAACTGTGAACTTTCACTAGAATGTACAGTTTGTTAACTGGAGAATCTGAAAAGCATTTAAATATTTGGGGTTTTTTAAATGAAGCTTTCTTTCTCTGCTGCCAAGAAAGGCAAATACTTTACCAGAAACAGCACAAAATACAAATTAATAATGAGAGCTAAAATTAATTGCTTCAGCCAAAGGCAATTATTAGCAAGTCATTGATTCAATACAAATTTGGCATATATTGTTCATTATTTTGATTCACTCTTAGGGAAAGGTGACAGCCACTACCATGACACAAGTTTCTAATGTAAGCTGAACTTTCAGGTGATGCTGGAACACAGACAGGCTCCTGCTCTTTGACCATTTTGCCACCTACCCAAAAAACCAGCTTATCCCCATGCACTCCATATTTTACTTTTCAAATAACACTTTCTGGACAAGAACATCATTTGTCACATTAGAACACATGCCAGTTTCACTACCTACCTACAAGAGAATCATGACAAGCTACATCAAGATTAAAAAGTGTGTCTAAGGATTCTACCTGATTGATTGGTGAGACCACTACTGGGAAAGAAAAAACCAGAGGCACGTGCACAAATATGGAACAATGCCACTTTCTTTGTAGGCTTATAGAGACTTGCTATAGAGCCACTCTGCGGAAATGCCAGGATAAAACCTTGATCTTGGCAGTCCCAGGGTGTAAAACAAACTCATGAACAGTTTCCAAATGAGTTGCTTTTTTTCTTAGCTGTTTCAAAAAACAACATGCAGGACTCACATCTGTATTCAGACATAGAGCTCTACAGCAGAGACAAAACTAATGATTCTTGTAATACAGTACTGGATTTCCTACATTAAAAATTATGCAAGAGCTGTAATCAGCATAAAAATCTAATTATGCACAATTTTCTGAGACAATTCCAAGTCATAAGTGCCATTCCTTTAACAAGTTTCACAGGGAATAATTTGCTCTGAAGAGAGTTAATTTCTTTTTATGAGTAAAAAATAATTTGCAGGGAATCTCAAAAGAATTTAATAAAATCATCTGATCTCTTCCATCATTGAGTAATATATTCTTACAATAAACAATTATGCGATTTCAAGCTTTCTAATTTCGTTATAAACCATGTAACACTAGAAATATTTTTACAACTGTATTTATTTATTCTTCAGGTCTAGAAAATGCCAGGTGTGTTTTATTCTCTGCAATACATCATAGACCAAATTTAATCTCAGTGTGAAGGTGCTATTTCATTTGGGATCATAAAAATATGTCTTTACTGAATTCCAGAACCAAATTCCACTCTTACTTTCACAGTTTCAGTTAAGTCTACATATGCAATAATGATCACTGAATCAATACAAATCCTATGATTCTATGTAAGATGCTATAACCATCAGCAAAACTGTAGAATTTGTATTTTCTGGACCCTATGCTGAACTAAGTTGGAAAACTCATTATTTCAAAATGAAAAGCAGGAAAACAATTTACTTTGATGTCAAGCTGCATGAGTTGGTGACTTGGGATATGAAAGTTAAAAGTTTTCTTGCTTTGCTTCTATTATTTTTGGGATCCAATACAAAAATATTATTCCTCAAAGAGGAATTCCTCACCTTTCTGATGATTAAGTGCCGAACTTCACATTCACACAGAAGAAATTCAAGCTAAAATGCACTGCTTAAATGATACACTATAACAAATGTTAGCTATGGAAATTAGTTACCAGGTTTAGTTCGTGGCTTTTGGGGTCTGGCAGATGGTCTAGGTTTAGATGCAGAAGTAGTGAGTTTTGCTTCTTTAGGAGCTGAAAGAAATATACTGGATTATAAATTTATGCTTTCCACTGTATCACAAAAAAATCCAATGAGAAAATGAAGGGCTACTGGGAACAAAAGCAAATGGTAGAAACAGATATGCCAAGAAGGCTTCTCAAAAATCTTCCTAAGAATTCACTACTCCAGCAAAATCCCTGTTTGTCCTTCACTGTAAAACTGAGTAATTGCATTTAAATATGCAAGTGAAGCTTGTAATCACATCCAAATGTTCCTCGCATTAAGCTAGCAAATTCATTTTTGCAAGATACCTAAGAGATAAAACAATAATGCTTTTTATTCTTTTGAATTCCAGGTCAATTTTAAGCCATAAGAAGGCATATATGGACAAGATATACAGAAATGTCCTCAATTTTTGTCACAGTAAAGAAGTTACTGGCAAACAGCTGGAAGAACATGGAACCAATTTTAAAAAAGGGAACTGCTTCATAGCTGCAGTCATTGAATTCCTCTAATGGAATAGAAGTAGCTAATATAAGTAGAATAATATAAGTAGAATAGCAGTATCATGTAAATGGTAAAAATTAAGAACACTGAGTCCTAGAAACCCTTTTTCCACCAAGCATGCACAGGTTGAAATTGTAATTAGCTAATCTGCCTGTTAGTCTGACTTCAGATAAAGTGTAAACTCAGCAGCAGGCAGAGGTAAGTAACTTTGTACATTTCTAAAAAGCAGTGCTATGAGACTGCTTTCCAATAAAATGTTTTATAGCAATTGGCACAGTGGAAAAATGTTTGATGTCTACAAAAAGAGCAGAGAGGAGTGAGTCATGAAGTGACTGAGAGGTGTTTTTCAAGCCAAAATGACATTCAGAAGGATTCATAAAACAGTGGAATTAACACGTTAACCTGGTACCACAGGAATCCTTCACTGACAGTTCTGGGATTAACATCCACAATACTACCTTTACACTTGGCATTTCAATTGTATTTCCAATGAGTGTTCTGAATAAAGAGTGTTGGTGTAGAAAAGCTCTCAGCAAAATGGAAGACAAAAATTTTTACTGTACCATGGAACTAGCAAAACTGCATGAAAAAAATGGTTTCTTTTTCTCCTAAGTTTTGAAAAAACATTTCTCAATGCTTATCTCCGAACTTTCTTCTTTCAGAGAAATGGATTAAATACAGCAAAAGCTATGAGATAAAGTAACACAATACAAACTGTGGCTTGGATTGCAAAGAAGAGTGACTAATAGCTACAAAAACATGTATTACCTAGGGTTGCTTTTGGTTGTTCAGCAGTCTCAGAAATTTTAGGCTCCAAAAGTGGTGGTTTGGGGGCTAGAAAAGAAAAATTCAAGTGGTAATCAAACCAATCAGTAGATGCATCAACATGAAGCCAAAAGTGTTTTCATTCCAATAGCTCATGGGAGTTGTTTTTAAACAGTCTAGATAAGCCTTACTCTTGTGTGTAACACTCTACATTCCTTTTAGCTTTGCTTCCTATGAAATTGCACTCTGAATGATTGTGCGAGGGTCTGCTTCTAAGGTTCCTTCCCTATATTTATGTTCTCAAGACATTTTTAATCCTGTATTTGATTAATCAGCAAATGAATTTCTCTTCTGCTACGGGAGAATAGTGAGAAAAGAGATGAAGAAGAAAAGAATGTAGTCTATAATGAACACCAGAGAATCCATATCAAAGGAAACTTCTAAAGGCCAAAGTTTTGCTGAAAATCCTACATCAGTACCTGCAGTCAATTGTAAGAGAGGTATAGGACCATAAATGCAGCTCCTGTTTTTTTACTGATCTGTCTGTTTATAAGACATAAGAACAGAAACATTTTGGGTTTCAAATAATTCACAACGTATTGGTCCAGTACCTGAAGCACTAAAGGAGGCAAATTAATTTCCCTTAATTCCAAATCCAAAGAAAATTAGTAGAGATCTGGTTTTGTGATCAAAAGGCAGAAAATACACAACATGATGATTATGTTCCTACGGTATTAGCAAAGATACCATCTTTGCTATAGATGTCTGTATGAAAATGGGAGATGGGGAGTGGCAAAGGAGATTATAAAAATAATAATTTATTGCTTATAGGAGTGATATTAAAACACTCTTGCTCCACCCAGAGATTTTTTTTTCCATTCTAGTCCTTTAAAAAGGTTACAACACTAGAGAACTTGTTTATATTTTTATTACTGGACCCAAATGCGTAACAGTGAGGAGCTTAACTCTCATTAAGTTAATGAGAGTTAATGATCAGTTTGAGAATGGTGAGTTAGTCAGGATGCTCATGTATTGCATAGCTCCTCTCCTTTTTAGGAAGTTTTGCTTAGATATTTTTAGAGAACATATCTCTCTGCATACGAGCTTAAGAAAATGATGTGCACAATTACCAGGTTTCACATGTTGTACTTCTGGGGTAGCAGATGGTTTCGGTTTAGAAGGAATAAGTGGTATTTCTTTTGGAGCTGAAAAAAAGAGCTCAATTTGCAATGAAAAATTGTTTAACAAGCATTTCCCACAACAAACAGCACATGTTGTAAGTTTAAATTGAAGACAACTTAGTATGGAATGTCAAAGCCAGCTGATGAAATCAGATTTTGAAGTGTGGAATGGAGATGATACTGAAATGCTGATGAGAAATAAGATTCTGTGAGTCCAAAACAATTAAAATTTCCATTTTGAAAGCTTTACACACCAGAGACAATCAGTACATGCGTGTGCATTTGTAGTAAAAGACATAGAACACTAATAAAAGGATGGTGGTGTTTTATCATGCAAGAGACAAGTTTTACTTCTCTGAGACAGTAAAGCTACCCAGAAGCTAGTTCTCATACATGGGTATGTCAAGAACAATCAATGTAACAATGATGAAAGAACAAGACTCTCTAACCAGGAAAAAGAATGACTATGCATGTGAAATGATATGTGGAAGGAAGGCATTCATATGGGATGGAGTGCTCAAAACAAACACAGAATTTTTCACTGGGTGAAAACAACATTACCTAATGTTACCCTTGGCCATTGAAAAGGATGGGAAGTTTTAGGTGTAAAAGATTCCAGAATGGATTCACTTGTTGCTGCTGGAAGAAATGATGACAGTCATAAGACAGCAAAGAGCTAATGGAAGAAGCTCTTCCTTCATGAGCAAAAATAAATTTGTTTTAACAAGAACAACAAATATTTCACTAATGTTTGGACATTTATCAGTTTAGTATGCATTAGGGAGAAATCCAGAACTGCACAGAGCTTCAGTGACTATAAATCAGCACACCTGTGATATGCAAAAATTCTTGATATTTATTTCCTCCTGCCTTCATTACAACAGGTCTGGATCTCAACCACTGCCACGTAAGATTTTTAGTAGAGCTTTTGAACATTTTGAGTTTTGGTCCAATATTTAAGGGAGATGGTACTGTGTACAATGTAGACATTTAATGAAGAAGACACGTTGAACAATCAATCAGTCACACATTAAAACACATGAAATTTGGAATAGAAACCTGACAACAGATCCAAATATGGTTTCAGTCCAAAACCACTGAGTGTCTGTAACTGTTAACCAATTTCATGCCGTTAAGGTTGCACTAATGTTAACATTTTTAGTGATGCTACAATAATAAAATGCAACCTACAGTTCACGTCACAGTGTTTTCATCAGAACTACTCTACAAATACTGTTTTCTTAATTTTTTATGTGGCATATTTTTCACCATACTGAATCATGCAACTGTGAATTGCCATATGCATTATAAATGTGAGAAAACACCAAGTTCAATCATTAGCAGCAACATAAATTTGAAATCAGCTGTTAGGGTCTAATCCAAATGTGCACTGAAAATAACAGCAGTATATTAATTTCAGTTGAGTTTTAGAGCATGGCTTGAGCTACTGAATTAAGAACTAGGTAGAGGTTATTGTACCTGGTCCAGCTTCTGCTATTTCAGGCTTAGTAGGTGCCAGAGGACTTGAAAGAACAGGCTGAATACCACCAAAAACTATAAAAAAACCACGTCACGTTATCTATGATTGTTAATTCTACACACAGCATTTTTTGGTCATAGAAAAACAACCAAAAAATGTGATATGTTATGGCACACCTAATTTGCACTTCACCATTAGCACACCTTGCCTCAGGAGTGTAGTAGTATTTGTTCAGATTGTGAGCTGAAGGTAGTGCTTAAAGTGAGAACTAAAACTAAATTTTCAGCCAACCAAAGCTAACATTGCTTAGGATCACATGGTCCACATAGTTCAAAGCAACCCAGAAAATACAAAGATAAAAACTTCTAATACCACAATTATAAAGATAAAGCACTCAATCCCTGCCCCCCCAAACTATAAAAACTAAAAAGCACTGCAAGTTTATTTCCATGAAAAAGCACCTGCCTTAGTTCACTTCAGTGCTTTGTTTTGTGTCAATATTTTTAGCTAATTTTAATGTCATTAATCTGTCATACACACATGAAAAACAAGGATAAAGTTTAAAAAATCACTATACAGCAAAAAAATAGTAAGAAAGGAGCTCCCTATGCTGGCAAGACAATATTTGGTAAAAAAACATATATCGGTAGTAGTATTAAACCTAATTTAGTAGTATTAAACCAGGTTTACTTCATGTAAGTATATCTCAAAATAGCCCTAGAAGCTTTTTGAGAAATGAATGTGAGATTAGAAACACTACCAGGTGAGTTTCTCAGCAGAAAGCACAAGTTGTCATGTAAAATAGGACGCTTTCAATGATCATGACTCACACAGAAGACAACATGGAAGATGACCAAAATATCTAGGATTAGCAAAATTTCAGAAATGGCTGTCCAAACACCAAAAGGGGTTTAACTGAAAAGCTAATGCATTACTATTACCCGCAGTTGTTGTTAGCACATGAGGTGCTCTGGAAAGTGGAGGCACAGATTTTTCCAGGTCAGCTGAACTTGTAACTGTGAATAAATGTAAATATCCCTGAGACAGATTCATATTGATGCAGACATAGCAAGGGAGGCAAAAATCAGAAAAAGAAAGATTGCTTTACATTGCTTTGGAAGATGCCAACACCACTATACCACAGTTTCATAAATTTCCAACTTTAAAAGAAAGTAACAAAACTTCAAAGTTTTGAAGATGTCACATGCACCTATAATAGACACACCATGACAGGAACTGCAGTCGCCCTAAAAGCAGATTTATCAACAGGAGTCAATTGATCGGTACACATGTAATATGAAAAAACATGTTTCTGACTTCACCTGCACCCATAGGAAGAGACCTATGTACTTTAAATTAATGCAAATATAAATGTAAATATTTGTACAACCAGGTATTTCTATTGCCAAAGCTTTGCACCTTTCAATATAGCAAAACCCAGTATTTTGACTAATGGGTTTTAACATACTACACATTATTCAATTTGTCATTTGTGGTATTTTACCTAATTTACATGATATAAATTAACACGACTTCTGTGATGTATCAAAGAGACCAACTGAGGCAGAAAATCTAAAACGAAACGGTTGAAATATTGACTGCCAGGATTAGGGTAATTTTCCTTCTTATCTCTTGCACATTTGTCCCTTTGCAATGAATACAAATACATTCTTGAATACGTATGACCCCAGCAATAAAAGTTTCAAGCTGCAATAACAACATAACCTGAAAAAAACCCTTATCAATAGTGAAAACTGCAAAATAATGTGTATGATACAGCTAACAGAAAATCACCCATGGTGAAATGCCCCAGTCAAGAACATATCTTTATAACTCATAATGAACCCATCTAGCTACTGGTCCTGTTGGTCCAAATATAATCAACAGCTTAAAAAACCACAAAAAACATTAATTCCTTTGGTTTAATTTGATCATGAATTTGATCAAATTCATTGTATTTGATCCTATACCACAGAATATCACCATGTAATTATAGAGCCTATCAGACACTGCAAACAAAATTCTGCTTCAGGCACCAAGCAATCAGAGCAAACAGCCTGTAACATCCTTGATGCAAAACCAAATACTAAGCAATGGAAGTGTCATAAATACAATTTACCAGTCTCTGTTTTTGATATTTCTGCAGATGCAGAAGTTTGGGACAGGGAACTGATATGATTAGAGTCCAGTGAAGCTGGAAAAGAAAAAGAAAACCAAAACAAAACATTTTTTGGCATCATCTGAACATATAGACTGAACAGGTTTCAAGACGTTACTA
This sequence comes from Dicaeum eximium, assembly GCA_013396995.1. Classification (NCBI taxonomy): domain Eukaryota; kingdom Metazoa; phylum Chordata; class Aves; order Passeriformes; family Dicaeidae; genus Dicaeum; species Dicaeum eximium. The sequence goes on from VWZP01000230.1 coordinate 139,299, forward strand.
AGAAACTAGGGATGCGGGAAAGGAAAACATCTCAAATGAACATGCCATGGATTTCCTAATGTAAATGTGTGAAAATGCACTGATGATGAAAATGATGAAGAAGCTGCTAGAAGAAATATGAAGAAGAGATCACATTACAAGAGAAGTGGAATTGCCATAGCCAAAGCCTGAATGAAATATGGTTTTGCACATATGGCCCCTTTCATCTCTACCCTTAACCTTTACTGAAATCAAGGCTCAAGAGAAGTAGCAGGTTGGCTAAAAGCACAACAATATCTCTTGGGACAAATCCCATCTCGCATCTCTACCAGAGTGGCAAAAAATACCATTGCTGCCAGAGGCAGCCGGTGCCTCAAACTGTGAAGAAACATCCCGTGATTCACCAAAAGCTGAAATGAGGTTTTGATCTTAAAACTCTAACATGGCCTCAAAAGCAGCAGCAGAGCAGAGCATTCCCACTTCCAGGTGACAGCAATGGAAAGGCATGGGCAGAAGAAAACTGATCGCATTGAAAGTCAGTGGTGAGGCAACCAAGAGGTGCAGGCTTGCCCAAGGAATGCCTATAGGGTGGCTGAATTGTTGTGCTGTGTTCTCATGCCAGCCCAGCTGGGTTTGCCTCTTGGGAAGGCTGTTGTGTTTGAATGCATCAGAGAAAGCAAGACCCACCACCCAAACACAAAGAAGCAGGGGAATGGAGCTGAGGGCCAGGTGCAACAATGTGGTCTCTCTGCAGAATGTCACATGCTTCCTGCAGAAAATGTTCATTGGCCATGGAGAAATGGAAAAAGCGTGGGATCAAACAACAAAATTGCAGAACCAGTGTGGCAAGTGCTTTGGCAAGCCAAGCTGCACCAACAAGTCTTCACCCTCTCCATGGAAGATGACAAGGATGCCAGGTAGTTTGGGGTGGGAGGTGTGATGGGAAGTGAAGGAGATGGGAGACAATGGGAAAGAAGGCTGTTGCTAGTTACCCATCACAGTTTGTTGAGTTGCCAGGGAGGAAGGAGTGGTGGACTTCGGTCTTGGTCTTCGAGCAGCTAAGATCAAACACAGAAACCATCTTCAGGTCCTCACACAGGCTGCTGTCACACAGGTCACATCAAGACAGAGCTATAAAGAGGGGGATGTGGCCCTGCTTGGGCCAGGCTACCATGTTCAGCTTCACTCCCCATAGTGGCCTTTCTACTGGCATTGGCAGCCAAGGCATGAGAGGAACCCTAGAAATGGTTCCCTAGAACATTTACAGGTAGAATAATTTTTAGTAAGGAGCCATAAGGGTCCAGCCACATCACTGACCCACTCTTTGGGACACCAGCACGCCTGAACAAGCTCATCACTGCAGAGAAGAGCATTGCCAAAGCAAGCAGTGAAGGAGGGGGTCGCTGGCTATTTACCCATCCTTCTGGTTTCCCGTGAAGCAGAGGAGGTCGATTCCAGGCCTGGTCTCTCAGTCACTACAGACACAGAAATGGTCTTGAGATATCCACTCAGCCTTGCCACAGCAGTACAAGCAGCACCAGCAGTACAAGCAGCACCAGCAGTGCAATACCCTAAATGTCTGTATTTAGAGCCCCATGTGTCCTTTCCTGGCAGCATCCTGTGACTCAAACCTGCAATCAAGTGTCTCGCCACGGCTGCAACTAACACAATACTCCCTGAGCCTCAGCAGCTAAATGGCTCTACATCACCAGAAAAATGCCAAATTATGCAATTCACCAAACCACTCCTTACATTTCCTTGGAAGATGCAAAACCAACAGGAAATGCAGGCAAAGCATGAGCCAAGACTCATCTCAGAATTCAAAATTCAGATGACAAGTACTGTGTATATCTCTAATGCAAGCAGCTGCAAACACTAATTACTAATATTTTCCAGCATGAAGGAATAAACTGCACATTTATATTGCTATAGTGCTATCAATATTCATAGTGCTATCAATATTCATTCATAACTTCAACCTTTCTTAAAAGTTCAATGATTTTTGCAAATAAGTATTTTCCTACTGTTTTTACTATTATTGCTTTTACACGTAACAGAATATACAAGCTCTCAGCATTCACATGAAAGGTCTTGCAATTCTCTGTGAAATATAATTCCCATTCTTCCTTACAGCTGGTCTCTAAGCCAATGATTAACATGCCTATTCATCAAGCTTGAACTTTAGTTCTCATTCAAAAAGATAAAAAAAGTTCTGTATGCTAACAAATCCACATTAGTAATAAGAAATTATTTTTCTACCATATTGGAATATTTCATTCTAGAAAGAATTTTCAAAATAACAACTGCACATAGTCACACAGGAATTCGGTGACAAATTCTTTTGTCACTGGTCCCTTCAAAACTGACTTTTCAAGTGATGGAAAAAAGCATATGTTCAAATATAATCATGTCATTAGTATGGCAAGTGTTTTAAGGTGCATTAACAAATCCTAGATATTGCTCAAAGCAGGTGAAAATTATGTCAAATGATGGCAAGGACAAAGAAAAAAACTAAAATATCTTTTTACCCTCCACTGTTCCTTGGCTTGCAAGGTAGGGACAAATGGTCTCTGAGTAACTAAGATTAAAGCAGAAAACTTCCTTCATAAATAGAGACTAACTTTTTTTTTTTTTTAAAGATGTGTCAGTACAGAACTGTGGGAATAAAGTCCGTATTACACTCAGCTCTTTATGTAACTATTTGTGCTCATTACAAGGTTTTTCCACTTCAAAATCAGGAGGGCTTAGTTGAGTTAGTGTAGTATACAGACAGTTAATCTTTTAGTGAACTAAGCCTACAGAGCAGAAAATTAGGAGGAGTAATTGAGAAGCCTAGTAATTAAGTATCTCATAATTTACATAAACGACTGACCATCTTGCTGAAATGTTTTGCATTGCCACTATCAGTAAAAGAATTAAAATGTTTGGACTAAATTCTAAAATACAGCTTTTCTTATTTAAGTATTGTGAAATGATAGAAATTAGGATGGAATCACTGTTTACCCATCACTGTCCTCATGGTTTTCAGGAAAGAAAAAGATGTGGGTTCCAGAACTGGTCTCAGGAGAGCTAAGATTAGAGATGGAAACTATCTTGAGATGTTATGGCAGTCTCTCTATGCATATGAAAACATTATTTTAATCACACTCAAATAAGTCAATATTTAAATTGTGGTTTCTCATGTATACTCTTTTTACCAAATAAATCCTACATCAGTTTATAGTCACTTAATATAACCACAAACCCCCAGCCACAAGCTAAACACTGCTCCTATTACACAATAGTGGCAGTCATGATGCTCCAGAGCTGCCTTTTAACTGCAGTAAATGACACATTCCAAAATCCTTTTTCAGGCATAAAATATTTTCCAACCATAAACTGCAAACTAGTCAATGAACATATAGCCAGAACTTTGGTTTTCATCAAAGATACTGCCCGCTTTATATTTAATCTGAAAAGCTATTAACTAGCTCTGATTATTATATACTTCACCACACTTAAAAATGTGAACTTTGGGTCTAAACTAATATATGCCTGAAAAAAAAAAAATATAAACAATAGATTCTCCACTGGAAAATGCATAAAGGTGAACTTAATAAGGATTTCCATCAAGAGTTGAGCACACTGGTAGAAGGAAACCAACCTGTACCTTCTTAACCAAAATCTGTAAGAATCTCTGATAGAATAGCTCAATTAATTTACAAGCTTTCATTCTGAACAGGTATGAAGTACTTTGAACAGACAGAATTTCATATCAACACTGGAAGACAAGGATAAGCTAAAAGAATAGTCACACTTACTGCATAGTAATTAGTGAACAAATATGCAAATGACAACCATGAATGCAAAGATCACAATAAAAACCCCTTCTCTTGTCTAAGAATGTATTATTGAAAAAGAAAAAAGTTTCTCATAAAAGCATAGAGCAAATTCCTAACACGAACAGATGATAGTCAAACAGTTTATCTCAGAAAATGGAATCAAAGTTTGGACACTGTCACCATACCTGCAAGAACACAGTACAGAAAAAGTAGAAGAGCACAAGTCTGATGGACCAACAAAGAGAACATTTCAAACAAGGAGTTCTTGTTCTGAAAATTCTGTTGGAGTTCTCCAGTCTTAGCAAATAAAATCTTTCAAAAATGCATCAAAAGTTTGTAGGGTAAGTTGACAGGGGGGTGGATTGAAAGAGTTTCGGAAATTTATCTCTTTTCATCTGACTACACACTTTTCTGTGGCACAGGGATTCTTACTGTCCTTTCCATCTTCATTTTATTTGCTGAAAAATGGGAATAATAAGAGTTTCAGAAGTACATTTTCTGAATATCTTCTCCTTGCCTACCACTGCTTTAAAGAAGTGTTCAACATTACTGTTAAGACGGCAAATATAAAAGGAAGTACCTACTTGTTAATGTACAGGGGGATACTATAGAACATTTACAAATATCTATAGAGGTCTGCAGTAGAAGACAAGGTTCAGAGTATACCAAGACAACAAAAAGGAGAGTTCGTGTGTTCAGCATTAAATATGTCCTGTAGAGGAAGAAAATATGAAAGAAATTTACTTGATCATTTAGGAAACATGCAGAAATCTGACAAACCTTTATCTCCCTAAATAATCTTTTTTTCCCTAGATGTAGCTAGACTATCAAGTCTCAAGCTGTTAAAAAAAAAACCCTAACCCTGAACTTGGGTTTGCAATGAACTTGGGTTTGCAATGCTCACTGTGCTACCTTTAATCTCCCTAAAAGGATTTTTTCATAGTTGGAGAGTCCTCCTTAATAAGACATATGCTTGAATATTCTATGTAACTTCAGGATTTACAACTTGAACAACCATTAAAACCACAACTGAACAGGAACAATATTTATAGAAGATGAATCCACAAAGAGAATTTCCTGCACACTTCACTCTCTGCCCCCAACATTATAACTGACCAGGACGATGTCTTAAATACCAATAACCACACAAATACAATTTAGTAATGACAAAGCAAATAGAAAATAAAAAAAGGGTATGACTTGAAGTAATACAACAGCTATCTGTATCATGATACACTCACATAGTAGAGAAATTAAAGTTTGGTTACAAGCCCCACAGTATCACATGTTAAAGTTCTATGACATTAAGTAATATATAATTGGTCAGTGGCAATCATGGCTAATACTGCCAATTAGTACTGTAAAAGTGAACTCAGAATTTGGAAAGAAGATCATAATCCAGTATTTTAAACATTATAGATACTACTTTAAACAAAAATAGTACCCAGTGTAGAATTTTTATCTTGCAGTTGTTCGTATCCCCAAAGTAAAGGAAATCAACATTTCACCAAAAGCACCCTGGGAACTCTTCTGATAATTCAAGAACACTCCTTTTGCAAGGAATGTCAATACCAGACTGAGCTTATGGTATTTCCGTGACTCCAGATGCTTTAGATGGGAATTGTGAAATTGTCTGTGTTTCATTAAGAGCTCCACAGAAAATCTGGATTTAAAGTGCCGAGGAATCTGTCTGTTGCTGGGATAGCAAACACACAATCTGTGTTGTTTAAGATGATGTCACTGCAAACACAAGCAAGATACTGGACACTTCAAAGTCCTTTCTGTATTATGTGAATAAAGAGAAAGACATGCAGCCCAATATGGTGACAGGAAGATCCAGTATCTGATGCTAGACAGAACTCGTAAGAAGCTTCTTCTACACTTCCTGGAGTTTAAATTACACCAACAGAAAGAAGAAATTCATACAAGTTGGTGCAAAAGATCAGTCTTTTTGCACTTTGTACCAAAAATGCTTTCTAGCTACTGATCAAGAAGTGACAGAAACAAAACTGTCCTTTGACAGGCTGGCCATTTAGACTTAGAAGAAAATGAGGTCATAGCAGAAAAAAGGCAGCAAGTGGTAATGCAATCAAAGTTAAACCTATCTACTTTTTGCTGCAAGGGAGTTTTGGTAACAACTTGAAATAGACTTTGGCAGAAATTGTCATTATTGAATGGAAATTAAATATTCTTGCCAGGGACACTAAAGGAAACAGAACCTTGAGCACTGATAAAACTGCATATGTTCAGTGTCCCATTTTGTATGGTATTGCTAAGTTAGCTTCTTTTATGAACTGAGGAAGTAGAAGAAGCCTAAAGGACAAATGTTGATAAGGAAGAACAGGAAAACTATATAGATTATTACATATTATTAGGTGTAATTAATTTAAATGTCACTAAAATACTATCATTCCACTAGTTCAATTTCACTGGGGTCTGGTCTAACAGGTTTCAAGGGTGTTTGGAAGCATCAGATCTACCATGGAAGTGTCTGGTCAAGAGCAATTTGTCGCAAATGTTTTCTTTAAATTACAATGTTGTGCCTTTTATTTGCAAAGTTGTACTCAAACAATATAGCAATACACGTGACCTTGCACATTTTTGTTTCTATTAGTCTCGTGCTTATGCAGTCACCCTTTCTTGCAGCAAAATGTCTAACTCGATCACTGCTTTAAATATATTCTAATTAAAGTATTTAAGGGTCTATTCACCATTTCAAACCCTGTATCTTCATTGCTATTGTTCCTGCTATATCTATAGAACTTAACGGTTTCAACTTAGAATCGTTTCATTCAGGGATTTAAACAAAACTCATATTACCTTTCAGTCTACTCCCCTGCAGTATTGCAACTTAAAAAGAGAACTCTACTTTACGTAATAAGGCATGCCTATTAACACCAAACACAGCAATACAGACTTGTAAATATACCAGGAATATAGGCCAAAATTAGAAGAGAATATTTACTATTTCATGCCAAATTTCCTAGATTAGTCTGGTATTTGAGATATTACAACTTAATTACAACAGTTCTGAAGTTATCTTGAGTCATATTAAACTTAACTAACAATATACAATTTTTAAAATTAAATTCTCTGGAGCAATTTCTGTTTAAAATCACATTTTTCAAGTATTACCAGGTACAGCTGATGGCATTTCTTGGGTGCCTGGTGTTTCAGATCTCGAAGAAATGTGCTGATTTTCACCAAAAGCTGAAAGAAAATCTGGAGTTAAAATTAGAACTGGCTTCCACAGTATTTGGCAGATCAAGACAACATTGATGTGAGATCAAGCAAGGTGACAGCAGCTGTAAAGATCAACTGAGAAATGAGGTGTTACATGAACATTGCAGCTGGTGTGAAATGAAGGAGGGTCAATTCCAGTAGCTCATGTGAGGCAATCTTCTCTCTGGCCTCTTTTTTAAAGTACTTATTCTTTGAAAGAAAACTGCAGCTACCAGAAGAAACCTAGAGGCAACATGAGCTAGCAGAGGTCTATTTGTGGATTGTTATTCAGTCACTGTGGGGAATTATTTTCCAGTTTAGACTGCACAGAAATGACTGAGTTGAGCAGGGGTGGGGGTGGAGTGTGGGGACAAAGCCCAACATCAAGCAGCCTTTGAAGCAATGTGTCTGAATGAAGCTTGGCACTCTCCACAACTGCTGGAAGGAATGGCAAGCAATGGAAAAGCTAATGAAATTACAAGCTGTTTACCCATTATGCTCCTTCTGGTTTCCATGGAGGAATGAGAAGTGATTTTCAGGCCTGATCCCTGAGTAGCTAGGATCAAATATGAAAATAATCTTGAAACAGTAAGTGAAATTAGCCTTTAGATAAGGTGATCTTCAGTCCTTAGCAGGTCCAAGGGACATACATTTATTTTAGATTTCTTGTATACACACTTCTAATTGAGATTTGCTCCATTTTTGTCTCATGGGGTAAATTTTTTTTGGATACATAACTCCTAATTTTAGGCGTTAGCTACTAGGACTGCTGTCTGCACCTGATTTTAAAATTCTATCCAATAGCAACAGCTGACAGCAAACCTCTTTTCCCCTACACTTCAGTTTGTATGTGCCAGAAAAGTCTAAATAAGAACTTGCAAATGCCCAATATTGTTTTGATACAGCATGCACACAATTTTCACACAGGTGGTCTCTAAACATTTTCCTACAAATTCATATTTTGGCCAAGAATCAGATTTTCCCTGCAACTGCCACAAAGATATTTTGATAGAAGCAGCATTTTTAAGATAAACTATCCTCTTCCAGAAAATGTCTTCAAAATATTATGTTTTTCTGACAATATATCAATAAAAACACAAATGCAAAACCCCCAAAACCAAAAAAAAAAAAAAACCCAACAAACCCAGATTCTATCAGCCCCTAAGACCACCATTTCCATTAGAGAAATTACACAGCCTAGAGCAAGAATGAAACATTTCTATGAGTGATATTATAGGAAAAAATGAATAGTGTGTACCCTTAATGTTAAGAACACATGATTTAATAAAGTGTAAGGCCAAGTAATAAGTAATCTTAGTAGCACAGTTCTTTAAATCAAGAGGGAAGGCTGTGGTAACTTGGTGAGAACAATACTGCAGACAACAGCAAAGTCATGCCTGACAAACTGCTAAAAGTTTTCTGTCTACTGAAGATAGAAATGACCTTGGATACACAGAGCTCTCAACTTCAAAATAAAACAAAAATCTTGCGTTCATGCAGAGGCAAGATAACTGTCAGCACCACCCACTGAGTATTAGTACAGCTGTATCATGTTTGTGTTCAGTGTGAATTCTGCAACAGATAAAAGCTTTTCTAAATTTATCTGTGAAGAGAAGCTAAAAGAACACTGACCAAACTGTAACCAAGTAAGACTAGAGAAAACACAAATAGTGTATGTATGCTGTAATGAACTAATCTTCAGATGATGAACTATGTCAATGCTCATTTACCCAATTCCATTTGACTGGTCCCCAGAAACAGAGTGATGTTTGATACACTGATGTAATAAAATATCACTTGTTAAATCATGCTAGCATGAACAGAACCAAGGATGAGAACCCCACAGCAACTTTCTACTATTTTTTATTACTATAATCTGGGAAAGTATCACGCTCAAATACAAATGCATAAATTGTGCCTAAAATCCTATATTCTTCATGAACAAATGGAAGGAAATAATAAATTATTAGCAGAAGTAACTGTAGAAATAACTTTTATCACCAAAATGCTGTACTGCAGCAGCCTTTTAAATATTAGAGACTACTTTAAAAAGTTATAACAGGAAACCAAAGTCCAACCAATGAATCTCTTTAAAAGGTAAAGAGATCTTTACTAGGTAAAGAAAAACGTTCCCCCTGCAAAGGATAACTGTTATGCTGATATCCCAAAATTCATCAAAGCATCAAGAGTTTCCTTTTAAGTGCTAAATTCTGCCCCATTGACCCCATCAGAACCCTTCAGTAATACAATACTAGCCTGAAAGTGCCAGGTGGTATCAGGATCACTTACTTGAGGCTAGAACTGATAATTATACACTGGCAATTATTACAAATAACATGAAGCCACAATGAACAAATGAAAGACCACTGGAGGCAACATTAAAAATACAGGATACATAACAGACATCAGAATCGTACCACTTGCATATCAAGAAAAATCAAGGATAGGTAATAAAATAAATGCCATTTACCAGTCTCTCTCTCTGACATTTTTGCAGATGTAGAAGTTTGGGAAGTGGGAGTAACATGAAGAAGGTCATGTGAGGCTGGAAAAAATGGTGGCTTATTATTTAAAAAATACATGAACCATCACACCGTGGCATCACCTGCAACTATGGACTCAATGGTTTAGAGTACAAACAATAAAGAAGAGAAAATAAATATATTTTGCAAAACTAGCATAATTTGAAAAAGAAACAAGTTAATATGTAAAGATCCGTAGAACCACACAAATATAATGCAAAAAGTTAAACAGAATGACACAAGGAATATGGAAAAAAATTCCCATGTGATTAGAAGGAATGCAAGATTGAAAAAGTACAAGTATACTGGCCAAGAAGAGTCAAGGAGAAAGCAAATTTATGAGATGAAGACACTGGAAAAAATCCAATTTAAAATTTTGGCAAAAATAAAAGAACATAAAAAGTGATTCAGACAACATCAGCAGGCAGGGAAACAGAAATTAATATCCTTAGCCCAGACAAATTTATATGCCATCTTATAATGACAAGCATCTGATTTCTCCACTGTAAAAACAAGAAAGCTCAGAAAATTACTTCAAGAAATGCAAAGTAGAGAATGTAAATTCCCTCAAAAAGATCCTAGTGTGTGAAATATCTCAGTTGATACTAAAGCAAGACTGTTCCAGACAAAAGTGCCAAGTCTCTTGATACAGTTAATTATATTTTTAACTTGCACTCAGCTTCAGATTTTAGGCACACCAGCCTGCTCATGTAATATTTTGTTACCCCATGGGCCACAAAATACTGCAAGGACACAGGACTGGTCTTGCACACCAGCCAGTGTGAAAGAAGCTATTGCCACAAGCATCTCCATCACTGTTGCCAAGTGCCATAGCCAATGCCTGAACTAAATATGGATTGCACGTATGTCCCCATTTACATCTACACTGAAGGTTTCTGTGTGTGTGTTTCAGATGTGCTGTGTTCCCAATACAGGCCAAGAGAAGTAACAGGCTGGCTAAAAGCACAACAATATCTCTTGGGACACTGCTGCCTTGCAGAGTCGTCAGATCTGCAAGAAACATTGTTAGTATCAGAGGCTGCCAGTGTCTTAAACCATGAAAAAAACATCCAAATATTCAACAAATGCTGAAATGAGGTATCAATTTTTAAAAACATAACACAGCCTCAAAAGCAGCAGCAGGGCAGAGCATTCCCACTTCCAGGTGACAGCAATGGAAAGGCATGGGCAGAAGAAAACTGATCGCATTGAAAGTCAGTGGTGAGGCAACCAAGAGGTGCAGGCTTGCCCAAGGAATGCCTATAGGGTGGCTGAATTGTTGTGCTGTGTTCTCATGCCAGCCCAGCTGGGTTTGCCTCTTGGGAAGGCTGTTGTGTTTGAATGCATCAGAGAAAGCAAGACCCACCACCCAAACACAAAGAAGCAGGGGAATGGAGCTGAGGGCCAGGTGCAACAATGTGGTCTCTCTGCAGAATGTCACATGCTTCCTGCAGAAAATGTTCATTGGCCATGGAGAAATGGAAAAAGCGTGGGATCAAACAACAAAATTGCAGAACCAGTGTGGCAAGTGCTTTGGCAAGCCAAGCTGCACCAACAAGTCTTCACCCTCTCCATGGAAGATGACAAGGATGCCAGGTAGTTTGGGGTGGGAGGTGTGATGGGAAGTGAAGGAGATGGGAGACAATGGGAAAGAAGGCTGTTGCTAGTTACCCATCACAGTTTGTTGAGTTGCCAGGGAGGAAGGAGTGGTGGACTTCGGTCTTGGTCTTCGAGCAGCTAAGATCAAACACAGAAACCATCTTCAGGTCCTCACACAGGCTGCTGTCACACAGGTCACATCAAGACAGAGCTATAAAGAGGGGGATGTGGCCCTGCTTGGGCCAGGCTACCATGTTCAGCTTCACTCCCCATAGTGGCCTTTCTACTGGCATTGGCAGCCAAGGCATGAGAGGAACCCTAGAAATGGTTCCCTAGAACATTTACAGGTAGAATAATTTTTAGTAAGGAGCCATAAGGGTCCAGCCACATCACTGACCCACTCTTTGGGACACCAGCACGCCTGAACAAGCTCATCACTGCAGAGAAGAGCATTGCCAAAGCAAGCAGTGAAGGAGGGGGTCGCTGGCTATTTACCCATCCTTCTGGTTTCCCGTGAAGCAGAGGAGGTCGATTCCAGGCCTGGTCTCTCAGTCACTACAGACACAGAAATGGTCTTGAGATATCCACTCAGCCTTGCCACAGCAGTACAAGCAGCACCAGCAGTACAAGCAGCACCAGCAGTGCAATACCCTAAATGTCTGTATTTAGAGCCCCATGTGTCCTTTCCTGGCAGCATCCTGTGACTCAAACCTGCAATCAAGTGTCTCGCCACGGCTGCAACTAACACAATACTCCCTGAGCCTCAGCAGCTAAATGGCTCTACATCACCAGAAAAATGCCAAAATATGCAATTCATCAAACCACTCCTTACATTTCCTTGACAGATTCTAACAGTTCTTGCAGAGGTAACATGGCAACTAAGAATCACATCTATGTATTTAGAATTCAAGATCTGGTTTAATTTTTCCCTACAATCAATGAAATCCTTCATTCTATGGGTCAGAAATTAATATCCCTGGCACTAATAAAACACAGTAAAGAGAATTTATCTCTCTGTATACAAATGTTTGCAAGCAAGTGAAAAAAGGAAAATTTTCTGCAGGATTCTAGCACATCTTACAATTTACAGTTGTACAACTCAACACCTCTTTGTACACTGAAGAACAAGTCCCTTTACTGAAGTGATCTCATAAGCTTTTATCCTAATTTTGCACAGGGAGAATGCACGACCTAATACATAAGCCAGTGTCAAATCTGCACTACGTGTACTCACTAGCAATGTGCATATTTGCCCATTGCTTAGGGCTTGGTTTCAGGTTTAAGGCAGGAAACACTTGTGACAGTTTACAAACATGCCCTGGGATGAAACTGGCAGCAATAAGGAAATAGTGCTGAGTGATTCCTCTGGGATATTTTGATATTTGCAATCATTGGAAATGGAAATCCTACTGTTCAAGTCTCTTTGACTTGATCCTTTTCTAGCAACATTCAATGACTCGCTGATCCAAGTGTTTCCACCTGCTAAGGACAGTAGATAAATCTTTTTTCTGCCTGTGGAGGAGCTTTTCCAATATGCAAAAATGAACAAATTTGACATGTTAACACTTATTTAACCATTCCTAACAATGGGCCTCCACATATATATATATGTGTGTGTANATCTATACAAACAATCCTTCACAAGAAAACCCGGACAAGCTAATTGTTTACCAACATTAAAAAAAAAAAATCTTATCATTGCACTATTTAATTCCAAATGTCTCAAATATTGCAGCGGATTCAACTAGTTTCTGTCTCTCCAGCTTTATACAAAGCAAGTCAGAGTAAGCCCTCCATTTAGCAAAGAATTGCTGTGCCTTTTGAGAGACTGCCTAGATGTGAGGAGAACTACAGAGAAGACAGATATCATTACCAGCTGAGATTGGTGGCATTTCTGGCATGCCAGATGTTGTGAATCCTGAAGGAAGAGGCCTCCTTTCACCTAAATCTAGAAAGATAATCTTGTGTTAAGAGGCTTAATTGCCTCAGAGCTACCTGAATAACTCAGGACTTGGCAAACAGATGTTGCTTTGTTAAAATGGAAGCACAGGAAAAATTGCTTGCAAGTGAGCTGGGCATTACTCTGTCTCATGAACTGTTAGACTGGTGTGGAAGTCAATGTGGAAACCAGGCAATCTAATTATTCATACTAATGGTAACTCTTATTACCGAATAATCTTAGCACATAATGCATGGTAGATAGCAAGAAAACACCTTTGGACCCAGAAAATAGTCAGGGGGCCAGCCTTTTAATGGAAACATTACACAGAAATATGTGTAAGTATTTAATTCCCTCTCACAACTAAGTTGTCTCAGCACAGGAAAAAAACACCCAAAACTAAGAAAGGCAGGTCCACAGCTGGGAATCTTAATAATGAGAAAACCAAACACAAGCTACTAAAGGGAACTTTCCTCTTTGCCTCTGATCCTCCATCTACAAAGATGAATAATGAATGCAGATGAGAACCTAGTTAACAACAGCAATAACTGTATGAATTACTGTGATGGTGACAACTAAAGCAATACAAAGCTTCAAAAATAGCAGCAAGGATAAAAAAAAAGAAAACAAAAATTTTGAAAGTATTGTGAAGTTAGCTTTTCCATTTTACCCCATGCCATTCTAACAGCTCAAGCTCTGCAGTAATTACAGGCATGGATATTTCCAAATCAGTAGTATCTCTAGCTGCTGTTGAAAAAAAACCAAAAACCAACCAAACCTGAGAAATAATTTCATCTAAGTAAATTAAGAAGGAACATCTGGTGGAGAGAAATTTTACTTTCCACTACTCTGCAAAGCATTTATCATTTTTTACTTATTTATTTAAAAATTAACCTCCTTTTTGCATTTCAAATACCATCACTAATTACTTAGCTGAAGATGTTAACTTGGCCATCCTCACCTACCTAATGCTACAGGAAAAACAATCTATTCCCAAAGCTATAACTCAAAGTGTAGCTTAGTTGGAGAGGTCTGGCCTTAGTTGTGTTGACTTATTTTAAGACAATACATAGGAAAAAATCACAGCAAACTGTATGTGAAAAATTGACAGGATAAAAGAAACAAACAAAAAAAATCTTATCACTAAAATGCATGGTATTTTGACTGGAACAGCCTTAAGCCTTGCAAAATTTAAGTATTTTCCTGACACACCTCTTTGATCAATACTGCATTATTCTGCCAGCTACTTGCAGACTTGCTTTAAACTTGTGCTCTGCCTGATCACAGGAATGAGGATGGTGATACAGGAGTTGAAAAAATGAGATGTAGGGCAACATCCAAGACAAGCAGTATGCAATAGCTGTCTGAAGTCATCAACATGGAAGCAGCAATGAACTTTTCATAATCAACCAATCAAAAGGGTATCTTCCTGCAAGATTATTATTATAATTTACCAGTGCCTGGTATTTCTGAAGATGTAAAAGTCTGGGGAGTAGAAATAACCTGAAGAAAGTCATGTGAAACTGGAAAAAAAAAAATCAAATATAATGCTGTGTTGTTTTGAAGTGACAAGAAACCTTCTGCAACAACATCATATTCCTTCATAAGCTGACAAAACTTCTGAGTAATACTTAACATATTATGGTCCACAGAAAGGTAGAGTCTGAAATGTACAATAACTGATTAAGTGTGACTTGAAAAGGATTTCCAAAAACATGCATTAATGCATAATGCATTTTATGATCAAATTGTTATCAGGCTCACACAAAAAGGTGAAATATAGTGTTAAAAAGTGAAAATACAAGGCTATTCAAAATAGGAGAACAAATTATGAATAAAAAGTAGCAAACTGTGACTGCACAGAATTTTTTTCTAGGATCGGGAAGGAGGATATCCTGGTGCTGAAACTGGAGAAGGAAAAAAGATGATGAAAGAGGAACAGGATCAAATGAAACATAGAAACTGTCTTTGTCAGACATGTGAACAGCTGACTCTTGTAATCAATCTCCCCCTCAATAATGGATTTCTTTCAGTGTTAATTTCTTCCAAAAACATATGCATCAGGCATTACATTATTGGCATACTAATGAAACGAAATCTTTCCAACTGGCTCTCATGTTATTTTTTTTCCTTTTTTTGGAAAACTGTCAGTTGCCCCAGGCAAATAACATCTATAAAATAAGAGAAACACATAATAGAAATTTTGTAAGGAATAACTAGAAAGCATCTGAATCTTCAGTGGTATGTTTTTATTGTGCCAGTTTAGAAATCTGGGCAGAATTATGTCTATGTTTATACAGAAAGGCTAAAAGAAGAATAATAGTTTCAAAATATGTTGGAATTCCTTCAGTTTCCATTAATCTCTTAGAATCCTTCAGCAAATCAGGATATTCTATTTATGAAACTCAGATGTGGACAGTCCTATTTAAATTTGATAGTTACAGTAAGTCGAATTTAATTTTAAAACTAAGAATTACATGCTGTTGCCAAACATGGAAAACCCCCTGAACTACTACTAGTTTAGTATTTCACATAAAATGTCATAAAGAGATCTGATACTTGATGCAAGCACTTTCATACCTACAGATATTCTTCATTTATGTCAAACTGAACAAACTAGTTCGTGAGGGGCACTACGTCCCCTCCAAAAGTTCCCAAATGCCAGGAGGATTAACCTCATGAGAAACCATTACCGGATCGGGTTGGTTGCATTTCCATGGCACCAGAGGGTTTGGATCCTGAAGAAACAGTCTGTTTTTCCTCAAAAGCTGAAAAAAGAATCTAAGCTTAAAATGCTGAGCGAGCTGTGACTTGGTGGATTAATATCAAACAGCTGAGTGAAGGCTGTGCATTTCCAGATGATGCCAATCCAAAGCTGAGCAAGAGGGCAGAGGGTCTCAAGTGAGACGTGAGACAACGGCCGTGACAAGGGGAGGGGATGGCTGGAAAAACAGGTTTCTGCCCTGGGAATGCAGGTGCCACATGCTTGAAAGAACTCTTACCAGCAAGGAATTCTCTCTTATTAAATATTCTGGGTAAGAGCTGCAGCTGTACCGAAAGAAATAAGATGACGACGAGATACGACAACACTGTCTTTAGGCGCTTTTTAAGCTGACAAGAAATAAATTTTTCAGGTGGTTACACAGACACAAGAACGGTGAATAAGCAGCTCTTTGTGAATATTGGTAGCCAAGATTAACATTTGCAGATCTACATGATGTTAAGATAATGGGAAAAAAACATAGAGCTAATGTTTTAATTACCCATTTCCATCCCTCTTGTTTCTGCAGAAGGTAGAGATATGGATTTCAAGGCTGGACTCTGAGTAGCTAAGAGCAAACATGAAACAAAATTTTATCATTCCAAGACAGACGCTTCTGGCAAGTGACACAAAATCTAATTTCAGCTGTAACTAACAAGGGTTTTTTTCTGTTTGAAGGTCTGTTAGTTCCATTAATTTCTACCCCATTCATATTTAGCATACCCTATCTAATCAAGCTGAATTCTTATTACTTAAGAGGATTTTATTCACAGCAAGGCAGCTACAACCCATGATATTCACACCACTTGCAGACCTCTAGTCACTACTGCAATATGTATAACTATTTTAAAGGAATTGTAATGGCAAAAGCTAAGAGAAGAGTAGTACAATGAAATCAATGCAATAATTGCTGAAGTTAGTAAATGACATCTACTATCTGTTATCTGTGATGAGGATTATTACAAAGACCTTCTGGTATCTTCACTTTGAAGTATGGATGACATGAAGTGTGCTTTAATGAAAATGGAGTCAAGATGGAGTTGGGCACTCTTACCTAAAAGCCATCTTGAACAAGTTTCCACCATGTGCAGGTTTTGCAGTACTGACCTGCTACTGATACTATGCAACTTTGTGTACTGCTCAGTAAGTATTTTTTTTCTGTTAAAACCTCCATTCAAATAATTAAGTGTAGCATTCATTTCTAGTAGAGGAATTATGAATATATGCCAAAAAGTGAACAGCCTTTTTTTCATACATTGGATCTACTTTTCCATTTACTTTCAATCCACCTTATTAACAATTTGGATCCCAGGTTACTATCCTGATATAGTTGGACTCAGCAGCTGGACCAGATGATCACTGTAGGTCCCCTGGAGAGGGAACCATTCTAATCTATATTTATAGAGAAGAAAACACTGCCAACAAGAAACATACGTTTCACAGCCTTTGGCAAAAGCTTCCATTGATCCATTTACACCCAGTAAGAACTATAAGCGATCTCACAAAGGCATCAGAACACTGAAGGCATGTTCACAAAGCTATTTTTTCAGAAACATTTGAATTCAAAATATATTGACACACAGGAAGTTTACAAAACAAAGGAGAGATCTCCCTCTAGCACAATCAAGACAGAAAAATAAAGAAAAAAATTCTTCAAGGAACTAGGGCAGAATACAGGTCAGATGCAGCTGAACTTCATAAATTAAATTTTGCTATCTTTGCTGACTTTATGACAGCAGGTGATCAAGGCATGCAGAGGCACACTGCAGAGAAATCTCCTCTGTATAACCATGTCCTGACTCTCACAGAATATCTTTGACTTCAACAGTGACTTCATGGAGAGCACAGGTGCTCCCTCTGACCCAGTGGCTGGACCTAGCCTCACATATTGAAATCCCACTTTTGCCTAGTGAAACTATTCAAAGGGAATGGAAGGCATGAGAACAAAAACATAATAAATACTTGAATGAAACACTTATTCTTTACTCAAGTGTTGCTATTATTCCACCTTTACCACTGAGACAAACACAGGATTAAATTTTTATTCCCTTTTTTTTTTACAGAAAGAAAAAATACTTCACATCCCTAATAATTTTCAGTTTTTCAGCTACATTTATAGCAAATAGGTTCGTAAATCATTGTGTCTCTCTCTTTCCAATGCTGCTTCTAATTGGATTTAACCAAATGTCTTTCACTACAGTGAAAACAAATGTCTCTCCACATCCCCTCAAACATACCTGGAAAAGAGCTGTCAAAAAAATCTATCAAGTTAATAACTAATTGTGAAGATTAATTTCATGTTCTTGAGAATCTGCTTCAAAAATGCATTTCAAGAACTAAGAGGCATTCCTGGAAACTATTTTAAAATTTGGCAGTCTACATTAAGCAAAAGTATGCTGTCCTAATAAGCCAGCACTATTCTATGGTAACTTCGTGACCAATGCTTAATGAAATATAAATGAATCTGATTCAAGGGCTCTCCAGGTAAGTAGTGTAATAGCTGTTAATATAGAAAGCAGCAACAAGCAATAGTTTTGGTAGAATGAGCTATTTATGACTAAAATAAACACAGAGAAAATATGGGTCTGTTATGAAATCAGAGCTCTTGAGAAAGGGAGACACGAGGTACAGTGTAGAGGAGCAGAGGCACGAGATGGTGAGAGATGGGACAGGGCTGGCACCAGACACCCCCAGCCACAAACAGCTCAGCAATATCAGTTGTAAAAACTGCACACTTGGAACTGGACAAAAATTAGTTTAGGGTAACAACAAGGACACAGAAATAATATCTACCTTACACAAAGAGTCCCCTATTTATGCGGTGAGCTCACATCTGAGATGGCTCTCAGCAGAAAAAAGTAAGAAAGAAGTGGGGAGGAAGAAAGCATTCACACAGACATTATAATCTTCCCAGGACTCCAGATGCTCATAACTTGCTGAAATATCTCCACTGATCACCAACACAGGCATCAGAGCACTGAGCCTAGGGCCCAGTTATATAACGAAAGGGTGACAAAGCACCACAAAAAGAGTACAATATAATAAGTTTGTGTGTTACTGTTTGAATTACATTACTTCTCTTATCAGAGCAAGCTTTGTGAAGATAATTTTTCACTAAAGTTTACTCATATTTACAAAGGAAGTAATTACCAAGTTCTGTCAATGGACTTTTTGGAGCATCAGGGACTCTGGATCCAGAAGGAAGTAGCTGTAATTCGTTAGAAGCTATGATAAAAAAATAACCAAAACTTTACTTCATTAAGAATACTACAGGGCACAACATGGATTTACATTTGGGTTATGGACCACTCATTCCTGAAAACAATGATATTTAATAAAAAAGAAAAAGTAGTTCCAACCTAGAGAAAAGCCCACATAAACTGTCACTTAAAAAGGTATGTAGAATATGAAGGAAGTCCTTTTCCCCTAACTGTTAAACAAAGATCTATCAATCATGGGAATTTCACAATGAACATCTATCAGTAACTATGAGCACCTAGTTCAAAATTTATCAATGGTCCATCTTGATTAGTTTTCATATGTTAATCTTTGAAACATAGCAAAACCAAGGAAAGTTGAGTATGGCTAAAAAAAGCTGATTAAAAGTTAAAATGAAATTAGATTGACTGCTGGTTTCGCTTCAGTAAATTCTGGAAATCTGCTGTCAAATGTAAATGAAAGAAGAAAAAAGTGCAAGTAAGACATTGCTGTGAATCAATAGGATTGTGTAAAATGCATTTATTCAGAAGCAGTAGCAGTCCTCTTCATGGGAAGATCTGCATTTCATTTCTGCAAACATTCCTGGTCCTTCCCTTTATCATATATCCTCCTGAATGCAGGCTAGCTGCACTTCAGAAAAATCTAAACAAAGTTTTTTTAAAAATCAACCTCAAGGTTAGATTTGTCCTCATAATTTTGTATGGCTCAGGGAAGAAAGTACAAGCAATAAAATCAACATTAGAGAATTTAGAATTCTGAATACCAGAACTGAATAGGCATTAGACCAAATCACAAAACTAGCCATACAGCATTGAGACAAAAAAATGAAAAAAAAAAAACCCGAAACAGTAGAGCTTCTCTTTCCTTCAAGGCAAATACAATTATATCCCATCACATGCAACATACAATGGTTCTAATTCATTGCTATTGGTGTTACCTGAGTGAACCTGTAATCAGAAGAAAATCAAGGAGGTAATTATTTCAATTCTATGAATGAGGTCAATTTTACAGATGGAATTTTTATGTAATCTGAAACATGCAAATCACATAGACAGAAAGCATTAATTTGAAAAATCAATTTGAATCACACAGTCAAATCTGTGAAAGCCACAGTTCAGCTAGAGCTAGGTGCAGCCTGCTTTACAATTCATTCCAGCATTAGTCACTGGAACCACAAAAGAAACCAGAATGTTTTAATCAGGACTTCCTTTGGAGCCAACACAAAGAGGATGCAGCAAGCAGTAGAAAAATTTCTGCTGGAGGTAAAAAAGCATTTAATGCAGAAAGAATGTAAAAAGCAGCAAAATTAGTTACCTGGTATGTTTTGCGTTTGCACCAATTTGGGTTTAGGTGTTGATTTAAGATCTTCAGGTCCATGTGTTTTCTCAGCCAGAGCTAGAAGAAAGAAGCTTAATGTAATTTAAAATCCCTCTGAACTTTTCTTGATCTACTACCCAAAGCCTGATGCTTTTCTTGTCACCATTTCATGCCACATGATTAGAATTAGCTCTACAGCAGCTCAACTTCATCATGATTAATATTTACCTTTTTTTTCAGATGTGAAATCTATATGATGTTTTGGCAAAGTTAAGGTCAGAAACTGACACTTTACTTCTGTTATAGCCTCTTAAATTCATTTTAATAGATTATAAACAAGATCCATTACATCACAAAGTGTATTAACAAATATTTTTGCTGTTATTCTGAATGATTTTTAACCTTTCTAATATAAAAATTTTCAGGAACATAATAAATACTCACCTGTAATATCTTAGCTCTTTCAATTTTCTAGTAATTATAGAATAGGTTTTGATTTCCATTCATTCTTCTAATTCTACATTTTAGAGTAATACACAACCATTAAATGCATGTAAACTGAATTGCTAGCCCTCTTTTAATACACTACTGGGTAACTATACTCTGCCAGCTGTTTCACATAACAATTAATGCCAATAGTAAGCAAGTCAAGATCACTTCTTTCCTCTGCATCTTGCTGGAGATACCAGAGGTGCTGAGAATTGGTCATATGAGATTGTAAAATGATAAAGCTTATGGATATGGAACACAGAACGGTAAGGTCTCAGCCTTGAATGCCACAAGTATAATGCCACATTAATGCCCTCCACAGAGCAAATTGCACAGTATTTAGCACATGTTGCTATTTGGAAGAGACCTTTAGTATTGATGGTTGGCATCAATACAGCACTGTTTCAGTACTAATTTAATAAAAGATCACTTTCTCTTTGAGACACATTAGAAGACAGTTTGGTTTTTCCTGCATGCTCTCCAAGCTTTTTCCATAATCTACTTAACATGCTTCAAGCAAGAGCTGAGCATGGAAGTTTACAAGCTTCTTACATCATTTAGTGAAAAAAAAAGACATGCTGTTTCCCATATTATAAATAGTGGGATTCAGATGCAATTACAGCTACAACAATTCCAATATTTTCTAGTTTGGAGCATGTGTCACACAATCTGGAACCTGTACAGATGCTGCCTTGTTTGGGCTCAATTCAGCTTCTAAGTCAGTTACAGTGCTGTCACTGCCAGCAGTGCAAGGAGGAGTTTGTTGTCCAGAGAAGGCAGAGCTATTTCTCTCTACAAAACTTGTGGGATAGAATTCAATCATAAGAAATACTGAAGCAACAACTAACTACCTCTACCTCAGGAGCAGTTAAAAATCTAACGTTTCTTATTGGTGAGGTGCAATAATGAAAAAAGCCCCAAATACAAGCAAATACAGAACTCATTATGTTTTGGATTTTTTTTAGCAGTCAGAGAGTTTACACTCAAATGAAATGTGTCTTA
Source organism: Dicaeum eximium (assembly GCA_013396995.1). Lineage (NCBI taxonomy): Eukaryota > Metazoa > Chordata > Aves > Passeriformes > Dicaeidae > Dicaeum > Dicaeum eximium. The sequence continues at coordinate 161,169 of VWZP01000230.1, forward strand.
GCTGAGCAAGCGGAACAAGATGAAACATGCCTAGAATTAGAACAAAAGAAACCAAGCTCACAGTTTTACACAAAATATTGCAGGGATGACATGAAAATAAGACAAATATTCTTGTTAAAAAGGAGGTACAGGAAGAAGTTTAGGCTCTGGAAGCTAAATTAGAGAAAAGAGAAATGCCTCTGACTATTCCAGGGCAGCAGGCAAGCTAGGCCTATTATACTAGTTCAAGGCTATCTGCAAAATAAAGAATTAACACGGCCAAGTTACTTTATCATCACAGCATGGAATACAGCAAGAACGCACCTAGGCAATGTTTCTTAAACTGTTTCCTCTGATTTCTCCTGATTCTTTTCATCTACAACTTGAATTAAGACATTCTGATGAAAACATTAATATCACTCCTGATACACCCTGTGAGCACAAGGTGAACTCTTCAGGGGGCAGAAGGAGGACAGGAGGAACAGAACTTGGGAGACATGGCAACAGAGGAGTTATTGCAACTGAACATTAACAGCAGTTAATGGATTCACAGGTGGCACTTTTCATTTCAAGCCTATTCTGTATTTCACAAATCTAATTCACTAAATTTGTAGTATAACTCCTCACATAAAAAAATAACTAGCTTTAAAAAACAAAAACAACAACAACAACAACAAAAACCCCAAACAAACAAACAAAAAAAACTAGTTCTTTCATGCCCCAGACTAATGTGTTCATATTTCTAAGGGTTGGTGAGCTCCAATTTCCCTGTGAAGTTAATAGAAAGGTGCATTTAGCAGAGAAAACAAGTTGTAGCAGTAGTTTGAGATATATTTGACAACAATTCAAAGATTGAGAAAAGCACTAGAGATTTCTGTTGTTCTGTTAAGAATAAATTGGTCCCGAGTGGAAAATATTGTAACAAGCCTGGCAAAAACAGAGAATGAAAGAGCTTGCTAACAAGTCTTTCCATGGAAATGCATGCCAAGGGAGGGGAGGATTGAAATTAAGAAAATGATGGGATGCTGGTAGACAAATACATGAAAAAACATTACTAAACTGTGTCACATCACAGAACACACCCTTTGATAAATAGCCAGTGGAATACGAGGGCAGCCCAGCTCACAGAGCCTTTCAGATGGACTGCCTGCTGAAATACTTGGAGCTCCCTTCTAGCATGGCTGATGACACAACAGCTGCTACAGCACAGAGCTCCTTCTAAATCACCGTTCTCTTGCCAGTCTGGCACCAGTCCTCAAACCTCACACAGCAAATAATTATTACTCAAAGAATCCAGTATGATTTTCAAATAGCAATGTCTGAATGAAATATAATGAAGTAGATCTTCTCGCTAAACTCAGTTAATTATGTCTATATACTCAACTGTTTAAATGCAACCCTTGCAAAGGGTTGGTGCTCAGATCTCTCACCTAAGTTACTCATAAAAGAATACTTAAGCATTTTAGCCAGACAAGTTATTTTTCCATGTTCCATGGCAAGACAGAATTACACTTGAAGAACATTTTTATTTTAAAAGATTCACTTTCATGTCCTTATTTCCTGACTTCCTTTTTTTTCCTCTTTAACTGAAATACTGTAACCATAATGGAGTGTGACACATTCTTACTTTAATATGAGGCACTGGTCAACAACTAATATCAACAATTAATAATGAGTCAAGGGTTAACCTGAGAATTTAGGGGAGTTGGAGGATCAGTTAGAAGAGTGATCCTGTACCCTAGTTATAACAAGATGTTAGGTCAGTGTTGACAAGAGACAGATGAGATATTCTGAGGAAGCCAAGGATCCTAGTTATAGTATAACAAGAGATAGATGAGGTATTCTGAAGAGGCAGAAACCGTGCAATAGGAACAATTAAGCAGGCTCAAACCGAGATTAATTGACCAGGGAATCTAGCCAACTGACCAGAAGTAAAAAGGTCATTATGAGGAAGAGTGTTGACTTCATCCAAAAAGACCCCTCCTCTAATTCAAATCCCACCTACTCGATTAAAAGAGAGCTACTGCGCAGCCGTAATGATCATTTAACTAATTATAATATAAAGCGGGATAGGTAATTATTATGTATTAGGCGATTTTGGAAATTGCATGAATATGTAAATCATCACTAAGATAAATAGAAGTTCAAATTCTGTGATTCTTTGCACATGCCTTTTAGGGACTACCCCACATGTGCCCAGCGCTGTAATAAAACTATACCCTCTTTTCAACTTTAATTAGTTGAAGAGTCATCTGTCCATGCTTCAATAAGATCAACAAATAATATCTGAAAGGAATGGTCACCACAGGAAAAAAGACATGGAAACAAAACTACAAAGGATGCTTGAAATGGAAGACAAAAGTTATTCTAAATATTTCAGTAAGTAACTATTGGTGTGAGAATATTAAGAATGTGTTTAGTTGTAACAAATTGTTACTAAATTGTTACAAGGAAAGACAGTACTTGTCGATTATTACCAGTATAAGGAAACCTTATCTAGCTTCATAAACCTACAATTCTGTGCCGTGTCTAGACATGACGATGTTTATGGTTAGAACTTCTACATGCTGGTACATAAATATAATTACAGAACACAAAGGAAAGGAAACTGAATGAAACAATGCTCTCCTACCCAGGTGCCACATTTCACAGTCGTTATCTGACTGACCAATACATTCCATCGACAAGGAATGACACATTTTGGTTAGATGAATGCAAGCCTGAAGGCTGGGATTTGAGGATATGGATTCTGAAGGAGAACCAACCATAAAAATGTGTTCAGTTCTCACTTTCACAAAAAATGGCAAAGTTCTAGAAAATATACTTCCAGATTGCCAGTTCTTAAACAGCAGTTACTTAAACAAGGTAGATAATCTAGTTACATAGTAAAAAAATTTAATTCTACAAGAGACCTTGAACTGTAAGAGAAACCAATCAAACAACCTAAATAGACTCCTTAAAGCTTTCTAAAAACGATCCACACATTTTCAGTGCATCCTTTGACAATAAATTCTTGTGAAGAGGCATATCTTTTTTTCCCTCTTAATATCTAGGATGAACAGAAAATAGCCATCCATATGAAGGTTTTGAAGAAAGGAAGGAATGGTTTAAAGTAGAATTTGGCAAACACATTTATCTATTAAGCAGAAAATAAAGTTCTAGCACTTTCACAAAATTTTTCAAAAGAAAAAAAGGTGGATTAGATAGTCTGAAAGATTGTTGTCAATGATTACATGATATTGCTGCATTTCTTTACACCTTTTTAATTCTTAATTAAAAATTAATATTTTAATATTAATATTTTTGGGAGCTTTTTTTTTAAGACATGGTAGTATGACAGGTGGTATGATGAAGTTAAACATAGCATTTTTTAATATACTTAAGGAATAACACAAACACAATCATATTTAAGGGCAGTATCTGTCTGGATTATGTGATGTCAAAGAAACCACATGCTACACCACTTTAGCCAGCCAGGAAAGACTTGACAGACAGAAGAGAGTAATGCCAGCAAGATCACATAATATGTCTAAACCAAACCAAAGCAAACCTCTGGTCATTGTTTCCTCAAATTTCTTTTTAATTTTAAATTCTTGCCACTATTCAAGCATCCTTTCTTCCTTTCAGCAAAGAAGTTAGCAGAAGCCAGCTATTGTCTCTTGTGACAGCAGAACCAAGACTTCAGACTCAGGTATAGGATTAGGGCCAGACTATAGAAAATTAAGATAGGCATATATGCCTTCTTCAGCAATTCTGAAATATGGGTCAATAAAGTGGGTGATAAGTTAATCTTCATAATTTGACTCTGAACAATTCAGGTCTTTCCAATCCTTTCCCCAGACTGAAAACGTTAAAATATATGACAGTACTTGTCATACAAATTCATGAAGTAGTCTGTGTTACACAAAAATCGTCATTTTGCCATTTTTCACAATTTCAAGGCTCTATCATGCCACAAAATATGGTTCTAATTCCAAGTTGTTTTATAAACCTAATAATTATATCACCTGAAACTTTCGTCCAAAATTAGATTCAGATTTTTATCCCCATTACCACTCCTTGCTAATTCAGCCACTCTCCTCCTGTTTTCCAACTACTATTTTAACTGTAGAGCACAAAGATGGGTTTAATTTTAGTTTATGTATTTGGCAAAGATATTTCACAGGGTTTCTAAAAACAGAATTTTCACTACCTGGAAGGGACTGTGGGGAGATTTCTTGAACTTCTGGTGTTTTAGATTCAGCAGGCCATACTCCAGTTTCATTCTTCGCTAAAAGAACAGACATTAGAGAGTAATTACAAAGATATATCTGCTCTGTTTTACCACAGATTTATTTCTGTCCCATTTGAGTTTGACTAAGCAAGCCAACATGGATAAATGTGGACAGCTGAATACCTTTAGGACCTAATGAACTTCCACTGCACAATCACTACAAGCTATGTTAAACACAGGCATTTTTGGTTTTGTTTTGCTCACTAAAAGGTACTTTTAAAATAAAATTTACAGCAAGGATTTAATGACTTATGAATCATAATTTTCACACTGCAAAATGGTTTATGGTTTTCAGCATTTTTAATTTGTCTAGCATTTCTTCTTACCCAGTTTTTTCCTGGATGCTTGAGGTACATCATCTATTGTCAGGAGAGGAGGAAGTTTCTGCTGACTTTCATTGAGACCTGGAACAATAAGGTGCACTACAGAGAAAGATGTCTGCCATTAATTCCAGAAGACATGAAAGCACATAGTCAGCCCTCTGAGATATGTGAGCAACTACTACTGAACCACTGGGAGTTTAGTCCGAATATCTGGGAAATGAGTTTTTTCTATCCCATAATTATCTCTTCCATTTGGTGCTATTTCCCCTTTATACCACTCCTTCTATCACCACCATCCCATGAGTTATCCAAGTTGGAAACCGTTCAACACTGGAACGCACGACCCTGGAATACTGCAGCATCACAGATACTGGAACAGATTCTGTCTGGTGGGCCAAGTGGGATCAAGACCAGACTGGGTTAGTTTGTGTGTGTTTGACTCACATCAATATACTGAAACTCACATAAAGAAAACTTTAGCCAAAATTATGCAGTCATATAAAATATTTCCATATATAAAGGAATAAACAATAAATCCAAGAATAAATTGGTCACAAGGTACAGGATGCAGTGAGCCTTTCATGGAAATTTCAGGCAGACCAGTAGTTCACCACACTGTATGACACACTTTCCCTTGGTTTTCTGTTCCAAGCCAATATTGCATATTCTTATAGGTGAAACAATAACATAAAGCATGAAACTGAGTGTCTTGGAGGGAAACAGTAATGCCCCGAGATCTAACATCAAATTTTAATTACAAGATTTCTGTAGTTTAATATATCAGGTTTGTGACTGTAGATGTGACGTTGCTGTGCTACCTTAAAAACCCAGTAAGAACAATCCCTCATCTCAACAAGATTTTTGCCATTTGAAGTATCAAAGACCTCCTTGACTTGAACAGTGAGAGTGTCTTCTTCTAAATACAATGACAATAAAATTGTTCTATTTCACTTAAGCTACAACATTCTTGAACCATCTGTACCACCATAAAATATAACAAATATTGTCTGCACCAGCTGCAAAATACCCTTTGATATGCAAGGAAAAACTATTAAGATCAAGAAAATTAAAAGCATTTGCGCAATTCTAAGTTTCAACCAGGGGTTAAGAGAAGTAATAAAAATATCTTCCAGTCACCTAATATTGCTCCTGGGAGAGAGGAACTATCTGGTGCTTTTGACTGTGTCCGATTTTGAATAACTGCGGAGAGAACACAGGAATATTAGAAGCTAATTAAAATAAACCAAAAAAACTAAATAAGAAACAAAACCACACCCGAAACAAACCTCAGCATTCTAAAAAGCTTTCCTCAATATTTGCAGATGGGGACACCATCCTAATCTTTTCTGGATTTACATTCAGTTTAAGAAACTGCAAACTGTGTCTCCTCCACATTGTCTCCTAATTGTGCATCTCTTTCCCCTGGCATATTAATTTTGGTGAAACAGACATTCTGTGCTTATGTTACTATAGGGTCAGCTGCAGGACATCCCATTGCCCTGACACTCATTTTAATCTCAAGTTACTCTTGCAGAGTGTAAGGACAAATTTTTAAAAATATACAAACTTACTTTGTTTGATTATTGTGACAGGGACCAACTTCTTATTATCACTCAGTATAATCTGAAAAAAGAGAAAAAAAATGTAAAAGTAGCTCCTTGGGAGAACTGCCATAATAGTAAATGAACTGAGTAATAAAAATAGAGGGTCCTAATCCAATACCATGCCTGTCCCAAATTAACACTGGATATGGCTCTGGCCATGGTCCCTGATGGTTGTGCTATTGCTTCAGTTCTCACAGGCTAATGTGGTAATATTGCATTTTCATCTCCTTCTATCAGCTTGAGAGGTTTTGCTTAATAAAAGCACAGTATTTGACATATTTTTTCTCTTAAGGATCTCTGAAGCACTCACTGGGGAGTAGCCCAGAATGTTAAGAAAAGCTGAAATTTAACTACAGCAAAACATCTGAAATATATTCAATTATGATTTGGTCACAGGACACAAATATATTCTCAGGTATACTATATTTAGAATATAGACTATTCCAGAACCAGGTGCACATTTGTAAACCATCAGCACTCTTGGGTGCATAGCCTGATTAAAGTAGATTAGCTCAGAAAAATTTTATTTAGTGGAATTGTTTCCAAAGCACAAGTGGTCAGCCACTTACATGATTGTTACATTTTTATGCTAAATACTTGGACTTTTATGCTGTTCATATCTCTTTGAACCAGATTACTTCTTGCCTAAATGTGAATATCCAATTATAGTGATACCATAAAGAAAAAAGAATACATGAATGGACCCCATAGTTATTAAAAGGAAACAGCTGATAACAAAGATAAGAGTTATGAACAAATTCTGAAAGCTTAATAATACACTCAAGTGATGAGAAAAGGTAGACTAAAATGCTAAATACATTAAAAGGGGATTTTTTAGTTACATTTGAGTTACAGGAAAGAAAATAACTCTGACAATCACCTTTTATGCTAAATACATTCTGCTCAAATCAGAATCAGATAACACTAATTTTGCACTTTATGACATCTGGCCTATTTCATTTGAAAGAACACTTGCATGAAAAGATGGCATTTAATAATAAAGTGCTAATCATTTACCTAAGAATAACTGTATTTGTTCGATTCTAAATGCTTCTGAAAAGCTTTAAAAACAATGGTTGGGTATACATTAAACACATACCAAAGTTTAAGAAGCTGGAAGAAGGTCAGTCTCTACCAATCTCAAAGGTAAAATGGACCTCTCCTTGGGAAATGGATGGAGGCAACTTATTCTTATAATGAAAGCCATTACTGTCTGCTACCTAATAACAGTTTTGCATTGGTGGTGAACATAGCCTTAAATTAAGTGGAGATTTCAATCGTTGTCATTATATGAGGATAGAAATAATCTTCCTTCTTTATTTTTCCTTTTTTACATTTCCATTTTGTTTTCTAGTGAAAAAATTGTGTTGCAGATGATCTGCTTTTGAAGTAGCCCTCCTATTCATGTGACTAACAAATGGGATGGAACACATTTGTTAGAAGGTGTTCATTTTATTTCTCCTCAGAAGCCTTACAATCAAATAAACAGCTCTGAAGTTGTAGTGAGCACTTGTGTAATCTCTACTGTAGAACTTCTAATCATAACTACTATCAGCCTTTTTACTAGTAAACGGTTCTTATATTGGTAAGAACATTCTTTCTTTGTTGAATAATAATTAATGGCTACAATGATAGCAGTATAAAAAATTCCAAATATATTTAAATACATTAAAAATGTAGTTTTTCACTCAAGAATGAATAATTGACCTGCAATCCATATTCCCCAGCTGCTATAATTAGACTGCACACCTGCACAAATCTGTAACCACTGTACTTGAAATCTACCCATGTTGTCAATGCTTTCTTCTCAGTTTCCACAAAGTGACTAATTTAGATATTCCTAGTAATATTTACTACTTATACAAACTATTTTGGAAATGTAAGCCCATCATCTATAGGAATGGCACTACCAACCATATTTTTCAGACAAGGAATATAAAGCATATAGGTATTCGGAACATTAGGTATTAAAACAACTGTTGCTATCATAAAAGAAGATGGCAAATAAGGTATTCCTTATTTTCAGAGGAAAATTAGAGATGTAAGTTATACCATAGGTCAGGCAACTCACTTCTTACCATACACATACAGCGTATTCTTACAGGACTGCAAATCTCAAATGTTCTGTGAAACAGCACGTGGCAACATTACTTTAAGAGACACCTTTCTTTCTGTGTTGTATTCTCATACTTCAAAAAACTAACTGGCATGCACATAAGAGACTCCTCAAGGAAGGATCATGGTCAGTATGGACTGAATATGGTTTGGAAGAGCAGGAATGTTTCCTTCTAGAGCTTAACAAATGGTAGAAGCTAAGAGTCTTTTTTGGCTGAAAAAATTGGGGAACACTCCACCTTCCAGACAAACATTATGAAATTATAGGAACATAACCAGACAGAAGAGGAAATAAATTTTTACTGCATTTTCTCTGCCCTACCACTACCTATTGTTGATGAAGGGAAGAAGAATGACCATTTCTAGAGCACTCCTTTTCTTCCACTCTCTCATTAGTTGCTGCTCACACAGCCCCAGGAGCTTAGACAAACTTAAAGCATAAAACTGCCAAAAGAAACACAGGATGATATGTGACTGATGTTGAAAGGGCAGAACGACTAGATGGGTTGGTAACGTTGTTTTAATAAACAGCCTTTAAAAATGTCCTTACAGAGAAGAGTTAGGACCATGTTGATATGAGTCAGTTGTGTCTTTGGAGCAAAATAAAGCACAAACAAACTTAGCCTAAATAACACTAATTCTGGCTTTGCATCAATGATCTGATCGTGCCACTGAAACACACCCCACCTAGTGCTGCGGAAACTGAAGGAACAATGTAAAATATCTGCATTTTGCTTTTTGCACCACAAAACAAGAAGGATAAGAGAATTTTTAGAATCCTCTATGGTATGTTTTCATGATACTTCTGTCAAGGGTGATAAAGCAGTACTGTTCTGGACCTGATCCCTGTGAAGATCACAAAAAAGACAAGATGTTGGCTCTAGTCCTCCTTTCATACTTTGTGCAAATACTTGGAGAACTGTTTTAGCTCACTTTCTCAGGACTTCTCCTGCATAAATAGAATCCCTACTTGCACAGAGGCAGCAGAACAGTCAGGGCTCTGGCACACAGAGTTTGCTGAGAGGAGCAAAGGAACTCAGCTTGCACTCCATATCCCAGAATGAATTACCTGATCTTGGGCTGTGTAACTTTAAAGATGCTCATGGGACCAAGGGGAAGAACACTAAAGCTGACTTCATCAACATAATGAGATGAGCATCCCCCTGAATATCTAACCAACTGGATTTACATTACTCACAAATAAAACCTTTTCTTGTGAACTCAAGACATATTTCCAATAATGTAAGCATTCTACTGATCTAACTCTTCATGTAATGCAATAATTGAAGTATTACTGCCCTAAATGAATGGACATAATCTCAAGTTGCACTGGAGAGGTTTACATCAGATACTAGGAAAATTCATTTTCACAGAAGGGGGTGTCAAGCATTGGAAATTACTCTCAGGGAAATGGTTGAGTCATCATGCCTGGAAGTGTTAGAAAAATATGTGGATAGAGCACATGAGGGCATGTTTTAATGGTAAACATGGTGATGGTGCTAGCTTAGCAGTTCGACCTGATCTTTAACATTTTTTCCAACCTCATTGATTCTATGCATACCTAATTACTCCTAGAAGAAGATGTATTTAATGAATTATGGTTTGATTCCTGAAGGAATTCCAGGTCTGATAATTACAGACCATTTATAATATTCTGAAATATGAAAAGCAATGAAAAAACCTTCATTACCATTTCTTACCATGAAAACATTTGGAAAATCTGAGACAGAAGAGAATTGTGAAGAATTGTTTATTCTCTTGTAATAACTAACACTCATGAGTTAACCCTCTAAAATCTCTAAAGTAAGGATTTCTACAACTTTTCTTGGAAAGTTTTCCCATACTCTGTCTCAGGGATAGTAACCTAAAAAGAAGCAGACCAAAAAAAAATCCTTCATAAGACTAGATGCTGAAACTTGCACTTTGATGAAAAAAACAAGGAAAAAAAAATATAAAGAAACCAATTTAATCTCATAGTAGAACTGGTAAAGCTCAGAAGTTATGACTAAAATATCTATTTTTCACTGTATTAAAACCTGCTAGCTGGTTCAATCCAGAGAGCCTTCATTTCTGCTTCAGCTCCTGGAAGAAAAAAATATCTGGGTACATGAATCCATAAACAAGTGAAATCCATCCGTGCTTGTTTGAGAGTGTTTATGGAAAAAGTCAGGTGAAGGGAAAAAAATCTTTATTTATTTCTAAAAATCAATTTTTAAAAATGAAATGGTAAAAATTCTACCATGCCACATAAAAGGATTTAATGGACAGCCTAGCAAACTTGATTAAATTGCTCTTTCCAGCTTCCTCTGGTTCTGCAAACACTGATAGCTCTCACATATGGGAGCTATCAGTGAATTCAGTGGGATGACTAATTTAGAAGACCTGAGTATATACAAAATTACTCTATAAAATCACATCACCAAGTTATCCCAAAGTTAACTGATCACAACAAATATCACAGTTTAACAAACCTGACTACTACAAAGGAATAAGCAACTTTTAAGGTTTGAATCTACAGATGGATACCATCAGGTTGATCTTTGATAGGTTGGAATAAGTGTATGTAATAATCTCAGTTACAGTTCTCAACTATTTTGTTCATCAACACATTTAAACATTTTCCATATAGTGCATCTAACAGATTGTTTTCTATATTGGCAGTTTGTGGCCATGATAATTTCTTTCTCACTGAAGACTAACAGGCAATAAAAATTTTGATCATATGAAACATCAATCAGATAAAAAAAGAGACTGGTTTGCATACCTGTGTTTGGGAATTGGGAACCAATTTATACATATTCTGAAGTTGTCCATTTACTTTTTTACCTGTTTTGACAGAAAGAGAAATAAATACACAGAATTAATTTTTTATTCTGTCCAAAGCAAAGCAAACCACGTTTATTCACCTTTTTTTGTCAACTTGGAAAGTTAGAAGGCTTAAGTAAAAGCCTGTATACAAACACATAATGGAAAATACTTTTTGTCTTGTGTCTCCAGATCCATTAATACATGAACAAGGCCTTCTCTTCACATTTTGAGAGCAAGAAAATGAAATGTATTCTTCTTCTTTTGATTATGGCTTTGTTTATATCAGTATATCAACAAACCCCCAGATTTAAACTCTGAATTTTTTCTCTTAGGTTTTCCTCTTCGTTTCTAAGTATTAGAAGTTTCTTGTGATGCAGCTGTTTAGTAAGTCAAGAAACAGTTCTGTTCAGCACCTAGTTTATTCTAGCATGATGCTTCAAACTTTCTCTGTATCTTCCACCTTTACACTTTTCTGCTGCCTTTGTAAAAATAGATGTGCAAACAAGCATCAAGCTACATGATATCATATTTTTTTCAAATTCCATCCAAAACCGATGAGAAGTAGGAAAAAAATTCAACTCTAAAGAAATATCAATTGAGATACATTTAAGTTGGTAAAAAGTCTTTCAAAGTGCTTCATGCTTCTAAAGAACAGGACTTACTATTGGCCTAAATTAAAGGGAGAACTGACAGAAGTTTCCCATTGACTTCATGAGAAAATAATGGTAAGATAGTCTGAAATAAACTGCTTTCATCTCTTCTGAAAAAAATCAGTTAAATAAATGCTGAACTTTTGCCATGCCTTTCATGTGTTCTCAAATTAGGAATTAAAAGCACATTCTCCTCCCAACCCCTCCCAACATGTTAAGTATATAACAAATATTCAGCCTGTGGATTCAAAAAATCCAGGAACATGCAAAATAACTTTCAGTTTCTAGTAATTGATTTATTCTTCAGTGGGAAAAAGAACATTTACAGCGAAGGATGTTTGGTTTAGGTTGAGATGCTTCTCTTATATGAGAAGAACTTGAGAGGATACAAAACAGGAAATTAACACAGAAAAGAAGTGTCTGTTTGTGTTCATTGATAAACTTTACAGGCATCTGGTTACACATTTATTTATCATAAATATACACTCTCTGTTTACCATCCACATTTTCTGTATCTACCTACTGTACACTATAAATATGAAAGGGCTGAATTTGAAAGTGCTGACAACTTTCTGATTATAAGATTCTTTATCAATAGACCAGAATGTAGACATGCAGGTTAATCACAAGCTCCCTGGATTTAGCTGCTGCAGAAGCATCCACTGAATACACAAGTCTACATTGCAGACAAAAGAAATCTTACATAAATAGAATATGACCTCTTACAAGAAATAATCTTTCAACCAAAGTCAATGGGTCTCCATAAACTAACAAGAATTATTCTCCTGACCTATTAAAAATGTAAAATGTCTGTAAGAAATACATTATATTAGAAATACATTATACAGAAAGAGATAATTTGGTGATGTTGTAATCAGTCTTGAACAAGAAATAAACTATAAACATTTTGTACTCATCACTCCCTCTTATTCTAAGTGCTGAAATATATTTCATCACTTGCCCTGCAGATGACTTTAAGATGTTTGAAATGTAGAAAAAAAACCCCAGAAAAAACCACTTATGGGTATGCACAAAACAGATAGTACCATCAGCAGAAAAGAATGGATAAACAGGATGCTACAGGATGGTCTGGCAAAAATGGACCTCCTAAGTTTAAGATAAGATAAGGCAGCTTTACAGGAGAAGGAAACTGCAAGCAAAGGAATGTTTTGATAAGCATAAGATTGATTGTAACCTAATTTCTGTAGTAAGCCTTTCTGGACTCACGAAACAGTATATAAGTCTTTGTATGCTCTCAATAAAATCAGACTCTGATGGAGTTCGGACTCTCCGTCTCTACTCTCCATCGTCGATAAACACTTGGTAAGTTATCTGTAAGGCTGCAAAGCAGAGCTTTTTGTGAATCAGGTATAGGAAAGGCTACCACCATTATCCTCTTTAAGCTATGGTATAGCAATGGCATTATTCTGGACTGCTCAAACAACTCCATGGACACTGGGCAGGTGCTTCAAAGGTACAGCTTTGTACTTTATAATGAAGGCCAGCAAAACTCTTTATTAGGGTGTTTGAAGGTGTTCCCAGTGTTACAAGCCACCATACTGCTCCTCCCCTCTCCTTATCATCAAGTATATTGAGCTCTGTAACTCACTTACAATTCAAAACTGAAGTTCAAATTAAATTTCAGCCGGAAATCTCATATGAATAAAGCTCTCTAATGAGAATTCCCATTCTTTATATTTTGAGTCAAGCTAAAAATACTAACCATAAGAGTTTGCAGCATCTTCTGACCAACATCATGTTTCAAAATATCTTTATGCCAACACTTGAGGAAAAGAAATCAAATTGGATAATCTCTGTTAAGTCCTCTCTTCTTCTCATTAAAAGGAGGAAAACTCTGCTGATGCCTATTTCCTCTATTGGTATGAGTCACTCTTTCAGCAGTACATGCTTTTACAAGGGTTAATTTGACATCACTTTTCCGGCATTGTCTTGGGACTTCAGAGGAGAACCTTAAAATATGACTGACAGCCAGTCAGAGGTGTTATACACTGCCTCCATGAAAACAGAAACAAAAGCATACACGACACTGAACGCTTCAGACATGAGCCATATAATACTTTGATGGAAAATTAGCTTCAAATTCAACTTTTGAGTGGAGTCATAAAGGGCCCATTGAGGCAGGACAAGCCCTAGCTTGAAGACCAGCTTCCATGTAAATGCAGGTGTAGAAGAAATTTCAAACAACCCTAATAATTTCCATCACTCATACTAGCTGGTGGAAGAAATAAAGTGGATTAGTTGGATGATGGTTGATGGATCAAGTTTATTACTTGATCATCTTATTATTCATGGCCTAAGGAAAAAGCTTAGAATCCAATAAGAAGTATAGATATTCATACTCAACCCTTGATGTGTATGTGTACTAAACACTGTTAGAATTCTACTAACCTGCAGCAGATCCTCTATTTGCAATGACAAGAGAACACCTTTCAGAAGGCTAGGTGGCAGCTTTTCAAAACAAAAATATTTCTAGTTTCAGCAATTCATAAAAGAATTTTTAGGGGCATAATGGATGGCATTTAAACAGTAAAAACTTTACCAGCAGCTTATTCTAAGTAATAAAATAATAGAAGAAAAAATACTGTCAAAATCAGCAGCTATTTGATTAACTATGGTCAAATACTTACTAGAGAGAACTGTCTTATGATTCAAAGTCTTGCTCCAAATACTATCCTCTGCATTGTCTTTAACTCCAAATTCATAAGGTGTGTTTGGCTTCAGATTGTCAATCACTGTCTCTGTAGCTGGGCAGAGCTGAAAAACCCATTTCTTGTCTTTACCTTTTTCTCTGTAGCGAACTGTATAGAACCTGCTCGGGGAAAAAAAAAATAGATCTATGCAAAGGAATTCACTATAACAATTTTTGTGACATGATGATGAAGCTGATGATGATGATAATAATGTTCTATTGTTCTTGGTCTTTCTGGCTCTTTATGGTCACTGAATTTCAGAAAATCATGATTATTCTACATATATATGCCACATCATACAGACCGTGACATTAGGAGTGTTGTACAGAGTAAAAGGACAATGTCCTTATTCACAAACATCCATTGTATGTGAGGTTCTAACCACAAAGTGTCAGCTCATTGTCCAAGCTGTTCCTGTGATTCCAACATATGCCAGAACCAGTCAATTGACTCATGAGTCCGCTAGTCAAGAAGCCTCTGCTGATTTCTCCAAATCTTCTATATCCATCCAGTGAAAGGTGTTCCTGTCAAAATTAGTCCAAAAGCATTCTCCAGGGAAGACCAATAATATCTGTTGTTTGTATAATACATTCCTCATTCAGAGATCCCATTTTACGTATTGCCCCCACTTCAAACAAACAAAAAAACCCCATTACTTTCAGCAGTTTAAATCACTAATGCGATGAATACTAACAGATTATGAAACTAGGAAACATTTCTGCAGAAATTGCCTAATTCTGTCAAGGAGCACCACCCTGAAAAAGCATGACTGCAATGTTAACCAATTAAAAAAAGGCAGCAGAAAGGGTGAGAGCTTCAGCACAAGAACTCCACTGCTGACTGTAGTCTCATTTTCAATATACATGCTGAATCACTACCAGAATGGAGTGGAGGTTTCTTTTTTTGGAAAAGCAAATCTTGGAAAGATTTGGCAACTTTTTAATCCAAGTATTACTGAAAATTGTTACACGTAACATAAATAGTTAATATCCATCATCCATATCAAGCTCACATTTACATAATCTGAAAAGGGACAAATTCAGACCAATTGTATTTTGCCACACTTAAATAGAACAACTTAATGCTTGCAAATCAAGGTTGTGAGATTTCTTACAGGCATTATATAGACAATTATATAGAGACAAAGGAAGAGAATTTAAAAAAACCCAACCAACAAAAAAAAGGGTTCTTAAACAACTGCAATGGTTTCAAAAGTCCATACTAAAATTACTTAGGGGACCAAACCTAATACAGAGTACAGTTTAGATGAAATGTGACTGTTGAGTAGACAGAGATTCCTACTTCACTATTAAAACACAACCTAAGACAAGGCAAGTGCCACTCACAGGAAATATTTCCATACGCAATGGTTCATTTTGTTTACATATTTCATCTCATAAATGTCAGATTTGTTTTCTTGGCACCAAAACTATAGATTCCCCTGGTTTAGTTGCTACAATTCAGCTCATTCAGGTACTTCACCAGGTTACAAGACTAATATTGATGTTGGCTCACATAACTTCATTAACTGTACTACTTTGTGTTCAAAACAAAATATAGTCTAACTTAAAACTTGAAAAGGAAAGGGAAAAAAAACAGTAAGAAAAAAAAAAGAAAAGTAGTGAATATTGTCTCTCAGTTTTAGGCCTACCAAGTAATAATCTGCCTCCTTACTTCTGTGGGGTGTGATCTAATCGAATGTCAAATAATAGACCTAATTATCAGTTAAATTGACAAAAAAGATTTGAAACCATTAATTATTGGCAACATTAAAAGAAGGAAAATGTCTTTCTTTATCCTCTTAATCCATTTTTATGTAGTCACACAGACATTAATCAACAGGAAAAACTTATTTGAGCTCCCTGTCACTGTCTTGCAAAGGATGTAACTTTAATAAACAAATTCAATCTTCAACACAAATGTCTCTTACTGGACCCCATACAGTCTTCTGGTAAGGGATTTGGAATAAGTATAGACAGACATCAAATGTGAATTCAAGTGGAAATCGTCACCTTCTTCCCTTGCCTGAAAGAGGAATTTTCATTTGTTTTCATCTTCATCCTTACCTTTTCCTACCTATTTTAATCCAATGGGATAGAAATAAAGTGTTTGTATGTGATGGAAAAAAGAGTATACTGGTTCAGTTCAGTTATTGAACGAGTATACTGGTTCAGTTCAGTTATTGAACAATCTAAAAGAACAGATGCATCAGAAATGAGGAGAAAAAAAATCACTAAAAACTTGTTGATAACAAATAGGCTTTTAAGTGGGTGTCCCCACTTGCTTCTAGTGGACAAAATGTTCTACTTTTTACTGCTGTCTCCACACCTGGAAATTACTTCACTCTAATATGAATTGAAATACCAAGAACACCTGCACAACAAAAAAACGCCCTATCTTTCACTTAAATTCAAGACTATTATAAAATCTGAAAAGAGGATTTTCATAATTGTGCCAAATTATGCCATTAGAAAGAGAAACATATAGCATAGAAGAAATGTGCTCTCAACTCCAAGATTTCCCAGCCTATAAAAACTTCACCAAGGGTATAATTATTTCAGTGGCAACTTGCCATAGCGAGTACTAAAAACACGGACTGCGATGACAGAATTTCCTCAACCATTTCAATAAAAAGCAATAAAAATGAAGTTCTATTTAACAATCTGCATGTCACAATCATTTGACTATTAAAAATATCTAAATATCTACATGTGCTTTTGGGGAAATGCAATCATTTTTTTATAGAGTGAAAATTCAGAAATGCTAAGTTTTGTCATCAAAGAACAACAACTCATTGTTAAACCAGACCAACAATCTGCCAAATAAAATGCAATTTCAGTGTCTGCCTGAGAAGACTATACTGACTGAATTTTGTTGTAATTTTAATTTCTCCCTTTTTCAAACCTTTCTTTCATCAAAAATTCAATATCAAACAGTCAACACATATAATTGAAGACATGAATAAGCAGTAAGATCCAGTCACCACTCACATCTATCAATCTCCTTGAGGCAGTGACATACACGCTCAAAATGAGTGCAGCTGGCTAAACTGGAAACATTAAGCAAAACATCTTCATAGATTCCCTCCAGAACGACAGAAGGCAGGCTGAAATAGAGTGCTGTCATAGTCACATAGAGGGGGAAGCTACACTACATGTTTCTGAAATAAACCGCTTCCCATTATCTCTGTGAGGTAAGAAAATGAAACACTGATTGCTTACCACAGAGTCCCAACAGCTAATATCGAAGTAATTCACTGTGGAATGCTCCTAGGAATGCTATTCCCACTGGTTAATACTGGTTTGATGTTTCAGCAAGGAGATGGCACACCCAGCTACACTTGCTGAGAAATGATTTTAATCTAGATTCTCAGCAGGTATAAAGAACTAGAAACATTTAACTGAACATTTCATTTTGACTAATTGATTTGTTATGTGTTTTGGTGGGGCACATTTTATCAGAACAATGTTTATTGAATACTCTTGTATTTCTATTTACAACAAATATTAATCAAATGATTGCAGGGTTCACTCTCTTTCTTTGCTAGTTAGCACTCTATAAAACATTAGAGCTCTTTTGTCAAACTCCATAAAAGTTAGTACCTCCCTCTCTCCCACTAACAGGCCTTCACTCATCTGAAGATACCACCCTAGGAATTCTAGAGAAATTTTACCTCCTTCCTTTTTACTTGACAGCTAAAACTCCAACAATTTAAAAACAAGGTGTCATGAGCAGGTGAGAGGTTTTGTTGTACTCAGAATTAATCACTGTAATAATGAGGGGAAAAAAAAGGGAAGCAAAATCTGACACAGAAGAGGAATAAAGAGCCTACATTCATCAAGAGAGCCTCTCTCCACATGCATTTGTGCAAAATCATCTGATGTTTAGCGTCTACATTTTGAACCTCTGTACGTTAGATGATATTTTTACTTTGGTTGCTTCCACATATGTACACAAAATGTGATGGCAGAAATAAAACAAGTAAGACTAAGTTCATAATTTAAAGGAAGCCACAAGAGCACAAGTTTACTCTTAGGCCAACCACCATAGTGATTACTATATCTGCAAAGTCAATGTAAAAGACTCTCAGCCTGACACAGGAGATAATTTCTCTTCTGTGTTTGACTGACACAGTTTGTTTTTTAAAACCACAAAGCAAGGTAGTGCTCAGTTTAGAGACAGCCTTTTCATTGTACTAGAAATCAAAATAAAATTACCATTTTAAAGAAACAAAACAGAGGGTTTTTGCTTTTGAGATGAAGCAAATCTTATTCACTGTTAAAATAAGTAAAATTATAGGATGGATAGGCAAGCATTAAGTTTTCATCTATCAGTGTGAATGATACTGTTTTGCCAAGAATTCCAGTGCCATTTTTCCATTTTTTAACCAAATCTCTTTTCAGCCAGATTCCCAGAACATGCCCGCACAGTCAAATATTCAGACACAAACAATTAGACACTGGAAATCTTATAAGGCAGATGGTTTTATGAGATTTCAAGACTAGGTCAGTTTGGATTATATATCATGTATTTATTTGGAACCAGGTCCCAACCAAAACTCCAAACAATTTAATCATGACCTTTTTAGTTACACATAACACTAAACAAATAATTAAGCCTTGGAGATATAAGAGCATTCCAGCTGTGTGATTTCGTGTTGCCAGAGACAAAAGATTATAAGGATAATTTCTTTTTTGTTCATAGAAATGTAATCAGAATTTTTAAAGAGACTATCAGCATACCAGTTATTTATTTATTTATTTATAGTTAGACTTCATTAAAAGTGCAGCATCCTTTTAATGTTAGAAAGTATTAAAAGAAATGGTTTGAACTATGATTTTTCAGACACTGGGTGTGGCACAAATTGACCCATGAAGTTGATTATATTGTTTCCTTTTTTATTGCTAAGTTTACCTTAAAGTAACAGACACCGTTAGATAGTAACAGACATCTATACATTAAAATTAGAAAGAATGACACCAGTCACAGTTACCAGTTAAGTTTGCAAAGCACTTCCTAATTTAGTTTTGACTTTTACATGATTACTAAAATTCCCTTCTTTTATTTAAAACTTTTAGCAGAAAGACTGAAACAAAGAGTGAGAGGCTCTAAAGGAGAGACTGAACAGCAGCAAATCATTCCAGTTTAAACAAGCTTTTAGCATGTATTTCCACAGCAGCAACTCAAAAGCATCTGAAACTCAAGAAGTGTATTTGCTGCTGTATGTTTTCCTTTAAGAAATTCTACTATATTTAAAATGCATTTTGTATGACACTTGCAACACAAAGTATGACTTAGTCGGCAGCTGCATAGTGATAGAAGTTTGTAAATAGGCACATACCTTTCTGAATTTAGGGTTTTAAAAACCCTACTTCTATGTACTATACAACATAAAGACCAAGTATGGACTCTTCTCCGGTTTTCCCTCACTGTTTTTCTTACTTTTTTTTTTAAAGCATCAGCTAAAAACAAAACACAAAATCTGTGCTACTTGCAAGTGTGACATTAGGACAATTAAATCACAGGCAAACCCGTTAAAACAACACCAATGTGAATTTGTCATAGTTTTTAACTAAAAAAAGACCTTCATGTTTTAAATTCCTATTTTTGCATGTGTCTAAAAGTGTGTTTATTTTTCTATACAATCCACTCAATAGAATATTATATTTTACTGTATCTATAAACCCTACTTTCATCTAACATGGAAAATAATGGGTTTTGTTCCATCTCCTGGCTTTTCTTCCTAAAGAACTGAAAGTCAAAGTCCACCATTTTTGACCCCCAGCTACAGAGATGTTCTAATCAAAGCAAATCCAAAGAAAAATCGACAGAGTATTCTCTCTTTTTCAGACCTGGATGGACAGCGAATGAAGCCCCAGTGCTTTTATTTTGACAGATCTGTACACTAATATTTGTTTGAACACAGCTAGGTGGAGAGGAAACAAGCCTCTTACTCTCTTGGAAATAATAAAAAAGAAGAACTGAACACGGCTGTGCAGCAGGATATCATAACTTTGCCATCTTCCCTCATCAACTGTCTTCCACTGGTGTCAGAAAGCAGAGGATACTGAGTAAGGTTTCACCAACTGTGCCTTCTGGTGTTATGTAGTTTTCATCAGTTACATAAAACAAATAACTTGAGTTTTTTGATTTAGATATTTTTGTTTATTTTAATTTCTGGTGCTAAGGGTCTGATGAAAAATAATAGTCTACTTCAAGAATTCTTCAAAATTTCACCTTCTGTTTTTTGTCCACAGAAATGGTAGTGTGTTGTTTTAAAAGCGATGTGGGTGCGCCTTGGAAATGATGTTTGTTTCTCTGGGTCTTGCGTTGGGTGCTAAATGAAGGCTCCTTGACTCCAGTATCAGAAGGCTTATATGATTTATTAGAATGACTCCATTATTCAACAGGTTTTAGGGCTAAGGTGCCCACGTTCAGAGTTACATGTTACCTCCACCATGTCAGAGCAAGACTCTCCATTGCTTACCAAGCTAGAGAGGTAAGAACCTTTACATCATTGGCTAGAAAGAGAAAACTACATCTCCTGTATCAGGAGACAGAGCAAAGGAATGCATCTGTTGTCCTTGAGTCCACACACAGACATGGCTTGTTTTTACAGAAATCTGCAGAGAAGTCAGCTTTCCCATGGAAGGAAAATGTCCAGCAAGTTTCCCTATAAGAAACTTATAAAATGGTTGTGACATCTCCTCCTATTAATTTTATTAAATAAAAGAAAAGGAAGAAGAAGCAGCACTTGTTTCACTTTTCTGCGGGGCCCATGCAGAAAGCAGAACAAATACAGCAAGAGGTTCTGTCAGCAAATCATCAAGCAGATCCACAGTCAGGTGCTGACTTGCAGTGACCAGGAAGACCCAAGGACCAGGAAGACCCAAGGACAAGCTGCTAAAGCAAAATCCTAAAAGGAAACCAGTTACCAACTTATTATAGTAACAACACTGCCTTAGAGTGATTAGCATCCTAACTTGTCTTTCACCCAGTGTGTGAGCAGGTGCTCATGTGGTAGAAGTGAAATGAAAAGAGCCATGTGAGGCTTTTTGCCTTCACAGGCATGTCCTGATAGCCAGGATCTAAAATCAATGACTCTACTAATATTAATGAATTTGAGTCTGAATTTCACCCACAAAGTTTCCAAATTGATTGAATGTGGCCAAATTCTGTGCCAATTTCTGAGAAAAATACTGAAAAGCCAAAGCAAGCTTTTAATTCAACCATGTTGAGCTTAAATTCGCCTTTATAGGCGAAATGGCCTTTTTTTTTTTTTTTTT
>VWZP01000230.1:182977-227225 GCA_013396995.1 Dicaeum eximium
CTCATTGGACCCAGGGGGGGGGGGGGGGGTTCTGCCCCCCGTCACGGGGGCCAGGGCGGGGGGGGGGGGGGGCCGTGCCCCCCGCCAGTGGGGTGGTGGCCACAGCGGGCGGGGCACAGAGCCCCCTCCCTGCCACTGCGACTCACATCGCTTTCTCCTCCTTGCCCAGCCATGTCTGGCTTGGCGTTCCCCTCCCGCGGCTGCACGGCCGGGCACAGGGACTCAGAGGAGTGTGGGCGTGGCCGGAGAGGCCAGCTCCGTGAGGGAACGCTTCCCNGCAGACCCCAGCGGCCAAGGGGAAACCCCGTCTAGGTGTGTCCCAGAAACTTCAGTGTTCGCAACACGGCGGGACTCGCAAAAATCTGCCGCGCTGCAGCGCCAACAGCAAACAGTTTTTGGGCGGCTGCCGCGTCAGCGAGCGTCCCAGAGACGCGCAGTTCGAAGAAGTCCGAACAGGGTGATGGGCGGGTCCGGTGGGCTGCTGTCTCGGTCTGCGGCAGGACTTCTGCCGATGGGTCCGGCGGGGCAGACTCGGCGGAGCTGTCTGTCTCGGGCAGCAGAGTGGAAGATGAGACTTCTGCTGCTGCGGGCTCCATTGGAACGATGGTTTCTGTTGGAGCGGCGCTTGACTCCGCTCCAGCCGCAGGCTCTGGGCTGGCGCAGAGCACGGGCGGAGAGGGAGAGCAGGCAGCCCCCGGAGCGGGGGTCTCCTCTGGAGCAGCGGCATCTGCCCCGCCGAGCTCGGTCACAGGCGGCTGCGGGTGCAGCGCTGGGTCGGCAACTTTTGAAGCGGCCATTAGAGAATTAAATTTGCATATTGGAGCATAGTTTTGCAGCAGTACAAACATGTGTGACCACGTTGCGAGAAAGCTGGCCATTTCTAACTGTCCAGCATGCAGAGACTTGAGAAGATGGTCTCCAACACTTTTCCAGACGTGTAAAAACAGTATTTCTTTAGAATCACAGACAAAACCTTGCTCTTTTGCCCAGAGAAATAACTTCTTCAAGTGACTGTACGTCACTCCGACCTTTCGTCGGCTTAAAACAACACACAACCATTTTACAATCATTTCTTCAAATGGAGTAAGAGGAGCCATGTTTGTTATAGATTTGTAGATTTGAGCTTGAGCTATTTCTTTTTGCTCTTTTGCCCAGTGACTGTCTCTGTCTTTGCCTCTTGTTTTTTGGGAGGTTTTTCCCCTTATCAGGGATTTCTCTCTCTATGGAGAGTTAGGTAGGCTAAAGCCCACTTTGCCTGAGAATCTTGTTCTCTGGCTGGCTCCTTATGTCCTTATCGGATCATAGGAAAGTGCAAAGTTACCTTTGCTGAGTTCTCCCAGGAGGTCAGACGAGGTTCAGTCGTGCCCTTTCTTGAGGGTTTTGCTTCTTCAGAGTCTTGCAGTCCAGATTTCCTGGTTGGTGTCCAGACATCAGGTCGGGGTCCACCAATTGTTGTTTTAAAAGCGATGTGGGTGCGCCTTGGAAATGATGTTTGTTTTTCTGGGTCTTGCGTTGGGTGCTAAATGAAGGCTCCTTGACTCCAGTATCAGAAGGCTTATATAATTTATTAGAATGACTCCATTATTCAAAAGGTTTTAGGGCTAAGGTGCCCACGTTCAGAGTTACATGTTACCTCCACCATGTCAGAGCAAGACTCTCCATTGCTTACCAAGCTAGAGAGATAAGAACCTTTACATCATTGGCTAGAAAGAGAAAACTACATCTCCTGTATCAGGAGACAGAGCAAAGGAATGCATCTGTTGTCCTTGAGTCCACACACAGACATGGCTTGTTTTTACAGAAATCTGCAGAGAAGTCAGCTTTCCCATGGAAGGAAAATGTCCAGCAAGTTTCCCTATAAGAAACTTATAAAATGGCTGTGACAGTAGTGAATATTTTTGCTTCAACAAGGGATTAGCATTTGGGGTTATCCTGAAGGAAACACATAGCACCCTATTGGTTTATGCTCCTAATCTATAGGGGGTTAAGCAAAAAGAATAGATTGTTGAAAAATGTTACAGTAAATTATTTTCATCGGAGTTTTTAAGAAATTTTGTCAGTACAGAAGACCACTATCCTCCCTGAAGAAGCAAGCAATACTTTCACTGAAGCTGAAAATATATCAATGCTCTTTGAGAATATGGCACCTCTTATTCCAAACTCATTTGCTCACAAAACCACATCTTCCAAGGAATATCCCACTGAGGTCAAACTCGCCCCAGAGAAAATCTTGGCCAGCAGAACTGTGCTATTCCATGTGCTTTCTGACTCAGTAACACATTGAAATAACTTTTATTATGCAACATTTGTACAAAAGCCTAACATCCACATGGAGATGGTAAAATCTGAGGCCAAGAGCAGTGCCTCCATTTCAGGTCATAGAGAGTTACAAATTTAAACCTTGGTGGGATATTTACTGACAGAACTGAGTTGAGGTCCTGACTACTATGTACTGCCAGTGCCAAAGGTTAGAGGTTAGCCACTAACAGCAATCTTGAGGATGATTAACTGTACATTGCAGCACTTCACAGGAAGGAGAATATGCCAGATGAAAAAACAGGTAGACTCCCGAAACAGACTGAAATATTGTGACTGAATCTGTTACATGCTTTTTAAGTCTTGTCCTTTTATCACAGTGTTAACTTGCTAAGAATGGATTGCTTCCTATTTTTTTCCTATTGTATATTATCAACAGTTATTCAAATTATTGTAATAAATCAATAGTTTTTCTTCTACACATACAGTTTTTCTACACAATAGTTTTTCTTCTCTACATATTTCTGACTAGAAATATATATGTGGATCTAATGCCTCTGAGAATTCTAGATATACACACCATGGTCACATGGACAACTGTTCTCATCATTTATACAAATCACAAGCACTTTGGCCCAATAAAGGTAAAATTAATAAGAGCACCACCTAAGTGACTTTTTTTTTCCTTCATTAACTTCCTTGTTATACTTGATTGCAAAACAGAAATCTGGTTATAGATCTATACCTATCTTTGATAAGATCATTGATAACTTGATACAAATGTTTTTAAACTAGCTACTACTGTCTGACAATATTTCATGAAAATGCCTGAGAGGAGGAATACTTCAGAATATATTCTAAGCATAGCAAGACACTAGTAGCACACTGCCCTAACCAAGAAACAATGCTAAAAGCTTTGTTCAAACTTTAAGTCAATGAATGCCCCAAAAGAAAATTCAGCTACTGAGGAGAAAACACAGAATTCATAAAGGCATGGTGGTGGATAGCATCTGCCTTGAATTTCCAGGTGGATTAATACAGGATATGGGCTTCTCCTGAAGTGTTCTTTATTCCCACTGCACAATGGGTGCTGCAACATTGGTGCTGACATATGATATAAAGATAAATTGCTTGGTGAAAATGGTGCTGAAATCACTATGTTAGAACACTTTACAAGCTCATCCAAGACCAGCTCATTTCTTCAGTTTCTCACAGTAGGAAAATATTTGCTTCTTTCTTTATTAAAAGAGCAAAATCTAAGCCTTAACCAGTTTTTATTTCTATTGGAGAAAAATCTGATCAAATTTCATCCTGGGACATTTACTAACATTCCATAACTGTTTCCTGGCATTAACATTTTTTCAATAGTGTTTGAAATTCTGGTTGGTGAGGAAGATCTAGGTTTTTTCACGAGAAATTTCTGATGCTTGAAAACAATTAGTCCTTTTGTGAGGTGTGAAATTTTTGTAAAGGTATGAAAAAGGTAATCCTGGCTAAATGGGATGGGTTTTTTTTAAACATAACCTATATTTGATGTCCAGTTTAATCATGTCAGCCAGAGTTTTCCTATGAACACCAGAGTAAAAAAATCAAGCCTAAATTAGGTAGCTACAATTAGACAAATACTAGACAGATAAAATAAATTATCTGAATCATTAAAAAAGAAAAAAAAGGCAAAAAGAAGCATATTTGAAACCCAAAAGATAACAGTTTCAAAACAGATGTAGATGCATCCCATGGGTGCACAATATTTCTTTTTAGTTTTACCAAACACTGCTGAGTAGAATAGAGCTTCACACAATATAAATGAAGGTTAAAAAGAATTCCTCTGTCAAGGAAGAATATAAAGAGAACATAAAAAGAAAAAGTAGGGACAACATCTGCATTAGCAATTTAAATAATTTTATTCATCTACCAAGGGTTGACTAAACCATAATAGTGCACTTAATTGAGAAGCTCTTCTGCACTATGACTTCTCTTGCAACTGTTTCTTGGTGAGTCTTCCTGAGTCTCTCACCTACTATGTCACCCAGTAAATTCCAAAAATATTGACATAGAAGACATCCTCTTTGGCTTACAACAGAGAATTGATGAAAGCTGCACTGTATCAGTAGCAGGAAAGCAGTTTTAGTGATAAGACAAAATAAAGGAAACAAAAATCAAGCTGTGTTAAAACAAGGCATCATTTCCCCACCTCAGCACAACAAAAGACTTCATTACACTTTTTCAGTCAGCTCTAAAGTAAAATATTTCTCGTGACTTAACAAAGTTTCAATTGGTTCAAATACAAATGAAGGTAGAGCCAAGGCTGTTAGTTTAAGAACAAAGGATCCAGTGTGAAATAGCAAGATTCACAATTCAGCATGTGGACATTTCACTACACTTCCTGTCAAGTAAAGATTTGCAAAACCACTAGCATGAGCAAATGAGAAAGCTTACTTCACATTCAGAACTATTGTTTACAACATTTTCTTTTCCACTGTAAAATTTATGTTAATCACACCAGAGAGCTGCAGTGAATGAAACCATGACAGTAACAAACCCCGTCCTCCCCTGTTGTTACCTGTCGCTAACACAGTTGCTTGTTGCTGTCCAGTCATGTTGAGGGTTGACCAGGATGCCCCAAGAGAGAAATATAGAGGTTGGGGTGAGAGTGCCAACCACCAGCTGAAGGGGCTTTTGTGTCTTGTTCCGACCTATGTAAGAAGCATATAAAGTTAATTTCTCTCTCCTGCATTATGTAAAGGAAAGTTTTTGAAGATGGATAATTAAGTAAATGAAGACCTACTTCTAAGCTTGAAGGGAAATGTACAACAGTTCTCTATTTTTCATGGTCGCTGTTTCTAACATATTATTTACAAAACTGGCAGTGTCCATGGTCATTTTTTCAACCTCATATTCCAGTTAGAACTAGTTTTTGAAAATGATCCTTTGGTGGTTGAAGGACACTTAGTATAAGAATAAGCTATAGGTACATTAAATTAAAACTCTGGCTATCTTGGACTATATCACAGAAGACCTGACAGAGTCCTGGACGTTAGAAAGTCTCCATTGATTTGATAAAAATAGTAATTTCTTGGCAGGTTTCTCAGTAACACTGCAAATATATCTACACATAGTAGATATTTTCTAGAGCATTCTTAAGAGTAAAATAAAACCTACAAAAGTTCTTTTGCTTTTAACTGCAGGCAGATCTCAGTCAGTGTCTGTGTCTGGGGATTTTCCTCTTTTAATTACCGATTATATTGAAATTAGGTTTTGCATGATACTGAACTTCAGCTTTACTCTGCATGAAGGAGTAAAATTCTTGTGTGGAGAAAGAGCTAATTTTAAAAAAAGTTTAAAAGCTAATAGGTGGAAATGAATGAATGATGTAGAGACTATTTTGAACCTGTAGTTTATGGACTGCTACAGGCCCAGGGAGAATCTCTGGCGTTTGAAAGGTGATTGATAATAGGAAATCAATATATTCTTTACATCATATTATATACTTCAAAAATCTAAAGGATCTGTACCTCCTCAAAACGTACAGGTGACCAATATTTCCTGAAAATTTATAAGCTACTGATCTAAAGGGTTTTTTCCCTCACTGTAGTGAGCCAGATTTGACTGACTTTCTACTCATGCCTTTTGAACCCTATTATCTCTTCACTTAACCAGCCCCAGTGACAGTCTGATTTGTATTTTCAACCAATACATGTGTGTACATTTAGAAATGTTAACCATGTTGGTTTTTACTTGATGTTGATGATGAATATGTTCCTACAAAACCTACATTAAAAACCAATACATATATATATATATATATATTGCATCTGAAAGGTAAATTACTTTCCAAAATCTTTCCAGACACACTGTGTTATACCTGGCCAAGAGCAAGAAAAGCTTTATCCCAAGCATTACCAGGAGTTAGGAAAAGAAAAATAATCTAAAAATCTTAGAATAATTTGGGTTGGAAGGGACCTTTAAGGACCATCTAGTCCAAGTCCCCTGTCATGAGCAGGGACATCTTCAACTGGATCAGGTTTCTCAGACCTGATCTGTCCAACCTAACCTTAAGTGCTTCCAGGGATAGGTCATCAGTTTATTTTTTGTAACAGTTCAGTCATCCTGAAAGAAGTCTCCATATTAAAGTACAGAATTAAGTCTCCATATTAAAGTAAGGAATTCAGAACTAACAATATTAATTACATTATTGAGGCTGTATAGAAAGACTTTGAAACAGATGAGAATAAAATTAAGATTTCTACTCTGCTGTGTATAGATTCAGCTGAAAATATAATTCTTTCAGTAACTTCTTGCATCAGCAAACTTAGAAGTAGTATTGATACAGAGACAGAGAGACAGACACACACTACCATTTTCCAATGAGGAACTAAGACCATTAACATGCCTATGGATGAATGAATCCTTATCTGTAGTTTGGGAAGAATAACTTTAATGTCTTTAAACATCAGAAATTAGTATTCTAAATTTCAATTCTCATTTGTAAGAACTTTGTGCAAAAAATCTCTAGGTACAGCTTCATGTTTTGAACACCAAGTGTGTGGCCACTGACTAGGAAACACTGCCCTACATTTTGCCTTTCCATGAATTTGTGCATCCCAGTCAGACGCCTACAGGTAGAAACATCTTTTCAGAGAAACCCAGCACAAGGGGCTGTTTTCTTTCAAATATTTTAAGAAAGAGATGCAGTGATATTAAAATACCTGAACAAGATTTCTTGTTACTTGAAACACGTGCTGATCTTACTGAAACCAAATACCGTGGCTCTGCATCTGCAAATGAATGAAAAAGCAATTAGTACAGACGTGCTATTTATTTGGAAAAGGGATTAATCTGAAATTAATAAGAAAAAGCCAAGTGGTCAGTGAATTCTTGACACATTGGACAATCTTCATGATATTTAAGCTGTTTTTAAAATTCATTGAGTTCAAAATTATAAATGCTTTGAATAAAACAAGGTTGAGATATTTATTTTAGTTTGGGGAATTCCTCTTCAGAAATTTTTCCCTAGTCTTAAAATCAGATGTCAGAGATTTCTGCCCTTCTTAACTACTTAAAATCAAGCTCTACTCTCTCTTAACTGTGACATGAGAGAAGTTGTCTTAGGAGAGTCCAGCAAGATATCCATGGGCAGAATTTGGATCACTCTATACTGACCAAAATGATTTTTACTATAGCTTTTAAAAAAAGTGATTACTCTGCATAGAATTCTTATTCTAGTTTAGATACATTTATCTAAATGTATAACTCTAAATAAGAGACTGAATTTCCTGCTTATTTCAGTGTAACAGGCACCTTGAATTCTACCAACTGAACAGAACTGCTAAGAAATCATTCAATTTTCTCTTACACTTAAATTTCTGTAAAGAGAGAGAAAGGAAAAGCAGTACCAAAACCAGAATCAGAAGCTTGCTGTACTACTGAAAAGGTTCCACCAGTGTGGGGAAAACCACTCTAACTTAACTACACTGATTCTGTGCACCTGGAAATCCATACTATGGGTGTACTTTAATTGTTTAATCTTTTTTAATGGGTTTCATCTGCACCGAATAACCAAGATAAACATTGAAAACAGCTGTTTAAAGCAGTGTAGAAAAAAGAATTTGTTTAAAAAAGGAACCCCAAAGTGCAAATACACCTTCATTTACAAAAAATATGTTTTAATATTTAGAGGGGTACACAAGTGTGGGAACTGTGTAGCCACTTGGACATTTTTTGTATTGAGACTGAAAACTAAAAATAAGCCACACTTTAAAATAATTTGGTTTCCCTCTATTTTAGACCCAGTTTTCTGCTCTGCACTTATGCCCACTTGTGAGACTCTTATAACTCTCACAAAGTTTTCAACAGAATTATTTTAAAGCATGACCTTGAAAGTTCGAGAACTACAAAGGCAGTCTTCAAAACTGTAAAAATTTGTGTTTTTATCAGTAAAGTGTCCAAGGATTGTGAAAGAAAGTTATTAAATTACTTTGAAACAGTTTTTCCCTGCTCCATAGATGGAAAAATTAATTCTGGCTGAAATCTGAAATGACTTGTGTAGCAGTATAGAAATAGATTAACTGCTAAACAAAATATGGCAATAAACAAAGACTGTTAATGCCTCACTGGACATCTCAGCTACAAAACCTGGCAGTTTTCTGGATTCATTGGTCCTAGCAGGTGTTTTTGTTCTGTAACACCATGTTCTCTGTGGAAATGTTTTGTGTTGTATGCTGTTCATTAAGCTTTATTTTGGTGAATTTAAGAAATGTTGCCTTAATAAAGAATACAACAGATTCCCATTTTCCAGAGGGAAATGGCTCTTCTGACTGTAATACAACTTACAAAAGAAAGTGTTTAGGAAAACAGGCTGCGACTAGCTGTTGGGGGAGGGTGGTTAGAGAAGAGTCAGGTTTAAAAAGTACCACTTCTTTAGAGATAATGAGTTTAAGACAATATTATGATCATTATAACTGAAATCAGAAAATGAAATTGTTGAACAAATCCATTCAATACCTTGGATACAACAATAAATTTCTGTACTATACTTAATATATATCTCAATTTAGAAATATGATTCCATGATTCCTTAGCAGAACCACCCATGCTACTACATAAATGTTAAGAGTAGAGCAACTGTAATTCAAGTTAAATTCATTGGTTTGATGCACAGTATCAAAGCATTATGCATGGACTGGAGGACACATGCCTTGAAATGCTTTTATTCTGGGCAGATGTACATTCTATATCCAAGGCACCTGAACTTAAAAAATGCAGAGAGCTTTTTCAAAATCATATAATGAGCCCTGACTCTTTGGAATTGGGAGTTCTTTCTTAGTCCTCCACTGCAATTCAACATTTCTTTTAGTAAGTTCAGAAGGCTACTGAGTTTCTACTCAGTAGACTCAGGCTGATTCAGTCTTCTTGCTGAGAAATATGACTATCTGTCATCCTCACAAAGCTGAAATCATCTGATACTACTATGACTCAATTCATTTCCAGGGCGTTAAAACATTGTCTCACCCATGTATTAAATTCTGTCAAGTTACAGGAAATATTTAATGATAATCTGTGTTCTTTTATAATGCCTATATATTCATAATCCTTTCCTCAGATCCATGCCTATAAGAAGCAGGAATCCTGGGGAGAGGTGAGTAACACAGCAGAATAAAATGAAAATTCTGTAGAATACCAGAATTTAAATAAAACCATAATTTACTTTGCACTAATTCATGTAATACTTAAGAGATAAATTACTGAAGTAGGAGGTAGGTAGGAAAATGTGATAGTCAGTCATAAAAATATGGATGTTTGACTGGATGTAATTATGATTCACAGAATAGATCAGCCATTTAAATGCAAGTATATCTAAGAAGAAGAGTTAGTTTGAAAAATAAAATTATAACCTCAAGTAAAAGCAAACTACACTATAGAGTACAGACATTCCTGTTTGCAACTGAATATTTCTGATTTTCTTTGAACTGCATTTAGTAAGAAAAGGATAGTTACATATTAAGATCAATGTTGAAATGTCTGGACACAGATGCATGAATCCAGCATCTGCCTCTGAAAATCATTTCAACTTTAATCAGTATATAATGGAGACATATATGATAAAGATGCAAGATATGGATCTGTCTGTCTCTCATTTGTGAGGATCCACAATCTCGTAAATGAAGGATGCCTACACAACAATGCAAGCTTTAACAAGTTATGTTTGAAATACATTTGCAAATTTGCTATGAAAATCTTAGTTGGTTCTTGATGCCTAACACATCCTTGGAGGGCTGCATTCTTGACCACTTGTTTGAAGCTATTACTAACCCCCTTTATTAAGCTAGAACAACAAAAATCTTGGCTAAGAACTCCTTTCAGATCAGAAATGAAGTCCGAATAGTGACCACCTTCAATTCTTTAGCCAAAAAATACTCTAGGAAAATGCCCACGTGTACCAGAGAAGTGCTCCTCAAAAAACCCATGCCTAATTCCTAGTGGTATAATTCCCCAAACATGGACTATTATATTAATAAATAAAATTATTAAAAGAAAAAAAGCTTCTATTACCCACCTTAACAGCTTATGAAGACAACCAGAATGTAACAAAAATCCATGCCACTGATATATCAGATTAACATAGGAGAACATTTACTTCCACATGCCCTGAGCTAGTCTATCAAATCAGTGGCAGCAGGCAACTAACATGCACTGCAAAATTCTAGGAAATTCTGCTTTTGTTCAAACACACTATTCAGGGCCCCACCAATATGCACTTGAAAGCAAAACAATGTAAATATGAATTGACTGATGAACTTAGGATAAATCTTAAAATAGTGTTACAAATGCATCATTAGAATTCATGGACCACTGGATTCAGATATCAAAATAATATTTTTTGGCTTCAGGTTGCAAGTCCTTAATCTGTATTTAGGGATTGCTAAACATTTACCATGGGATATTGTTAAGGGCAAAGCTGGAGGAAGGGAAGGATGGAAAGTAGTGTAGTGTAACAAGCATGGGAAATGCCAGAGAAGTGGGACAAAGGTGCTAGCATGGATGAACTCGCTGCTGCTCAATGCACTTGTCTAGAGGAAGGGGCATCTGATGACCTCCTCCAGGTCCTAGGCTCAGCTAGCATCAGCAATGAGAACCTGCTTTCTGGTAAGTTAGCGGGAGGCAACGTAATGCTGAATTAACATTCATGGTTTTTGTCATCTTGAAAAGCGTGTATCTATTACAACTGCCAGTTTCTGGTAATTGATCAGATAAAAGAAACTGCACAGCAAGATCTTTTAGCTAAGCACTCCTTTAGCACAGATCACTGAATTACACTTTTAAAAATGTGCTCAAGGTGGTACTAGAACCCTCTCATATACATACATAAACACAAAATTCACGCATCACTTACTGGCATTGTTATAAAGCAGGATTACCAATACATTCTCCTCTTACACTTTACAATCTTGTACAAGTAAAGGAAAATCAAAAGCATTGCCCAACTTGGAGCTGGTTTTAGAAACTGAAAGGGAAAATAATTTTGCTCACTCTGTTAAGTAATTGCTGTTCATTCTTACAAAACTTTCCTGTCTCCACCCAATTTTTTGGGTTTCTCCAACAGTATCAACAATTACTAGGCTGGCTTGCAATCTTCCTAGCTGAGTTAGAAAAGACTAACACAAATTTCTTAAGCAAATATTATTTCTTTATGAGTCAGGAAGACTGAAAAAATTAAGATAAAGGTTTAAGACAAGCCCAGAGCTTTTGGATGGGTCCATTCACCTTTTTATTAGTCTAGCTGAATTAACATCTTGATATCTTTTGACACTGTCTGAATATCTTTCATGACCAAAAATCACGTTGTTTACTGTCATGTGAGCACTTAAAGTACAATTAGCACAAACCACATCTGGTGTCCTGAAACAGAGGCATAATTCTCAGAAGCAAATTTAATGCTGCCTTGTCAGTGTCATTGTCATTTCAGTATGATTCAGGTCTATCTACTAGTACATGAAGCTGCTCAAGACTGTTGCCAGCAGAAACTCATTACAAGTTTAGGAAATCCAACAGATTCCTTTTCTCTTTGCACATGCCCTCTGCAGGCAGATCCCAGTTTATTGATAATGTTATGCAATTGCAGCCTCAGTTACTATATAATTTGCAAAACTAAGGGAAAACAGATATTTTAAGATAATTACCACAGTGAGGTTCTGAATATTTTAATGGATGAAACGTAGGTGAATGTCACATGCTGTACAAAATCATATATCTCTCCTGAAAATCCTAGGAAATGTCATGTCCTTAATAATTTCTTTAAAAATATATCCACTTATAAACACGTAATTTTATAAATTAATACATCTGCTGACTTCAAGCTTCTTGTTAACAGGATCATAAAAGGTGTGTGACCTAACAGAAAAGCTGACAATAAACTTCATATTAATCTACAGTGGCTGGGTTGGAAATATGGAATCTGTGGGCCTTAGAAATAGATATTGTATATTGTATATATTGTGTCATATTGCAGTTCCAACTGGGGACAATTATCCCAAACAGAATACCAATCATGCTGCTCCATTAACAAAACAAGGGATGCAGAGCTAAATCAAGGAAATGTGGAAATCTCTGCAAGGCACTTCATTCTACCTTGTAGACCTATACTCTTTGTTAGAAAGGAGAAATTATATTTTGATGCATTTTAGGAAGGGAATAATGACTTATATGTGAAGTCTGTGTGTTTTCTTACATTGGTCTAACACCTAAATTAATGGTTTTTTGGGTTTTTTGTGGGTGTTTTTTTTTCTGTGTTTTGTTTTGGGTTTTTCGTGTGTGTGTTTTTCGTTTGTTTTTTCTTTGTGGGTTTTTTTTTTTGGGGGGGGAGTAGGATCTACAGCTGATTGTGTATCTGTACAATTTTTCCTTTAAAATTTTTACAGAAAAAGCAATTTTAATTCTACCAGAACAAGATCCACTTTCATGGCTCTTCCATTCTCCTGGAGAATCTCTCTCCCAGGGGATTATATTCCATAGCATTGTTCCTTAATGCATTAGAAAAACATACCTTTTAGAGAGTAACAAATGCCCATTTAAAATGTCCATTTCTAATCTTTATCTTACAGCTACAAACCAATTTAAGGTTGTGATCATAGTCCCTAAATTGACTGGGAAAGGTTTCTCTTTCCATGAACCACTAAAACTGACAAGAAAGGAGGAAGCATTAAATTGTATTAGCCTTGGTCTAAAAGCCTCACCTACCACTGTTCAGGAAAGCCTATAAACTCACCTGCTTTCTGTGAAATTCAGATAAATCAAAGCATGAGAGGACCAAAAATGGGCAAAAAAGAATGTTTTTTTGTATAAATCTAGTCATGTTGACAGTGGAAAAATGTGTGGAACACACTGAAGACCATTTTCAGAGTGGGCAGTGGCACTTGGATCACTAGAATATCTAGGACATGGGATAGGCAACCTTGAGTGTGATTCAAAAAGTACATTGTTTTAATATGAAGATAACATATGAGGCCAACTTCATCACATATGAGATGTACTAGGAGTACAAAGATAATCTTAGATTTTTCAGCAATAGGGTCTAGGGGGTTTATATCTTTGGCCTATTTCTTGAGAGTATTTTTATTGTCCTTCTACAACATCTTGCTTTTTCTAAAATCAATATAAAGTGTATGCTAGAGCTGAGGTCTCTGACTGCCACAATAAAACTTAATCACTGTTCCTAGAATTGAGAACCATTCTGCAATTCTTCCAGTTTCTGCCAGCAACTGATCCCTAAATATGGTGGGGAGGAGGGAGTGTGCTAGCAATCATCTCTGTCTTCATTTCTGCCACACAAGTCACTCTAAAGTAGAGTCAAAAGCACAACTGATGTTTATTGGTTTAGTTTGTGTTCCATACACATTTGGAAAGCACAGTCAAAGCTGCAGTTTAATGTTGTGTTTAATATTTGTGGAATGGGAAAGATTATGCACTCTCTGCTTTCAATAAACAAGTTCCCAAGGCATACAATCTAACCCTAAATCTCTCAACCAAAAGCAACAACTCCAATAAATGTACTGGTAATTGCTTTAAATAAATGTTTGCAACTTGAAGTACATATTGCTGATAACTTCTTTTACTCCTGTCTTTTCAAAGATGGTATTTTCTGAAGGCTAGAAACACTTGTCCTGCTGTATTAAGTTGCATTTTGCATGTTTAGTTACTGAGAAGTCCTAAGCATAGATTTATTGTCACAAGGAAGCTGACAACTTCTATTAGCATGAGGGAGGTGAAATTTTGACGTTATTCTCCTTTGAAATAAGCATAAAGGAAGAGTATTCCTCGACATTTGTGCTTATTCTCTCCAGACTCCCTACAGCAAATGGATATGCATATGGTCAGTTCTCTGATGTGCTGTAGAACTAAAGAAAGGTGCCTAGATTCCAGACATTAATTGTTATGGCTAAAGCTACAAAATATCAATATACCTGAAACTCCAGGTGACCTTGAGCTTTCAGTTTTCAGTTTCACAAAACATTAGGTATAAAAGCTTCTATTAAATAGGGAATGCAAATGATCTTACACAATATTACATTCTGTCCTTTTTTTGCTCTTTCCTAAGATCTGTGAGTATCTGAAAAATATTAATCCTCACAACTCCTACAACAGGCATTGTTATGCCTAATGCACAGTGTGCAACAGTAAATCCTGTACATCATTCTTAGTGAACTGATTCAAAAGTTACACATGGGATGAATCAGGTAAGCCAGAACCAGCTTAAGTGATGGTTATGAAATCAAACACTGGATGGGTGATAGGATTACAAAGAGATCCCAGGAGTAGTACCTCATGAAAAGGAAAGTTAACCTTTGCCACAGTGATCCTATCAGTCTCAAATATCTTAATGATTCCATGTCTAACATCTTATTTTTTCAGTTTTTATTCTGCAGTTTTCAGCCTGGAGCAGACACCCACAATGGCTTTAACTGACCATATCAAAAACATAGCAATTATTACTTCTATGCTCAGGCATCATTTCCTCCCCCTTGTTTTACACCAAGATCACAGGCATTACAATGATGAGGGTAAATTGATTCATTTCAGGCTAGAAAAACTTAAGGAAAAGAAATCAATAGGAAAATCCTTATGGAGTTAACAGATTTCTCAAAAGGTCAAATCCTGATAAATCAATGTTTTAATAATTTATTCTTCCTTTTCCCCATTCCAGATAACAGGACATAGTACTCTTGACATGGTAATCTCTTCCACAAAACAGCTCATGGAATTCCGTCTGTAACGTCTGACATGGAAGTCAGAGGTTAACCTAAAACATGTAAAACTGGAGTAAATCCCTACAAGAAGAGGCATCCTGCTGATATGAATGTTTCTGTCAAAAGGAATCAACCTCACAATTCTCAAGACTGTTTCACTGCTTCTTCTATTGTTTGTGAAAAGCATGTACATTACCCTCGTGTTCTACTTTATAGCTGCATCTTTAGGCAAACCATCCCATTTGATCTGTGATGTGTTCAAGTACAGTCTCTCAGTGAAAGAAAAATCCCCAAAACAAATACCAGTAAGCAAACTTTTCCAAACAACAAGAACAAGTTGCTCTCCTTGAAGGATCTGCTGATTCCCCTTTTCACTGAAATTCTTGACAGCAACCTTAAACAAATGCAAAGAAACCCTGAGAAACAACTCAATAAAACAAAAAATTAGGAGAACAAAAGGTTCATATTCTCCTCAGTCTCTTCCCATAATTCATTACAACAACAGCATGCAAAGCAAACATGTCTTACCAAGTTCTGTTACATAGTTTTTTCCTTCTGAAGGTAAAGGAATGTACTGATTAGAAAAGAAGTTGCTTCCATAACCCAGGACAAAACCTTCTAGTTTGGTGCTTTGACTTGGTCGAAGATACCTCATGCAAACAGTGTCATCTGTTGCATTGATCTGAACCTTCAGACTCTGCCTTTTCACTGGGGAAAGAGTGAAAAAGAGATCAGAATGCATTATCTTGCAATCACATATTCAGTAATGGAAAATGACAATATAACAATATAGGGCTGTTTAATTTGCTAATAGCATGCAACTGAAAAATTTCTTATAGGTGATGTCCCCTGGAAACACAATGTATTTATAAAAGTGAACTAACAGTCATGCAAAATAGTGGTTGCCAACATGACTGTTTTTCCACTAATCTAGCTTTATCATTTGCTTCAACATCTACAATTGCAGTAGTAAAATCATGCATGAAGTAAGTGGAAAAAATGCAAGTATTTTTTCCTTTAGATGCAAGAGTTATAGTAGTATTAGCCACATGTAGGACCATAGGAGAAAAATGTACAAGTTTTTGGTTTGATTTTTTTTGCTTCTTAGTAGAAAATATGAAGTTGTAAAATTAAGTTAATCCGTTAATAACACTCAAAAATTATGGTGGAAGATAAACAGTAACTAGATCCAAATAAATCCTCTACATTTTTTTCCCCTATATTGGGCTGGAAATGTAATTTTGTGTTTGGAATTACACCAGGACACCTAGCTAACATAAATACTTTACTCAAAACTACGAAGAAACTCCTTTTAAACATTCATTTTTATTCTTTCCAGGGGAACAGCACATAAAGTAAGAAACATCTTGTATATCCATCTGCAAAAATATAACTTGTAGCAACAAAGAATGACTTCACAACAGAATAATTAATTTTTAAGGCTACAAGTTGGTGTTTTGGCTTCTTCTTGGTGGGGTAAGGGAGGATTGGCTTTTCCCTTTTCCTACCTTGGTATGTACAATTTTAATACTCCCTTGTTACTGTTAGGCCTATCATATTTTCAGAACTGTTGAATTGCTGTCTTTTCCCCAGACTTACAACACCAGCACTGAACTAGTACATTTTGGGTTGTTATTTCTCTTCTCATTCTCAAAATATAAATTTTTATCCCCAGCAGATTTTTCAGGCATCTGTCCAACCATGAGGGCTGAAATTAACTTATCAGGAGAAAACAGAATTTTGCAGACAATAATTTTATTTCAGGAACTAAATCCTAAAGAAAAACTATGAGATAAATGATAAATAATATATCATTAAATAATAGGGTAGAGCAATACTAAACTTTTCTTTCTTTCTTTCTCTTTCTTTCTTTCTTTCTTTCTTTCTTTCTTTCTTTCTTTCTTTCTTTCTTTCTTTCTTTCTTTCTTTCTTTCTTTCTTTCTTTCTTTCTTTCTTTCTTTCTTTCTTTCTTTCGTTTCTCTCTCTCAGTAATTGCAGACTGATATTCAAACTTTGTTTAGACAAGTACATACTAATTCTCTGGTATCACCCCAACATACCCCAGTTTTTTAGAGAAGTTCCAATGACTAGGGTTGCCAAGAGACCAAAACCCTCACTTTGTTTTAATAGATGATTTGAGCATCTGCAGTTGTGTGCACACAGAATGTAAAGCCTTAAGACAACACTTTATGCCTCGTCCCTTTACAGAAATAATTGTACAAGTAAAATTGATGGAAAACATCTGCCTCCCTTCCTTTATCTAAAGACTGATCAAGAAAAATCATTCAGCCAGGAAACTGTCACAATTTTCCAAAGGCAGCTTTGCCAGGTTCCAGAAGACTGCAAAGGCTTCTAGAAAGCTCAGTTCTCTGGCATTTTCAGCAGTGCAATACCTTCACGGGAAAAGGGCAGCATTTGCTTCTAATCTCCATGACATCCTAGCTCGTTTATTTTCAGTACACAAGACTGCTGAGGATGTGCAACTCTGAATTTTGACAGGGCTCCAGATAGCACAAACCAGGAAGAAAACACAACATACTTCAAATTCTCCTAATGGGCTTCATAAAGACGCTATGTAAAAACGGTAACAAAGTTTAGGATTATTATCTCTGACTGACAGTGAGCTATATCTGTTTAAATTATGGATTCTTCAAAACCCATTAAGCATTATTGAAATTATGGTCTCCTGGTGTCTATTGAGTATTCATGTCTAAGAATAAAATAAGACTTACAGAACTTAATTCAAATATGGTAATTTGATTTCCATAAAAATTTCTTAATTGGTCTCAAAACTGAATTTAGCAAAAAAAATTAGAGAAGATCTATTTAATTTTAAATTTATAATAATTTAAACCATTTTCCCCCACACTTGTATCTGTGTATCTCTCAGTTATACTTTACATCAATTTGAAGATTTAATTCTATATCAAGATTATATTCAACTGGGTCTGATTTCAGTTAGATCAATATCACTGTTTATTCGTAAGCAGTCAATTATAGTGACAAAGAGTCTTGATTTTGTTAAAGCCTTAAAACTCTCAGTAAGGTTTCTGCAATTAGAAAACTTAAATGGGATCCCAAAACAGTATTAGCTTTGAGGTAAGACCCTTTAGACCTCTTTTTTATAGCTAGCATACCAAGACCACCAAGAGAGCTTTTAAAATCAAAGACAGTTCCAGCAGAAAATAAACAGTAATAATAATTTAAAAAAAAAAAAAAAAGAGAGAGAGAGAGAGTACGGCAGGAAAGAAGAAACGGAGATGCACATGAAATTTAAAAAAATAAATCCTTGTCCTCACCACCCTGTGAGGGCAGGCCATTTTCCTCTAATTTACTTTTAAGTACAGTGATGGCCTAGATGACAAAAAGTTTTGCAGAGTCCCTGTAGAGTTTAGGGAAAAAAACGTTAAGAAAAAATTATTTAGGTTGGAAAAGACCATCAAGATGGTCAAGTTCAACCATAAACCCAGCACTGTCAAGTCTACCACTAAACCATGTCCCCAAGTGCCACATCTACACAACTTCCAAATACCTCCAGGGACAGTGCCTCAAACATGGTCAGTCTGTTCCAATGTTTCATGACCCTTTTGGTGAAGATATTTCTCCTAGTATCCACTCTAAAGCTCCTCTGGCACAACTTGAGGCCATTTCCCCCTGTCCTGTCACTTGTTACTTGGGAGAAGAGGCTGACCCCCACCTGTCCGCTACACCCTCCTTTCAGGCAGTTGTAGAGAGAGATAAGGTCCTCCCTGAGCCTCCTTTTCTGCAGCTCCCTCCGCTCCTCCTCACAAGACTTTTCTTCCAGTCCCTTCACCAGCTTTGTGGCCCTTCTGTGGACATGCTTCAGCTCCTCAACATCTTTCTTGTAGAGAGGGATCCAAAACTCAATATAGGACTTAGAGGGCAGCCCTACCAGCCAAGTACAGGGGGTGACTGCTTCCCTGGTTCTGCTTGGCACACTATTGCTGATAAAAGCCAGGCTTCCATTGGGCTCCTGGGCACATGGGTACACCCTGGCTTATGCTCAGCTGCTGGCGACCAGCCCTCCCAAGTCCTTTTTCACCAAGCAGCTTTGGGCTGTCATGAGCCAGGTTCAGGATCACCATTTGGCCTTGTTGAAGGTACACAATACCCACAACCCATCCCCCATCCAGTAAGTGTGTGACCTTGTCATAAGAGGAGGTCAGGTTTAGGCAAGCAGGACCTGTCTTTCCTAAAACCTGACCCAAAGAGCAAGGAAGACAAATCTCCTTCTTCACTTTAACTTAGCTGCATGTTTTTCAAGGAAAATAACCACTAAAGCAACAACACGGATGCCACACTTCATATGACTAAGCCACATTCCTATTCATGGGCTATGTGCCTTCCAGAATCAGTGAAAATGAGGGATGAATATTAACTGGTAAAACAATAAAGGACCAGTTTCTGGAAGCGTATGAACAGAAGTGGAGCAACCAAGGACAAGGAGAGCTCAATCCTACATGCTGCACAGACACTGCCAGTCTAGTCCAGAGAGGACCAGCCTGGAGCAAGGTGGATATAAATGGTATATAAATTATCTTGGTAAATGGGGACTGCCCCCAGGAGTGTATTAGCAATATAGATTTCAGTTGTGTTGATCTCACAGTGTTTTGAACAACTAACCAGGAAAGCATTCTCATTCTGAGTAATGTGTCTCTTTTAATCATCACTCAGATAAACACTCATTAAGTATGATTGAATGGACAAGGGAAGTCATAGGAACTTAACTCTTATGATACTGTGATAAGAATCCGTTTGATTTTGAGTAAATAATTTTGTCGTATTAGGATTTCAGGAGACCTTTTTTCCCTGCATCTCCTTGATGAAAGACTTGAATGATAAACTAGATGCCTTCTAATTCCATTCATTTGTGTCAGTTTTTGGCATTTCTTAGTGAAGCCCTGGTCTTAAGTATTTGCATTTGTAATGTAATTCTTTTACATTGAGGCCATTTCCAAATGGAAGATTCTGAGATCTATAGCTATCTCTGAAACACAATCTTTCTCTGCATGCTTGCCAACAGAAATTCCACACTGATCTGCAAGTATTCTCTTCAACAAAAGTCAGTTGATGGCCAAGATCAGCAGAAGAAACTGTGCATAGCACATCTGAAGTAAAAGCACAATGTATCAGAGCACTTGGAATGCTGGAATCACTCTAAGGAAAAGAGTCCACCTATACTGGGAGAGAATGAAAAACAGCTTAATTAATCAGCTGCATCATAAGAGAACCAGCCACCACCAGCTCTTCAGAAAGAAGAAAATAGCTAACAGTGGCCCAAAGAATCCAGCTGGAAGCACCATAGTTTGGCTAGTTGGAATGTACAGGCAACAGGAGACAAAAGCAAAAAAATATTGAAACTTTAAAATATTTAGATGCTACTTTCACTCATACCAGGAATCTACTGCACACTTGAAGAGTGCATAGTCTCTTGTGATCAAATAGAGACCTATTTTTTGTTTTTATCCTTAGGGTGAGGAGCATTGAACTCTGCCCTACAAAACTAGAGGGTGAATACAGCTGTAGTGTATTACAGCAAATTTGGCCTTGTTGCCAGAATTCCTTTTGCCTTACATTGAAACTGTTTATTTTCCAACATTTCAAAGATTTTAAGGGGCACGAAGGCAAGACCCAGCACTACCTCCCAGAGTGCTAGACAAATGAAATGTGCCTTATGAAAATATATTAGCACCGTCTATTTGTAAGCACTACCTCACTTATTCAAATCATTCACAGCAGTGCTTTGGTTTTTCCAAATCCGGTGTCATAGTACCACCAGGCAAGTTTTCAATGATAATCTAAAACTATGAAACTTTTATTTTCTGCTCTTTTATATTTTTGTATTTATTTTGGCTGCCAAACATGGAGAAATTTTGGTTGTTTGGCTGCAACCCAAATATATCTTAAAATTGGAAACATTTAAAAATAGTTCTGTTTCTATGTACTACAATAAACAAGACACACTTCTAAAGCAGCCACAACCACAGAATCAAGGAATAATTTAGGGTGGAAGGAACTTCTCTAAGTCATCTAGTTCAATTCCCTGCTCAAAGCAGACCTCAAGTTGCTCAGGGCCACATCCAGCTGAGTCTTGAACACCTCCAAGGACATAGATTCCATAACATCTCTGGGGTAATCTGTTTGTGCTTTGCATACTTCTGTTTAAAAAAAAAGTCCTAACATCTAACTGGAATTTCCCATATTCCAGTTTGTGCCCAGTGCCTCTTGCCAATTTACTAAGCACTTCTGCAGAAAATCTGTCTTTGTATCCTGCTGTTATATAGCTGAGGACAATGTCTGATCCTTTCTCATGACAGATTACATCAAACACTAAGGTTCCTAGCCATGAAATTCACGTTCACAAATACTCTGAATGATGAAAGTAGGTGCCATATGAAGAGGGCAACCAAGAATACCTTTTAGGGTAGGGTGAACTAACAGCCTTGCATGAAGTTTTGTCATTTGCAAATGAAGTTCCCCAATTATTTTTTCAAAGTATTATTATGCCTACACAAGTCTAACATTACTTCAGAAGAATAGGCTGTCAATATGCAGCAGTTAACTGTGCAAAACACAAACAAGCATGTCTATCTACGAAACCTAGCTGTTAAGCTCTCAACTTACACCTTCAAACTACTTTCAGTTCAAAGAGGGCAACTTTTCTTAGGTGTATTAACATTCTTAACAGAATGCACACAGCAAATAAAATAGCATAAACTGCAATTCACTCCATATTTCTTTGGGACCATTTTAGTAATTTAAATGGTAGACAAATTCACTACTAAAGGAGTATGAGGAGATGAAATATGCAGTGGGGAAACTCCTCAATCCTGGTGTTCAGCTGAAGGTAGTGACCTAAAAGGAAGAAATGCCCTGTGAGGGCCCAGGGTCAGCCCCATCCCTTCCTGTGTCCTTTCTCACAGCACTCTTGCAAGGCTCCTGACACCTTCTCCTCCAGTTGCTATGCACACTTAGTTTTATTAATGCTAATCAGAAATATGCTGCTCTTTAATGTTGCCAACTAAATATATACTTCTGAAAGAAAATTGTTAGAGCATTTATATTACAAAATTACAAGGTTTTAAAACTTATTTTACCAGTTCCTCTCTAGTAATTACTACAGTTCTGAACTGAGTATATAAGCTGTGCTCATTAGTACTTTAGGACCAGCTAGGTCAATG
Organism: Dicaeum eximium; assembly: GCA_013396995.1. Taxonomy (NCBI): domain Eukaryota; kingdom Metazoa; phylum Chordata; class Aves; order Passeriformes; family Dicaeidae; genus Dicaeum; species Dicaeum eximium. The sequence goes on from VWZP01000230.1 coordinate 205,179, forward strand.
CAGAGGTAAAGATGTGGTTATTAGCAATTCCAGCTTCTATGTAGCTACAAAAATTATTGTACAAAGGAAATTTGTTGCTCATATGTTGCCATCTGTTTTGCCTGTTTTCAGGTCATTCAAGAACTTCACTGAAGTTCCACTTCTATCTTTATCACAATCTCCTTCACAAGGCTCCTTAGACGTGCTGGTTTTAAATTATTTTTTAAGCACGGACTTGGTAAAGTAACTGTCCTTATTTTTAGGGTGCAAAGCTGAAAACAGTCTGGATTTAAACTTGGGATCTCATTGCAGTGGTCCAACTCCCAGTTCCAGCTTTCATTCTGCAGGTCACTTTTCATTATTTAATAAAATAGGAAACAAAACTGAAAACAAGAAAGAAAACTGTTGTTTGAAAATAACCAAGCATGCAGCTCTGATGGAAAAGGAAAAAGGAGTTAAACTTCTGAAAACTTCTTTGGTATGATTTAAAACAACCTGACCTGAGCTCCTCTTGTGCAATTCTTTTTAATTTTAATTTTAATTTTAAACCATAGAAAATTCATCTCCTTTATGTTTCCAGGTTATAAACATAGTTTGGTAAAAATTTATAAAACTCAACATTGATCAATTCAGCATTTTTGAAGGATAGGAACAAAACCAAGCCTATTATTTTCATTATTTTCAATGCATAATGCCCTTTGAAACTACTTCGAGTTGAATAATGTTTGATAGATAACACTTTTAAAATAAGCAGCACACAAATTCAAAAGGACAAGACAAAAACTACTTGTTAATAAAACAACCTGAAACCCTTATTTCAATTTAGATTATGGATCACTTTTTGTAGTAGGATAAAGCTTAATTTTGATCTGATGTCTTTAGTTTCTCCAGGGCCTTGTTCCCCTGGCTTTATCTCAAAGCTCCTTATTTGTTGTTGTTTTTTCCAGACTGGCCTGGTATGTATTTTTCAGGATGTAATTTCACCTGGACAGAGCTGATGAGACAGTGACTGCATCTTGCCCAGAAGAGCTGTCTTTCCAATCCTGGCTCCTTCTCCTGTCCAAGGAAAGAAGTCCAAGGCAACTCCACCCAGGCTGGAGTCCTGACCAAAGAACCTGACAGATTCTGCATAAATATATTCAGTAAAGGCAAGCAGAAGACTGTAGGGAGCAAGGAAAGTCTCACAAATTTTCTACATATAACTCTCTTTTTTTAAGTCTTTAAAGAGCATCAGCCAATGCAAACACCAAAAGAGAAATGTGGTCTTTGGACATGGCCTCATACAAGGTGGTCATACTTTAGGGCTGACCAGCAGAATAAAATCAGAGACTTTCTTTAACAACCTCTCCTCGGTAGGAAAAGCTCAACAAAATACTAAGAACTTGAGCAGGTGAAGAATTCAAATGCTCTTAGACTGGCTCTGCCCATAAACTTCAAATATACTGAAGCAATTGGTATTAAAGACCATAGACCTTAATGCAGGAAGTTTCTTATAACTGTGCTCATGAGCAGGCAGTGCATTATCACTGCCATTACCTACTCAGTGACAGGCAGTGTTTGGCATCACCACTTCTTTAAGCCACCTTTCATTTACAAAGATCAGTGTATTTTTTGAGAATTGAAAATTGAAGGCATAATGAAAAACACAATCTGGAACTGCAGTCACCTTTGCTTCCGTGAGAAGAGTGAGGACACTACACTTTACAGTCCAGGATGTTAGTGTCTATTACTGAATGCACAGATAATCTGCTACATGGGTTACTGTGTACCCAGATTGTAGTGAGGGACTTATTTCCTACAGCCAATTTGGAGTCTGCTCCTTAGATGTCATCACCATTCATTACATCATAATACAAATTTTTTTTTCACTCCTTGACTGCTCATCTGGGGATCTTTTGAAATACTTTGGGAGGAATCATTCGAAAGAAGAATATCAAAATAACCAACAGAAGGAAAGTATAAATTCTATTGTGTTACAATAAGGCAGCTCCAAGTCAACAGATAAAAAAAATCTCAAGCAGTAGTAAATTGAAATTTGTATGTTTATCTGTGTTAATAGAATAAAATAGGTAGTCATATACTGAAATAATCTTCTGTGATATTACCTTATTTGCCATAATCCAAGTAATTGAAAGAGCAAGTCTTTAGCTGAGTATTCTGTAACATTGGCTTAGCTTGTTTTAAAGCTTTGTTTTACGTCCTTCTCTGACTAAGCACATGGTTATTTTTAAGGGACAAAACTGCTTAAAGATAGTAGTATTTAGACAACTAGGAGGATTTACAAGCTGTAATAACAGAATAAACTAGCATGTACTTCCAACCCTTTAGTTGTAAATTCATCTGTAAGTCTGGGAATCCCCAACATGTCTAGGTATGTTTCAAAATTGTTACCTTCTCTATTTTAAATCTGAAGAGATGGATCCCAGTCCTTTTATGCACTAGTTCTCACTTCTAAAAAGGCCTCTTATCACTAATGGATAAGTACATAGAACACTGCCAAATAGACCACCTTGATAAATCCAGGGAAAAAAAATCAAATTCAATGACTACAGGTACAGAATATATTACCCAGGAAAGAAGCTTGAGAAAATAGGCATCATTAAGCTTGGAGAAAAAGTACATAGATAGATAAGAAGACAGTATCCAAATATATATGGAATGCAAACAAAGTCCTAAGGAAAAGCAGTGTAAATTAGTTCTGCTCCATATTTGTGAAGAGAGGTGACAAACTGTAGCAAGGATGATACCTGGAAAACTGATACAGGAAGTTACACTCTGGAACAAACCGTCTCGAGAATAAGGACGAGGTGGTCAAAATGAGTTCAGAAAGTCCATTTCAGCCCTATGTTTCCTTGTAAAAATGACTATTTTTCCAACTGAAGGCTACTACTTTTGTTCTGCACATCTAAGTATGCACCACAAAGCCTCAAGGAGGGCTTCCCTCCTCACTGCTCTGTGTGAATTCCAGTATACTACTTCCTATCTCTAACATAGAAATGAAAATCCAATAAGGTATGTTCTCTTCAGTATATAGATAAGCATAAGAGAATTGCCAGGGAGAAGCAAGATAAATTTTTTATGTGAGAAGAGAAAAATATCTCAGTGCAATTGATTGTGTAAAGGCAAGAAAGAGCATCCAGGAAACTGCAAGCTGATGCCCCTAGCCTCAGTCACCAGGAACAGTCACACTTATGCACATGATGAACAAGAAGGAGATTTGGAACAGCCAGAGCAAATTTACCAAGCCCAGTCTGTCTGGCAAAGTTCGCTGCCGTCTGCAATGTTATTCCTGGCTTTGCATACAACAGGAAAGGGATGAGCATCATTTACTTCAACTTCGTCACGATTTCCACAGGTATCCTTCCTGTGAGACTGGAGAAATTCAGACTGGATACCTACATTACAGGGGAGATGGAAAACTGGGCTCAAAGAATAGCAGTCAGTGATTAAAAGTCCAAAGTCCCTTTTGATACCCCTTTGATATTGCTCAAGAACCTCATTCTGGTCCTTAAGCAAAATCCAGTGTAATTTCTATACTCATATCAGAGTGGGAGAAGGCTTTGTGTTTTGTATACACTTGGGAAAGAACTTGGGTTGAGGAAATAGAAGCAGATAAGTTGTCCCTAATGACCTGCTTTGAAATTGAAGGAAAACAAACTAGATGGAGATGTCCATTCAGAAATAGGTCACATTCTGTTTATAAGTCCCCCCTCTATGCTGGATATAGTTGAAGCAAGAATCTTTAAAATAATATGCAAAAAAATGCACATGGAATGGGATTACCCTTTTTCTGAAGTCACAATGGTTTTCCACTTCCAGCATTGCAACCTGCATATGATCACACAAAATACCTGTGCTCTCTGCTCAAAATAACACCCAAGACATATAGGACTTCAAATAGGGCAAGGATGAACAGCTCTGAATGCCACTTGGCAAAAGTGCTTGCAATATTCTGTGTTAATTTTGGAATAAATTCCCCACTTTCAAGAGGCAGACAGATGATAAAGCAATTAAATATCTGAAGCACACATAAGAATTCTTGGGTGGTGTTGTATATCAAATGCTAAACTCAGAAAGAGTAAATAAACTCTGTCAATAACAAAAGCAGCACTGAAATATTAAATTCTATTGTGCTTGGACAACTATGATTTGGGCTCATCAGTGAAGTCAAGTTTGTCAACAAAGCTTTTCGCCAGTTACTTTCCTTTAGTTTAGGAAGCTGTAGACACAAACAAACAAACAAATTGTAAATTTTAAAAAAACTGCCCTATGTTTCCAAAAGAGCAGTCAAAATAAAGTGGTTTCACTTATGTTCCTGGTCTCCAAACTGAACGTTCTCACACATGTCTGTGACACTTGCTGGATACAGCCCAGTCCTATAAGGATTGATTCCAACTGCACATAGTTTTTCCAGCTGGAAAATGTATCTCATCTTGTTCCATTAGATGAGACAGATCTCAAGACTGATGACCTGGCTTCTTACTACTACTCTAAAACAAACCCAACAAAAACTGCAACAGAGTAAGAAAAATCAGAGGTGATCCTTTTAATCTTCTTCTATATTGTTCCACATTTTGAGTTTGGAGAGATCAAAGGAAAGAATCTACAGTACAAAAACATCCAGAGAAAAGAAGCAACAAATTGCCAGCACATCTTTCATTTTAAAAAGTACTAGTAAATACTTCATAATTTTAGAATGTATTATTGAATTCCTAAATTTGCTAGAAATTCTTATTCAGCTATATGAACACATTGTGAAGCAGAGGCATTGTTAACTCATCTTAAGAAAACTAAAATATGAAGTAAACGGTTCTAAATCAGTGGATTACAGAAAATAATGGACACCAAACCTAGTAAGTATACAACATGTAAAATAAAAGCTATGTCTATGATTAAGCGAGTACTAAGATAAGACGAATGCTTATTTTTGATAATGAAGGTGTTTCATCTTTTCTCCCACATATTTCCCTTCCTACCCAGGACATGGCATAGAGTTCATGTTCTCTGACTGTATTTCCAAATTCTTTATCAGTTACATCACCTGCTCTATTTTCACTATGTTGCCTTTTATCTACAGAGATGAAAGAAAGCTGCAGGAAGTAATCGCTCTTTCCAACCTATCTTTCTATGTCTATACTTATTTTTTTAATAAATTCTCCAGCCAGTGTTTCACTGAAAGAAAAATACCAATAAAGAATACTATCAGCTACACAAAAGGAAAGCTTATGAAAATTTTGGGGTGGGATAGGGGCACATACATCTATGCAGAAAACCATTAGCTAAGCAATCTTTGTAGGCCTGACTTTGCATTTTTACTTGTACTTCTGTCAGGCATTTATCCAAATGCTCATGAAGAATTTATGGTATGTAGGAAGCTATGTCTCTCTCATTACTGATCTTGTAACCCAGTGTGCAGTAGATTACATTAATTCCCAAGGAATGCTCTCTGACTTAAGAGTGTATTAAGCACATAAATAATGCTTCACAACTTCAGAGTTTTTAAATTAGATGGTCTTCCCTGTGCCAGTTTTTTGGACAACTGACATGTGTTTTAATACTACAAAAACAAATTATTTAAAAAAATCTAGAAGAGCTAGGTCATGGAAAAAATTATTCACAATGCCTGGAGTTTCAACAGGGCATAAATGAGATTATCCATTCCCTATATATAACTTTTCTACATCCATATTGCCTTCAAGTATAATAATAGCATATGATCTCCCTTGCTAATTGCTGTAAGAATTTCTGAGTGGAAAGAGAACACAATAAACATCTGTTACATTACTGAGAAACGGCTTTCTAAGAATTCATGTCTGTACATTAACAACATACTGATGCTTTTATCAACGCCTGTTTGATCACGTTACCAAAATTGTGAGAGTACAGATTGATGGAAGTGTGGAAGAATAAAACAGATAATTTTTGATGTAATGCATTTACCAAAAGCAAATGAGCAAAATCCCACACTGCCTTTGTGTGTGCACGTGCATGCCTCAGTGTACTAGAGAGTCTATGTGAAATCACACTCATGACTTGCTTACTTGTGTGTAAGTTGAGTACAGATTTTCCATTCTGGGAAAATTCCATTCCATTTTGGGAGCAAAAATCCCCAAATCTGCCAACAATTGAAAGGAAGTTCTTCAGCTAAAATTAATTGCATAATTAGTATTTTAATATTTTGGAAAAAAAAAAAAACTTAGTTATGTTTATACAGACTTGATTAACAAAGGACATAAATTAACAGGAGTTAATTACTCCATAATACCAACTGAGTCACATCAGATCTATCAGCTGCTAAGGAGCACTGAATAACCAACACAAGCAAGAAGACATTTCTATTAGAATTGCCAGTTTTTGTGTTCCTCCTAACTAAACCAAAGAGCAGGAAGGAATGCTGAAGAGATGCAGTATTGGTGCTTGGCAGATCATAGCTAAAAGCTGATGCTCATCTGTAAAGTAGCAAATGATGAACTGTCACTGTGGAGCAATTTCAGAGTCATGTTCACACAGTAAATGTCTCTTAATTACCTTTATGACAAAAGAAGGAGACCTATTGATTCAAGCTGGATATTAAACCTCATCACATTTACCTGACTCAGCTCTTCATCAAACTAAGGGAATTCATGGTTCTTAAGCCTGACTGCAGCCATTTCCCTGACTGTGAAACAAGCTGCACACTGTGCTATAAATAAAACTCTGCCCTGCCATTTAATCCAACTATTTCAGCGTTTGTGTGAGCCTCAGAATGGAACTCTGCCAAAATGTTCAGGTCAGACAGTAGAGTTCTCTTTCTATTATTTGTATCCCAAAGCTCAATTTTTGATCAACTTTCAGATTATTGCACCCATGCCTTTGTTTTCAGCATACGTTTGTTCATGTTGTACAGACACACTGAGATTTCAAAAGAACAGTGATATGCGATAAAGTCTGAAAGTCTTGTAATTTTCTGTGTGCATTTTTCTTGTTCATGTATAGGCTTGAACTGTGGTAATGAGGTAATCTAAACTGCCAGAAAATGTTTTAACTTCAAAGGCAGAAGACTATCTTCTGGGACATTTCAAGTGTACATATTTGTAATTTTGAACCAACCACAATTTTACATGTTCTAAAATTGCTCCAGACTTTTCCATCACAGAAAGAAAAATTAAAGTGAATAATTAATATAAAGCAGCTATTGCAAGCAGCTGACAAAAGAAGAACAGTCTTTTCCAAATGTGACTTTAAAAATAATGTTATCCCACATACACTCTCAGTCCTTTAAAATTGGCCAGGCTCCCAAAGCATTAATTATGTAAACTCATATCAAGCACTCTGTGGCCATTTATAGATTCAAAAACTAATGCCACAACTGCAGGTGATTGGAAAGGATCTTTTCCCACTCTATTGAATCGTGCTGTTCCTGAGCAGATTTTAAGAATAATGCAAAACCTTAGAACTATATAAAAATGCTGAAATAGCCCTAAAAAATAATTCCCTCATACTTTGAGAATCCATTTTGCCATCAACTCTTCAGCTTGAGAAAGAGTATAGAATTACAATTTCTTTTTAAGTACGTACAGTGATACCCTAGTGTTATCACACCTCATACACACACAAAATAAATAAAAATCAAATCACATGCAGAGATTTAGGCACTTCACTAAGCTGGGTTTTATCAAAGTGGATTTATTCACATGGAGTCCTGATGGCATGTTTTTTCAAGGCAAACAGTATTTATAAAAGAATCATGGCTACAATTAGCCTAAGAAAAATTATGGATTCACTTGCCTCATTTATTTTTCTTCCAGAAGATGATCTAAATAATACTAAATTATTGCAAAGTGATGGACCTCAGCAACAACTCTAAAGCATTTTAGAGAACACAGGTTATATTTTGTCTACCAACCTCTGAACAAGTGCAGTAAACACTCCCCTCCAGACTGGGAGAAAACTAGTTTTCCTCTCATAAAAGAGCATTCCCTACCTCGCTGCCCCTAGGTCTAGAATCTTCATAGCTAGAGCCTCAACTCTTTACCAACATTTTATTCAGCACCTTGGAACCAGTGGAGACTTTATGTTGATATTCCTAATGCAACCATCCTTCTGTAACCCCGCCTGGATACCTGCACACTTTGATGACATCACTTTGGTGAAGCAGTGAAAAACATTCAATTCTGGTGAGCATAAATACAATCACAACTTCACGAACAGTAGAAATTCACTTGGTGGTTCAAAATTTGATGTGTTTTTTCTTCGCCTTGATATGACACACACTGGTTTGCTCAAGTGGGTAGGTTTAGAGTTGATATGAGTAAAATGGCATGTGATTGTTATGTTTTGAGGGATGGCAGTACTGGAAAAGTTGGCCCAGGCCTTGCCCACATTAAAGTTTCATTCATTATGCTGCCAGTAGTCACCTCCACAACCACTATTCTCATAGCACAATAAGGCAAATATGTATCTCACAAAGCAAACTAGCATTACATACATGTTGTCCTGTATTGTAGAAAAAAAAATTTAACTAAGACCATTTGAACTAAGGCCTGTCAAGCAAGGCTGAGTAAGATCTGGCCTGTTTCCAGCTGCCCTTTTCCACTTGGGAAGACATTGCAGACTGGGCTGTTCTGCTAATGGCACCTATTTTAGGCTACAGGCTGTCCAGAACACAAATACCTGCTTCTGTTCTCACCAAGATTCTCCATGCCACTGAGTAGGACTCCAACCATCTTCCATAAAAGGCAGTAGTCAAGACCGCTCCACAGCAACAAATTTGTCTTGCTCACAAACAATTTCAAGTCTACACTTGAATTCCCCCAAGGAAAATTAATCCACAAGGAGCTGCATGAACAGTTCTGACTATCGCAGGTCACTGCTAGCAATTTTTCCCCCTGGAGCAGACAGAGGCTTTTGCTTCCACACGCAGTGTGCAGTGCACACCTGATGAGTCCAAAAGGTCCCAAGAGGCCTCAAACCCATTGTTCATTCACTGTATCATCAGTCAGTAGACACACAGGCTATACTATCCATATACAGTAGGTCTGGCCCCACAGAGCAGCAGGATTTACCCTACAGATCTCCCCTCAAGTGAATTATGTAGCTTGTCCTTATAGAACAGCTATCTCCAAAGATTATATGAAGGAGGGCTGAAGAATTAGGTTCAAAAAGAGATACTTGGGAACAAGAAAATTAAAATGAAGAGGTGGAAGGTTATATAGATTACCCAGCAGTGAGATCATTTTGGCGGCATTCATATGCAGTGGAATTTAATTCTGGCAGAATCCACCCATATGTATCATCACAATGTTGCACCACTGCATGTGCCAATATAAAAATGGCATTCTGGTATTACAGATTATCTTTGAACTCAGAAGCCTGACACTCAGTACTGGGTTTTGATATGTTTATGTGCAAGCCTAGGACAGAACTGTCTGCATGATAAGATAACTTTGATTAAATGAACTGCTATAATTGTTACATTCTTGCAGGCTGTTTTTACTTTCAGCAAGAATGAGCCAAATTTGCCATGACATATCTAGTGACTGAAAACCCTTGTCACTCTATTACACCAGATAAAGAATCCCTTTTAAATTTCCTTTTGGACTTGACACTTACATGCCATTAAACGTAAGAAAAACATTTCACAAAAAAACCCAAATTAATTTTACACTTCTTTTTCCAAACACAATAAAAAATGAAGTTAAATAATTTAGTTCAAACTGGGCCTTCTTTATAAGAACGTTTTTTAAAGTTAACGCATTGTGCATTTTGAAAAATAGTTCCCAGAAAGATGTTTTGTGAACCATGGGGACAGTAACACATAAACCACATGTCATTTAAGTCCTTTTGTGATATTTTGATATGCCAGCTTCATTGCATGCTCAAAAACCACAACTTCCATGAGACTTCCCTGTCTTACAATTTTTGCTCTGCCACCCTACAGCTACCAAAGAGGTGCTTCTGGAAGGAAGGGAGAAGTCAACACAAAAGTTAAAGGTTTGGCTGTTGCAATTTAATAACTGTGGTACATTGAAATAACTCTACATTGTTTTAACTGTTTGACACCAGTAAATGAAAACACATGCTCTGCTTAGTATGATGTATTACGTAACATAGCATAGCCAGCAAACTTAGCTAGGAATAAAATTAGTCTATTCCTTTTCTCAAATGTCAAAGTTTGGGAGTCTACTGTAAATACAGCATTCACTCTCAAAGGGATGTCAGTTATAATTACCCTAAGTACAAATATTAGCTAGTAGCTATCCACAATATCAGACCAAACATATTCAGTACTTCCAAACAAAGAAACAAATCCGCAGTGCAAAACAATTATTTTTCCCATTTAACCCCACTGCTGACAACTGTAGATAAAGGAAGTTTTGAATCTGATTTTCCCTATAGGAGTCTGTAAATCAGGTTTTTTCACATGGTCCCCTAAAAAATATCAAGTCCTTGTTCCCAAAAAAGACAGCAACCAGAAGAAAGCCAAATTAGGGTTTCCTGAGCCCTTCCTGGACAGCAGAGTAGGATAGGCCTGAGTCCTGGAAAGCAGAACCAGGATGGACCTGAATTTTACTGTACCTGATGACTAATTCAAATAGTAGGAAAACCACAGTGGTCAGAAATATATCAAAAAAACCCCCTGAAAAAAAACAGAAAAACATTCAGACTATTTTCTTTTAATAGCTTCCTAAAACTGAAATTTGATAAGAATGGATGAACCCCAAATTCTTTTCAGCTCTAACGAAGTAAAACAGAACATGAAGATTGACAAAAGCTATCAGAAACAGAGATTGTGGTGAAAAACCGCATTTCCACGCACCTCTCTGCTGTTAACTGGAAAGTCAAGTGACAAAATCAAAACCATGAAATGCTGTTCTGCCAAACACTAAGAATTTACTCTTCAGCTGTTCCTTCAACAATTGTATCAGCTACAACTGGAAAGATGACAGTGAAACACGGTTTATAAGGCACTACAATCTTGTGGATTAAGTCCTGCAACATGTTTTTTCTGGATTCTGTGGCTTTCTTTTCTCATCTCTTTCTCAGATCTGGGATGCTTTCCTTACCAACTCATTCTCCAAAGACAAGACTTTCTGTCTGTATTCAAATCCTGTCTAGAGAGACAACACTGAGCTTTTTAAGAATAGAACTTTTCTGTTATGCAGAACTATAAGAATTAGAGCATGTTTCCATCCATCAATAAAGCACAACAGTGTTGAAATTTAGTATCATATATGTTGGATGGCACTGGCATAATGGCATAATGAGAGAGAAAAAAATAAGTGGAAAATTTCTAATTAGAAGAAAAATTTAGAGGCTAGACAAAGTTGAACAGACAAGCACTGAAATACTGGATGAAATGTCATCTGTAATGGTACCATCATCTCTCACTCTGTTGTTCTGTGATAGCTCACTCAGTAACCAAAAGCATTGACTGCAGAATTTTCATAGCGGTTAATCTCTCAGATGAAACATGAACATAATTGTAAAAAAACCACTGCCTTCATACCAAAACACAATACCCAGCAGCCTTCTGTTCCAAATTATATTGTCTACTTATTATTATGATTCCTTCAACAATACCTGAATCTGAAGTCAAAACAATGAAAGAATTCATTAATAAAGAACACTCTTTTGAGACCAGCAATGATATTTTCTTTTTCATCCTAGTAAAACACACACATGTGGAGGTGAAAGTACAAAAATATATAGGAAAAAGGAGCCATTTGTGTTCCAGCCTCCTGACCAGCACACAGTCTCTCAAACAGCTCTGGAAGTCACTGTACTGGCTGTTCCTTTGCAGCTGCAGGAGGCAAGATGTTCCTTCCACCTTGTACCAGCAAAAGGAAATCCCAGTCCATGAGACATGGGGTCAGTGTGTTTCACCTCTGGGAGAGAAAATTTGAGCACTAGTATTGCAAAGTGCTGGTAAGAAGGGCAAGATTTACTCTGATAACCTGTTCCCACAAGTACCTGCACCACCGGAAAGCAAGTTTGGCTAGATTGCTCACCTTCATGTTATGAACTTGATTCCACTGTTCCCCAGACAACAAGGGTGACTCTGAAGCCTCACTTTGAGACTTAAAGAGCTGTTGCCTTCTGATAAAAGGCAATGGCGACCTGGTTTTACATAACAGCTTGGCAACCCTCTAGCAGGGTTACTCGGTCCAATGACACGACACAGACACCAATGTGGTGTGTAAAGGTCAAAATGGCCTTTATTATCTCACATCGTGGGTTTAAATAGATGAGGGGTTTGTCCTACGTCACAGGAAAAGGTAGCTGGGTTTTTGGGTTAGTTTAAGGAGTGGAAAACTACTGGAATGAGCAAAAAGTGCTGGGTTAGTAAGGAGGTATGCATGGTCTTAGAGATAAGGTCTCCTACATTCTGCATGCCACTGGGTGAGGGAGAGACAGGCCCTGTCTTTCGCGTACAGCCCGAGATCTTCCGCAGCGGGAGGCCCCTATCTACCAACAAAGAGCACAGGAATTCACTGGAATTTAGGCTTGCATAGCAAGGCAGAGAAGCCGTCTTAACAGAATATTACCAGTACATATTTTCATTTTTAAAACACTTCAGGATCCACATGTACTTTCCTTATGAGCAAAGTCTGTAGTCTCAATCAAAAAAGACAATGCTGTAGACGACAATCCTTTGAACATTTCTATAACAGCTAAGTACTAATACACTTTCTTTTTCAATGCAATTCTTTGTAAATAGTAACTGGAGAGGCAGCTACAAACAGAAGAATTAGACTGATCTTTCCACACTGCAGTGGGAGAATCTTAAAAAAGCTATTTCACTGAAAAGAAATGAAGTTTCCACCTGCAGCTTTATGCATTTGGCAAACAGAACTTCACTTCTGCAATGTTATTTTAGGACAGGAAAAAAATGTATGCCAGAGTTAATCTTGCAGTGGATTAGAAGCTTTGTCTGAATTTCAGTTAGCATAAACTTAGAGCCACTATTCTACAGTAGTAAGCAGAAAGTCCAGTGAAACCATTTTATAAAGGCAAGCACTGGAAAAGTTCCTTCCCTCAGTGTAGGCAATACATACTAGATTCCTCTCTGGTCAACATCATCCTCTCTTAACTCCTTTTTTGATGAAACTAAAGTCTAAGAATTAGCTTGACTTGAACTGCATATCTGTTACTTGCAGACTACATATTGTTCCACTATTACCAGTATACAGAATACTCCACATTGGCTCCAGAAGACGAGATTAAAAGAAATATAATTTCAAAAGAACGTCATCATAGGGAAGAAAGAAAAATAATGAAATTCTGAAAAAAAAAAAAAGAAAAAAAAAAGTCTCTTAAGGAGGGGTGGGGGTGATAAATCACCTAAACTCCCCAAAATACCTTTAGGTTTCCCTTCTACAAAAGAGAATCTCCTAGGAAGCCCTCAAAGTGGTTATTTCTTAATAAGCACTCTTATAACTAAATCACAGGTTCCTCCAAATGTCAGTGGCTGCAGGAGAATGCAAATATAAAATGCATAACAAAGCACAGTGGACTCAGGCAAGCACTTCCACAAAGTGAGAGCAATACGTGCAGTACAGAAACAGTTGTGAAATTGCTGTCTTAATGCCAAGGCACTAAGAAGTGTTTTACCATCCAGATAGAGAAATATTCTTTTAATTTTATGTTATGACTGTTCTTCCTGCAGTGAGCAATAAAATATTATTAAAATGCCAATGTTACGTGTGTCATATTACCAAGGAGAAGAAGAGATCACTGCCAGATTTGCATATCTACTGTACTTTCAGACTCTGGGTGGAAGGAATAGTTAAAGAAATATTCACACAGGTTTGGAGGGTTTTTTCTTCTCATATAAATTTTAATCAATCATATTTCTCTCCCTCAAAATGCATGCAACCTGACCTACACTAGTCAATTCCTAATGAATTGTTAAGGATAGATATAAAGGGAAAGTATAGAAGTTCTTTCAAAGACAGAACTGAAATCTTCCACCAGCGACACAGGGTGTTTCCAAGTCACATTGTCTTTAAAACATTATACCACAAACCTGTACACTGCTATCCAAATCACTACAAAATTATTATATACAGTAACTTTGGTCATGACCCTTCTCACTAGAGTCACAAAATACCATGAAAACTTTTGAGCTTATTTTATCCAAGAGCTTTAAGGTTGCTGTTATACCTGGACTTTGCCCTTTTCCCTGACCTTCTTACATCTTGTCTACTTCATTTAATCATTCCTAACATGTTGAAAGCAAATTTCCATAACAAAACACAGGCATTAAAACCCCCGAAGCCCCGCAACAGAAAAACAAACAAACCCCCAGAAAGTTGTTCATAGCTACTTGCCTCTTGGCAATTTCTGAGTATTTCCCAGGTTTAGTGCAATATATCCACAGAAAAGAAGACAGACAAATCTTGACATCATGGTCACAAACCCAACCTCGCACTGGGAATGGCTCTGACAGGTATCACACAGGAGTACTGCTGCTGCATTTAAGTGAACCGTTCTCTCTGTGACAAGAGGCAGCAACACTTTGACACAAGCTTAGTTTACACAGTGGGAGGAGACAGGATGACATCATTCACTCCCACTGCAAAACGAGAATTAGCATAAAAAAATATTATCAGGCTCCCCCTGCAATAATCTTCTGGGGTTTGTTACAAGATCTTTTCCACCACTAAGGGTAAGACATTACCATTTTATTACTTATATTTCATGAAAAAAAAATCATAAATATCAAATTTTCTATTAATGGAAAACTGATCTGAGAGACATTTTCACTGTTTTATCCAAGAGAGCTGGACTTAAACTGCAAAAACAGCAGTACTCAGAGATCTGTTTGCTATACTGACCTCAGTACTTTTGCAGTCTCAACATTTTTCTTAAGGTTAATTCAGGCTACTTGTGGCTTTCATCCAGGCAAAATAAACACTAGTTTAATATGATGTGACATTATAAACAGGCATTGTAAATATTTATTCAGCAAAAGAACTGGACTTGAAAAATCTAAATGTCATTTTTTCACTGGTATCTAGTGTTGGCAATTTAAAAATACTTTATAATTTTCCCTTTCATAAGTACCTGGTGAGTTAATGGGTACAATGCACACTGAAAGTAATAAAGCAACGCTTCTCATTCCAGGGCGATCTTCTTACTAGTTACATAACTTTGGGTAGGAAAAAAGTTCCATTTTTCCATTAAAAGCTGTTGCATTCCATATTTTCAATGAGCCTAGTAAGCGTAACATTTGGTCCCACTCACAAGTGAGAAGATGGGAAGGAAAGGGTAAAGCAGAAGAAAAGGAAGCAGTAAGGAAGAATTTAGTCTCAGTATCTGGAAAAGTTTCCAAAGAGATTAATCTACTCAATTAAGTAGTGATAGCTCTCTCTCTCCCCCTAAAAATAAAAACCCCAAAACCAAACAAGGAACAACCCAACAAAAAAAGAAAACCCAAAACAGTACCCCAAGGGAAAAAACAAACAAACAAACAAAAACCACAAAAACATCTAACCAAAACCAAACCCAAAAGAACCATCAACAGCCAAACCTAAACATATCTTTTGCTTACAATATGTGAAGTTCTTCAGTAGGCTTAGTCTGCTCCCAGTCCTCTCTTAACTGGACCTGACATTGTTCCGCTTCCATAGTGTTAATAAACAGGGAAAATCACAAGCAGCTTTCAATAAAAAGGTAATATCTTGAAGCATACGGGAGCATTTCTTAAAGATCAGATTAATCATGTATTTTAAAAGACCCCATGTTTGCCATAATTCAGGAAGAACTTCACAAAAGAAACCAGCAATCATAGTCTTAGAGACAAACCTGAGGACTTTCAAGCTCCTCTAATCAATATTGACAGCACACAGCTATAACAAAAACAGCTGGATTATGGGAATGTGTTCCAGACTCATCATACTCTCTGAATTTGGACATAAGAAAACATTCTTATTATTCACTAACTCAAATCTGGGAAGAGTAACTTGAAAGTCAATATTAGAGACAGACCCAAAAAAAAAAAAAATCCCCAAACAGTATTACCTGAAGGATCTTTGGGAGGATTCAGATCTTGAATATGAACACTCTGAACAGGTAAATGAGACTGGTAAATTTGAATAAAATGAAAAGATGTTTGAAAGGCCATACATTTAGACAGGGGTTTTATAAAACACCAAACCAAAAGAGTGTCAGATGGCAGAAAGATGGATACAGAGAGCAAACATGCAATTCTTACTGGTTTTTAAGTTTAAGTACTATTTTAAAAAATGCTCCAGAAACCATATTCTATTTTTTCCCTTCAAAATTAAAAAATAAGAAATCTGATGTAACTGTCTCTTGGGAGGAGTAATGGGAAAAATTGCTCCACGGTCACACAGAGCTGTCTTTGTATTAGTGAAAACTGGACTCTCCTATTTGTCTTATAGCAAATTCGCTTTCCTTCAAAAGATTGCACAACACCTTCCAAGAAAAGACACAAAGGCCAATTTCTACTCAGAGAAATCTCAGTGAAACAAATATATTAATTATTTGCCTACCTCACAACCTCTCTCATAGATAAATATAGTCCCATCCCTGCTTTCACGACTACTTGCTTCTCTGCTGCCACTTACATCTTACTTCTTCCTCCTTGGTGCATTATCCAACCATGTCTTCTCTGCTTAGGTGTTCCATACAGATATTTAATCTGCCCTTTGAGACCCTAGCAGACTATGCAGGTCCCTTTCCCACTGATCCCTGTAGAACACAGCTCTTCCCAGCCCAGAGCTTGAAAACGCATGTCAAGATGCATTTTCTTCTGTCTTATCGAGGATATGCTTTGTCAAGGACAATTTTGGTATTAGCAGATGCAAATGTAACTTTCCATTAAATATATGTCAAGATTACAAAAATCAGTTTTATAATATTGTTTTATAATTTTCTAATATGCTCCCCTCATCTGCACCATCCATAGATGATAAATAGATAACCACTGATTTTTTCCACTTCTTTTCTTGCAGGATTAACCTTTCCTAGGAAATCTCTGCTACATGAAAAATGAAAAGGAAAAAAAAAGTCAGCTTCTGCTTTCCTTTTTCCTAGATCCTCCTGCCATTTCAATGGATGTTGACTATTGCAGTGCAAAACTAAACAACGGAACATAAGGGAGTTCCTGGGACTTCAAACACTATCCTGCACTGCTGGATGCTTCCATAATGCTGTTCAGGCACCAATTTGTCCTCTTGTTGGAGAGCTGCTTCACAATCTCCATTGAAACAGAGAGAGAATCTGATTTGCATTCACAAAGTTATCAAACCCAGCACACTCCTCAGGTTTCTCTCATTCACACAGACCTGGAAGTACATTACCCATTCTTTGACTCCTCAGAAGAAAAATATTAAACAAAGAAGATTCAGCTAATTACAGTTTTGTGTTACACCTTTAACAAAAAAGGCAAGAATATTGAGTTAAGTGCACTAGTGAAAAGTCTCAAACAGATAAACAGGAAAAGGCAAAACCTCTGATCCTCTTATGTCTTTTCAGCACCAAATTAATGTTTAAGTAACAAAGCTAAGTACTCAAAAGTTTACGTGCTTACCTCAACTGATTCTCTATAAGTTAGATAAAAAATGGAGACTCCAACAAGATAGCACTGCAGCACATCTGGGGGCAAAGCAGAGCTTTTCTGCTCCTATTTTAATAGTTCCCAGACCAGCATATACAATGAACACAAAAGTGTGGGAAAAAAAATTAAAAGCTGGGGGGATGGGAGGAAGAAGAGCAGGAGACAAGATTTTACATTTTGTTTCCAAATACAGATATGCTTTTGTTGAGATTTGGGCTGTCCCAATTCACCTATCATTCCTGATTATTTTGACAAGCAAAAGCCAAGGTGCCTCAACTCCTTGCTGTTCTAATTTAAAGCAGAAAGAGTATGCAAAGAATAACCTTAGAAAACAAAATCATGTTTTCACTTTGAAAAGCACAATAATGCCACATGTAGCTCTCCAAGACTAAGGACTTACAGTACACTTGGTATCTCTTTTTTTAGAAGATTTCTGGTTGATACTGTACATTTCAGCAATGCTTGTCAATTATTTGTGAAGTTGCTTTTTCATAAGATACACTATATTAATGTTAATTATAATTTTCATTCTCTTATGGGTGACTCAATTATTGGACTCTTTTTCTTGCAAATATATTGGGATCTCCTCTAAACGCCTTCAGGAAAAAAGAGATGCCAAAGAACATTCTTTCAGATGTGCTGTTTAGAGAAGAAAAAGAAGAAAAAAAGAAAAAGAAGAAAAAAGAAAAAGAAGGAAAACAAGAAGAAAAAAGGAAATAATTACTCTCTAGTAGTTTAATTTTCTAATAGTCCATTCTCATTTTGCTAAGCAAATATTTGAGCTCTCACACTATCAAAAATACAGGGTTCACATGTTAGTCTATTAGTCAAAGGTAAGATACATTCATTTAATAGCATAAAAGTGACAAAGACAGGGCATTCTAATGTCTTTACCCCAAACTGATTTCCAGATTTCCAAAGTAATGGGATCTGAGACAAAGTGAAAAGAGGAAATTCAGTGAAAAGGAATGGCCAGAATAGCTGGTTCTTGTGACATGTTTTAGATAGTTCAAACTCTCAGCACTCACTCATTCAACACTTTTAATTTCAGATAGTGACTCATCTTTTCTAACAGGCCGTGTATTTCACCAAAATTCTGTACAACATGGGGTGAAATGGAGAAAAATTTATTTAATTTCTCTATTAAGTATTGACTTATCTTATTTTTCCCTTTGTAATGCAAATAACCTGCTATACTCAGTTCTGCAGTTTCGATAACATAATCATGACCTGCCACATGAAGAACCAACACAACTCCAGGTTTTCAACAGTGCTACTCCTCCCCATTATCAAGATTTTGTATTATTTGGGGGGGGGGCTTATTTTGCCTTTCTTGCAAAAAAAATGCCTAAAATTATTTTTAACAGTCAGGTTTTGACTGACTCCAAGGAAGGACTCTGCAGAGTGTCACTAGGTTCCTGGTACAATGCTTGACTGTCCACATGGGGGAAAAATATTTTTCCTTTATAACCAGTCTAAACCTCCCTTGTTTTAGCTCATGCCTGTTTTCTCTCATGCTCCCACTACACAGCAATGTGAGGAGCCTAGCTCCATGTTCTTGGCCACCCCTTGGGAAACACTGTTAGCTGCTGTTAGCTTCCCTTGTCCTGACTAAGCAAGTCCCATTCCCTCAGCCTGTCTTCACAAGGCAAGCGCCCCAGACTCTGACCACTTTGGTTGCCCTTCTCTAGACTTGCTCCAGTTTATTGTTGTCTGTCCTGAATTTGGTGATGAGGTGAGAGACCAGCACTGGTCTAGGTATGTAATTCACCAAGTGGTGAGTAGTGGGGGGAAATTACTTCCCTCAATTTCCTGGCCACGCTCCTGTTCATACAGCCCAGGACACTGCTGACCTGCCTTGCTGCCAGGACCCACTGCTGGCTCCTGTGCAGCCTTCTGTCCACCAAGATCCCCCAATTCTTTTCACCAGGGCTGCTCCCAAGCAGTCAGTCTCCAGCCTGTATCAGTGCAGGGGTCACTGCCATACAGATCCAGGACTTTGCAGTTGTACTTGTTGAATTTCGTAACGACCCTGTCAGCCCATTCCTCCAGCCTGATGAGGTCCCTCTGAATGCCAGCCCTGCCCTAAAGAGTATCAAGTGGTCATCCAAATTTGTGTGGCCTGAAAACCTGACAAGAGTCCATTTGTCACTCCAGGTTACTGACAAAGATGTTAAACCGATAGGTCCTAAGATATCCAGCTATAGTGCTCCACTTGTTACACAAACCTGGGCAGTGTGTGATCCACTACCTACTGCCCCCTGAGCCAAAGCATCCAGCCATATGGCCAGATTCACAGTCTCTGTGAACCACTTTGTGCACTCCATCAAACACACAATTTATAATTGTGTGCTACACAATTATATTTTAATAATATGCTACAATTTATATTTTAAAACACTATCAAGTGTTTTGATAGTGTCTATTTCTGTTACATCTTAACAGAAATAAATGTGCCCAACCGCATCAAGCAAAAACCTAGCCTGGCATTTGAAGCACTATGTAATTACTATGTACTGAAGACACTGCTTCTGTCTGTGAAGAGAACTACCTTATTCTTCTCTTTTATCAACACATTTGTGCCACTTGAGATAGTTAACAAAATTACAGCCTCTATACTATTGGATTACCCCAGAACATTTCTACCAAACATCTTCTTTCTCTGCCTTTCCTGCCATCATATCTCTAAATACTTATCACCGTCTGCCTAACCACAATCTGATTAACTTGAAATGCAGGCAGAAGCAAAGAGCAAAACACAAAAAGGCATGTGACAGTAATGAGCCTTTAACAGTGTAATTGCATTAATCAAAAATATCTTTGCATATATTGATTTTCCTGTGATAGGAATGAATTTTGGGTAGCCTAAATTTTTCTCAATTGTAATTTAATTATTCTATACATGCTTAAAATACGAGCAAAGACTTAAGCACCAGTCCTGCCCCAGATTGCTTTGGAAGGTGGGCTTCATAATCCATGCTGTACCAAGTCCTGGTCTTTCAATCTGTTACAATCTTCCTTTGCAGAAGTCAGCACCTCCTGGTCTCTTTCAGGCTCTTTCCATAATACGTTCTGATTTGTGAAGATAATGTAAGATCACAGTCCAGATTAGTGAACTCAGATGTGAACTCTGGAGTCTATTACTATACACTCGGATAGGACACAAGATCTGTTTATTCATTTAGAACATGAATGCTGATGCCATTGGCAATTCTATTTTGAAGAGAGATCTGTCTGTATCACAGATCTGCAGAAGCACTCACCTCTGAAGCTAACAATGAAGAGGTAATGATTGACTTCTCTGATGCTTGCCAAGTTATATTATAGTGTGTTTCTGCAGGAGTAAATACCACATGCCACATGTCATATCACATGTCTGATACATGGCAGGACAAACTACTATGCCCTTACACTACCGCTTCCTCATAGCTCAGCCACATTCTCATCAAGCACTTCTGGCTTCCACCTCAAAGAGATATACTGCTCTTCCCCACTTCTCAATACATCCACCATTTTTCTGTGTCCCGGGCCCTTACGTCTGGCTCGCTCCTTAGCCGGCCTTCCCCGTGTTCCAGCTCCCGGGAGATCCCGCCCCGAGCTCTTCGGGCGCTGCCGCCGGCGGCCGCCAGGGCGCAGCCTTGGGACAGCGGCGGCCGCGGCCTGCGGGGACAGCGGGGGCAGCGGGACAGGGACAGCGGGGACAGCGGGACAGAGGGACGGGGACAGCANCGGGACGACGCGGCCAGCGGGAACAGGACCGCGCGGGGCCAGCGGCTGCCCAGCCGCTCAGCGCATTGCAGAGCTTCCAAGGGGTGGGCGAGCCTGCTGGAGCAGCAGCAGGAGATGGAGATTTGCCCCTATACAGCACAATCCGCATCTCTCAGAGAGAGGAAGGATTGGGAAGATTGCTGTTGCTCAAACTGCTCCTCCGTGTACCCACTGACCGACAGCGGCTGCTGCCAAACCCTGCTGGTTCTGCTCTTGGGTTGGGCTTTTTCCCTATCTATTTCATGGGGACAGAATGGAGGGAGACACCAAACTGCTCTTGTACCAAGGCAATGCACAAAGGTGTACAAGGCTGTTGCTTGTNATTTGGTTTATTTTGGATTATTGCCACAGGACAAACTACTATGCCCTTACACTACCGCTTCCTCATAGCTCAGCCACATTCTCATCAAGCACTTCTGGCTTCCACCTCAAAGAGATATACTGCTCTTCCCCACTTCTCAATACATCCACCATTTTTCTGTGTCCCGGGCCCTTACGTCTGGCTCGCTCCTTAGCCGGCCTTCCCCGTGTTCCAGCTCCCGGGAGATCCCGCCCCGAGCTCTTCGGGCGCTGCCGCCGGCGGCCGCCAGGGCGCAGCCTTGGGACAGCGGCGGCCGCGGCCTGCGGGGACAGCGGGGGCAGCGGGACAGGGACAGCGGGGACAGCGGGACAGAGGGACGGGGACAGCAAGACAGCGGGGACAGCGGGGACAGCGGGGGCAGCGGGGACAGCGG
>VWZP01000230.1:227329-267482 GCA_013396995.1 Dicaeum eximium
GGGGCCAGCGGCTGCCCAGCCGCTCAGCGCATTGCAGAGCTTCCAAGGGGTGGGCGAGCCTGCTGGAGCAGCAGCAGGAGATGGAGATTTGCCCCTATACAGCACAATCCGCATCTCTCAGAGAGAGGAAGGATTGGGAAGATTGCTGTTGCTCAAACTGCTCCTCCGTGTACCCACTGACCGACAGCGGCTGCTGCCAAACCCTGCTGGTTCTGCTCTTGGGTTGGGCTTTTTCCCTATCTATTTCATGGGGACAGAATGGAGGGAGACACCAAACTGCTCTTGTACCAAGGCAATGCACAAAGGTGTACAAGGCTGTTGCTTGTCCTGTTTTACTTAAAATAGAAAAATTTATTCTCCCCATGGCTTCCGGCTCAGTTCATCACAGAAAAAAAAAAAAAAGAAAAAAAAAATTTAAGTTCTGCCTCACTACAGTGAGGGCACTGAATTAAATGCAACTCAGTACTGAATCTGGCCTACTCCAGAGACAGCAGGTGCAGCCTTAAACTGTGCTTATTTCCCTCTTCCCTCCTCCCTTTCCCTACACCCATCTTTCAAATATTCTGACAAAAAGCCAGGGGAAGCCCTGCAAAAACTAGAGCAAATAATAAAAACAAAACACTGTTAACTTTTATGAAAAGCAGAGAAGTCATCCTCCATTATATGGAGGAAGATGACCAGATTCTTAGTTTTATTAAAATATATTATTTTCTTGGCGTAAGAAAATTAGTTCCTTGGCTAGGATGCACACATTTGACAAATGCATGCAAAGACAGGAGGGAAATAATTAATGTTTTTTCCTCTTTTCTTATGAGTCATTTTGGCCTAAAACACATCTTCCAGAAACTTTCTGGCTGAATTTGGCTACATTAGTTTGCACTCGACATCAGTAGGCTTATCTAGGTCAGAATACTGTGAATAACATTCAAGTGTCATTGTTTGTCACTACTGTGCACAGAATTTAAACATATAAGAACCACTCTGAACTATACACTTCATTTTAATCTGAAAAAGGCAGGTAATGAGCAACAGAAACACATTATTCTAAAGTACACAGTGCATTTATTATAAAGAACTTGTACATATTAATATGAAATTCTCATGTTTACTTGTCATAATTGTCCTTTGTATCCAGGGATAAAAAAACCAGGAAGTTATGTAACATGAAGATTAAGTAACAGTGCATGTACAATTTATTTGAAGGAAACTAAACTCAGGATTAAACAAACAATAAATGCTGTCTTTAGAACAAAATTATTTGCTTGACCCTCTTACAGCAAGTATTTAACAACTGTAAATCTAATCAAAACAACTCTGAAACATTATTGTCAAAGCACATTATCTGTAGAGGAAAGGGGTTATATTTCACTTCAAAAATGAACAGCAACTGCATATTTCTAGCAGGTAGCTTTCAAATGTGTGTTAGAAGATTTCTTTTATGTCAAGGACTGTGCTTAGCTTTAGTAAAAAGCACAGCCCAAAAGAAATGGCTTTGTACAAACAAACAGTGCATCAGGCCTAACATCCTTGCTTTAGGTTTAAGACAGAACAATAATTACTTAATACTGGTCCTAACCTGGTTCTGTGGATCAAATGCTCAGCAGTGGTGTCTTGGCTTGACCCAGGCCAGATGGCAGGCACCCATGAAAGCCACTCACTCATTCCCTTCTGCAGCTGGACAGAGGGGAGAAAATTTAACAAAGGGTCCATGGGTTGGGATAAGGACTAGGAGAGATCACTCATTAAATACCATCACAGGCAAATCAGGCTCAACTTAGAGATACAAAGTGAATGTATTACTAACAAAATCAGAGCAGGATAATGAGAAGCAAAATAAGCCCTTAAATAAGCCCACCTTCCCCTCACCCTTCCCTCCTTCCCAGCTCTACCACCTACCCCAGTGGCACAAAGAGACGGGGAATGGGGGTTATGGTTAGCTCATCCTGAGGCTTTTCCGCTGCTTCCAGGGAGAGGAGTTGTTCCTCTGCTGCTTCGTGGGATCCCTCTCATGGAAGACAGTTCTTCATGAACTTCTCTGATGTGGCTCAATCTCACAAGCAACAGCCCTCCCGAGACTGCTGATGCATGGGTCACTCCTCCATGGGGTGCAGTCCTTCAAGGACAGGCTGTTCCAGCATGGGAGCCAGGGCTTCCCTCTCCACAGGTCTCCCAAAGGGTCACAGCCTCCTCCAGGCATCCACCTGCCCCAGTGTGAGCACCTCCCTTACAGGCTGCGGGTGGATCTCTGCATCCCTGGTGGATCTCCGTGGGCTGCAAGGGGACAACCTGCTTCACCATGGTCATCACCATGGCCTGCAGAGGACTCAGTTCCAGTGCCAGGAGCACCTCCTGTCCTTCCTTCTCCACTGACCTCGGTGTCTGCAGAGTTGTTCTCACATGTTCTCATTCCTGCTCCTCTGACTGTAATTAAAACTGTGCCACCACCTTTGTTTCGATTTCTTCTTAAATCTGTTATCACAGAGGCCTTATCACCATTTCTATTTGGCCCAGCCTTGGCCAGCAGCATGTCTGTCTTTGGAGCCACCAGGGATTTACTCTGCTGGACACTGTGGAAGATTCCAGCAGCTTCTCACAGAAGCCACCTCTGTGGTCATCTCTGCTACCAAAAACCAAGCCATNATTATTGACAGCTAAAGAAATTCAGCAGTCTTCCTTACACCAAATGAAAGGGTGCATGCAACACACAAGAGTTATAACATAACATGTCCAGAACAAACCCCATTTAAACATAATTTGCCTTAAAAAATCCTTAGTATTTGGGAAACCTAGAGTTTGGGAACTGTCTCATAATTTGAAAAGCTGGGAAACCAAATTCTGAATTCTTTGCTAGTTTAAAATCCTGTAAGACTTTCATATAAAATTGGATTTGTTTTGTGAAGTTATGTAGAACCACTTGAACTTGGTTGTACCTCAGGATCTCGANCCCAAGTGGCTATAGAGGGTTACATCCTATAAGGTGGATCTTACCTTCCAATTCAGTTCCATTTGAAAATAGTCCAGCTGTGCTATCCAAAACATTCCCATCACACCAACAAAATTAAGTGGGGATGAGCAGGAGAGTCTCTTTCCAGGCATTTACATATATATATAAAAATGTATGTATNCCTAGAGTTTGGGAACTGTCTCATAATTTGAAAAGCTGGGAAACCAAATTCTGAATTCTTTGCTAGTTTAAAATCCTGTAAGACTTTCATATAAAATTGGATTTGTTTTGTGAAGTTATGTAGAACCACTTGAACTTGGTTGTACCTCAGGATCTCGAAAAGCTTTCAAGGAACATAGATACAGTGTCCAAAATGCAAGTTTTCAAGAGCTCAGATAGCCTGTAAGAGCTGGGAACTGCTACAGAGACATGGACACTCTCTGGAGTACACCCAGTTGTAATAGTACATTTTGGAAATCTCTTCTGCAGCAACAGTGAGGTATTTTTGTAACAGTTGATACTACTATTTATCAAATAATATCAGCATCTGTGTTTCTCTTACAGCAAACACAAGTAAACACACAGAAACATGCATGCACACTTAGACCTCATTTCAAAACCTTTTATCACAAAATGATTGTTTCTGTATTGTCACTAGCGAGCGCGACACGTCACACAGAGACAGCTACTTCAGACAGTGAAAGGCGGAGAAGAAGCTCCGTTTATTTTGATTTACACATTATATAGAGTTTTCAGCTGTTGATTGGATAGAGAGGTCACCACCTCTCCAACCACACTGGTTAATAAAAGAGTCTATCAAACCTCTCTCCTCCTAAGAGAAGGAATGAAAAACAAAGAGACAGTTAGTAAAACATCTGCGTGTTTACAGAAACACCTCGTGAGAAACTTTATCATAAAACTTAAACATCAGAAGGCTAAAATCCAGGGCGACACTGTATTTTCAGAGAGAGCTTGACAGCACAGAGTAGGACAACTTCGAAGCATTCCTGAGTTGAGCACAGAGTGCCAGATGACCCTCAACTATGAATTTCTGTTTAATCACTAGACAAATACTTTACTAGTTCAGTAACTGTGTTCTGCCAGTTTGCATCAGTCACAAAATGTAAGGATATTCTCCAAGAAAGGAAACATCCTCTCTCAAGCCGTTCATCTTTGGTCTCACTGCAGACAAATGAGAACTCTGAGTGTGGTGTTCATTTTACAGCATTGATACCTGGCTGCAGTCACTATCAGTTCACCACAGAGATGTTTGCAGAGCACTCTGACCTGCTCTCAAATTATAAAACCCCACAAAACACCATAAAAACAAATCTTCTGCATGACTACTACATGACAGTATAAAGCCCTCACTGGCAAGGTACAAGAAACCACATAACAACCACATACATGATTATCCCCTAGCAAACAAGAAAATAAGAATTTTTGGATAGTTCATGGATGGCAAATTACATTTGTTCCAAATAAAAATATTAATACATTTCTATCAATTAATATAAAAACTAGAAGTTTTAAAAGAAGCTGTGTATCTGCTACACCAATGAAAAAGCAAAGTGTTCAATGATGAGAAATACTTTGAAGACAAATGGAAAAAACATGAATATATGCCTGCTCACCGTTGCATTGATTTTCAATTTTAATATTGCAATTAAAAGTAAGAGAAAATGTGAAGATAATTTGTGGGTTTGATTCATTCATGCATTATCTTTTCCTTCTTTTTCACAATGCAAATATCTTGCTATACCCTCTCCAGTGCACAGGGGAAAAAATCTCCCATTTTATTTTAGTTAAAAGCTACTTACTGGCATACTGTGAGAAAATGAATCTCTGAATCTTCACTACAAATCTGTGCATTCCAGATTAGGAGCAGAAGTAGTCCTCAAATAGATCTAAATCTCCTTTCACTTGTAGTCACATACCTAGGAAATTGGAAATATATTCTGATCTCGCACGTGGCATCTTATCTTTATAAGCAGATGCTAAACATGCTTTTGCACAGAGGAGCTTTAAAAAATAATTGAAAAACAGAGGACACTACTTTGACTGTGGAGTAAGATAAACCATCAAAACTTACAAAGAAAAGAACAACACTTGGTAAGAAAACTCTTCAGACTGTAAAGGCAGAAAAGAATTACAGTACCACCATTTCTTAGTTTAATTTGATGAGAAAATGAAAAGACAGATGTGCAAAATAATTGGTATTCAAAGACGTCATGGTTTGTCCAAACAGGATGGATCCCATTCTCATTACATGATGAAATCACTTTTCAATTAAAGCAGTGTACGTGCTTCCCTGTGGATGAAAGTTTCCCTAGCCAGCTCAGGGAAGTACTCAAAACTTCAAATTACTAGTGGGATGTGTCTGGCCTTTGGATAATGTCAGAACAGCTAAATAGCTTGCATTCCCCTGCATAATTTATAACAACTCTGATAATACCAGGAGATTTGGTTTAGAAAATTTGGAACATAAAAGGGCATCAAAAGCTCTCAGAAGTCTGCAAACAGAACACCTGGAATGGTAGAAAAATGTTACAGAACAACATAATGCACATCAGTTTTGATACTGTATCAAATTACAACCCAATCTTGGCTACTGGAGTAATTTAGTAGTTGGAGATAAACCTTTTGATTAAGTACACATGGGTATACAGGCATACCTTTTGTCACAAGCCTTTCCTTTAACAGCAAAATGTTCTGTCATCTGCCATGTCCCTAAAAATTTGTGGGCAGTGATGAGTCAAAGTAGTTAAGGGGAAAATCCCACAGCATCAGTGGTATCGTGCAAGCAGTACAAACATGGAGTTAATCTACTGAATCGACTAATTCTTAACTCAGTATACAAGATGTTGGCTCACCCTCAGTGAACCAGTGACAAGGGAGAGAGTGCTGCAACTGTAGAGAGGTCCCAAAAATAGAGAAAAACAGCAGAAAGAAAGACAACCTCTTGATATTCTCAGAGTATGCTGAAACCAAAATTAGCTCAGTCCTGGGTCAGAGGCTTCTTCCCCCTGTTCCTCCCACCCACCCTTTTCTTCTATAGAGGAACTGGAAGAAGTCAAACATGACATGGACTTGATTCGCAGAAATTCCTCAGGCATTGGTTATGCACTTTCCACAGATGTTAGCTGTTTTCAAATGGAAATTACAGTGTCAGACATCATTTTCTCAGAAAAACAGTTTTAAATTCTTTTGAAGAATTTAAAGAGCATGTGAGAAAGCAGCCAATAAACTGACAAAGTGTACAGCATCAACTTATTTCACAAACAGCATTTAGTCTCTAAGGTTCCAAAAGGGTTTTTTTAGCTTTCAAAACAACTCACAAAGCTGCCAACTGTTACTCAATGCATTATCAAGCTAATGGAGGGAAGGGGTTGGGATGGGGGAGACAGAGACCTTTTATCTTCTCCAATGCTGACCAAAAGAATGAAGTCAAAAGTAACAGCTTCAGGCACAGATCAGGGTTCTCTCCTGCAGGGCAGTGCATGGCTGGATGAATATTAAAATCAGTACACAAAAATGTGCATGAAACAACTGCCTTGAGATCTCCATATTCACCTGCTTATGTGAACCTAAGTTAATCTTTCTTTTTCATTCATCTTACCTTTTCATTTTCTAAAAACACAGGAAAAATTCTGTTTAGTCACCAGCATGTCCCTTACATGCTCGTCTTACAGCGTTCATTTTATGCTTTCTCTCCTTTATTGATATAAGGGCAATAGCACTTCTGTTGCACTGTGAAATTTTTCTTACCTTCCTTTTAACACTGCGATGAAGGAATTTACTAGAGTAGGCATGTTTCTGTAAAGTAATACTTAAAATCACTAAACTTAACATTTTTGAATATTCACCTTGTGGGCTGCCAGAAGTCAAAATAATCCTAATAAACTGCAACAAAGATGTCCTGGATTTAGAACATAGCAATTAATTCCCCCTGTCTTCATCCAATGAATAACTGTGAAAATACTTGCAGTTCTGGCTTGAAACAGCAAAGGCTTTTGCAAAGGAGCTATTCTCATCTCACCACGCTCCATTTAACTCCTGTCTCTCAAAAGTATATGGCAGACACATTATTTAAGACACTCAAGTTTAAATGCTGAAAAATTCACAGACATTCAGCAAGTTTTCAATAACTTGAAACCTCACTATCCATTTATCTAGCCCATAATTTGTCAGTTGGTCTATCAGGATTTCACAGGACAGAAGGAATCCCAGACCATCCTGTGTTTTAAGTAGTGTCTGCAGCATCCTTTGAATGTCAAAAAGGAGTTAGAAGAAGCAGCTCAGTTAATGAACACAGACTGTATTAATCTCTGGTGTGAATCCTGTTCCCTCTTTCTTGATCCTTGTGATCCTTGTCTGATGTTCATCCTACAAAGGTATTTGTAAGATTTCTACTGATTTTTTTTTCTCTTTCTAGTTGAATTTTAAGGGCTAATCAAAAATACACAGGACAACCATTGCTGTCTCAATATGCTTCTGTTGGGAACTTTTAAAAAAATCTTAAGAGAAAGCCAATAAGGATTGGACCAAAACATGATCCTAATAGTTTTTATTACAGTAGTGTCTTTTTCTGTATCTGGAACTTTTCTGTGTTACTACTTCTAATAACATTTTAATAACATGAATACTATGAAATGCTTCTGAAAATAAAGTTTAAGTTATCACTAAAGGAAGACCTTTGGTAAGAGAGTAGAAAAGTCTAGAAGAGGTTGCTGGGGTCTCATGAGTTTATATATTTGTGTATTTTTATATAAAGAGGAGGGGATTGCTGATTACATATATACCAGAAGCAGAATGGATCTGATGATGCCGAGATGCAAGGAAGGCTTCACCTCAGCGGAATACCTGAGTGTAGGTAAGTCCTGACAGAAGGAATCCACGGATGCTGAGAAAGATGGCTGATGAGGTTGCAAGACCACTCTTGAATATCTTTGAAAGGTTGTGGTGATCAAGAGAGATTCCCCATGATCAGAGGAAAATAAGTGTTACTTTCTTCTTCAAGAAAGGCGAGAAGGAGGATCTAGGGAATGGGAGGCCAGTTCACAACAAGGTGATGGAGGAATTCATCTTGGAAACGATTTCCAGATACATGAATGTCATTGGGAGTAGTCAACATGGATTTATGAAGGGGAAATCACGCTTAATAAACCTAAAAATCTTCTTCAATGGTTATTAGCTTGGTAGATGAGGGAAGAATGGCAAATGTTCACCTCAACTATAGTAAGGCTTTGGACACAGTCTCCAGTGATTCCTTCCCCTCAGGTAACTCCCAGCCTGAGGGACTGAATGTGCTGAGATGTTTGCTATTCATGTATCTTTTTTCCTTTCTTAGAACAGCTGACTTTCTCTGCAGTACCAAATTTCTGGCTGTAGAAGCAAGTGTTGAGAGTTTAAAATTCTGGCATTATAAAATTATGGATTGTTGAGCAGTAACCTGCTTAAGGTTCCACATTATTACACCTCATGACTTACTATTCATGATGGACAAGCTTTACAGGTGATCAATAACCCTCCTCCTACCAAAGGCAGATACTAATGAGAAGGAAGTGGCCAAGAACAGGACTGGTCCCAAACTAATGTGCAGGCTGTCTCCACATGCAGATTCAGGTGAGAAAAGAGGACAGTGCGGATGGGTCTGTTGGCCTCAGTGGATTTCCAGAACCTGTCTTCCATGGTGCAGGGCTAACACACAGTCCTACTGTGCACACAGACAAAATCCATTGTGTCAGGGAAACATTACAACACTGAACGCTTGCGGATCAAATACCTTGAACAGGTACCATATAGAGGAAGGTCAAAGCAGTAGATCTCTCCTAGGTGTTCAGATCAACTTACAGCTATACTCTGCTCTTTGGTGCAAAGGAAGGAAAAAAAATTAAGGAATAAAGACCACTGTTTGGGACTCAAACAGTAACTGAACAGGATCTTTCCACTCAAAAAAACCTTCATTAATGGCAATTTCTGCTTTTACTGAAAATTGAAAATTATTTGTGATACAGAGGAGGTAAGACCAAATGATGAAATAGTCTCTTGTTGTCTTAGAGACTGTATGACTGCCCATAACAACTGGGATTTTGTTTATAAATGTTCTGCACACCAGTCCTGAAATTCAGTCAATGTTGTGACTAAGCTAGACAAACACCAGAAATACTTGTATGAGATTATACATATGCATGACTCTTATGCAGGCTCTTTAAGGGAACCAAAGGAGAATTTTGGAAAGAAAAAAATTAAAATCTGTAACCATCCTGTGAAAATCTGATAGCAATGAAGGCAAGGCAGAGGTATCAGAATATTTGCCAGGAATCGAGCGATTTGTTTGAACACACCCATTATTACATCAGCTGTTGCGCTGTAAGTCACTATTAATGAGTTTTGAGAAAAGTGGGTTTGTCGTTGGCTGAGATGATTCCAAGTTTTATAAGGGCTTCCTAATTTCAAAACTGCTTCTCAGTAGCTCTAAAATCTGTGCATAAGAAAACCATCAATAGTAAATCATGAGGTGTAATAATGTGGAACCTTAAGCAGGTTACTGCTCAACAATCCATAATTTTATAATGCCAGAATTTTAAACTCTCAACACTTGCTTCTACAGCCAGAAATTTGGTACTGCAGAGAAAGTCAGCTGTTCTAAGAAAGGAAAAAAGATACATGAATAGCAAACATCTCAGCAAATTCCGTCCCTCAGGTTGGGACTTAAAGGACTCTACAGAATTCTGAGGGTTCTGAAACCAGAAAGACACCCATGTTAAGCTATTCCAGAAATAATAAGACTAACAGAATCTTGTGTTAGAAGCTAGTGACATGTTACTAAAACAAGGAACACTTACAATCAACACACCTATTTCAAGATCTCAGATGATGCAAATTTTATTGTTAGCAAAAATAAGTTCTAAAGGATGCAGAAATATAGTACTTTGTCTCTTTTGGGCCTGGTAATTGTCAACATTAAATTCTTGGAAAAAAAATATCTTTCAAAGACCTGCTTAGTGAATATTGACCATGTATGAACTCTAATTCCAATACCAATGCCGTTTCAGAATTCCCTTAATTCTCAATGAGAGTTGACCATATCATAAGCATTGACACTGAAGATACTAATTTGCAATGAATGTTCCATGGCAAAATGGAATTAGGAGAGAATATTCTTATGGAAATACTTCAAAGTTTGAGGCTTTTTATTATATTCTTCTCTGAGGATAGGGTATGCTAAGCATGGATATGATCACTTATGGCAGTTCCCTTACCCTGGTGAGAAAATTTCTTCATAATGCCACCACCAGAGTATGACAACCCAGATGTAAAGCAATGTGATTTGAGAGACCTCACACAGCTTATACAATGACAGACTGGCAAAATTAACAGAATATAGAAATTTAACATCTGGCTGAACTGACAATGCCAGGAACAAGGTTTCAGATCCGTTCCAGAAAGCAAGAATGCTTCTGTAATGTAAAGATCCCATATAAGAGACAGGTTTCATCTGAACCTTAGGAAAACTATTATTTTTATTTTTATGTGCCAGTGTGCCAGTGGCACATAAAAATCACAGAATGCAAGAAAATCATCAGATGCAGAAGACTGTGTGGTACTATTACAGGTAAAGATACAGAAGTTCCATCTTTCCAAGAACATGATACAGATTAAAAATACCCAAAAACTTGATACAGAAAAATAGGACTTTTTATTCCATAAATACCAATTAATTTGATACTTGCATCTCCAAGCAGTTTACGCTTTCCCCTCAATCTTTTCTAGTACATTGTGAGGCATTGGACTGGGTGATGTGGTTACTTCTTCAGGCAAAACATCCCAATGTTCATCATCCCTGAATCTTGTCTTTAGAAGTTACACCTGTGACAAGCAGAAGCAAAACTGAGGGAGGCAAAAGGCTTATACATTCCCAGAGATAGACTCAACTCAGCTTTTTGTAGCTTTTCTAAACTTATTCAGCTGGCTTGTGTGATAAAACCCCAGACCCAATACTTATTTAAACTAATTAGCAGGGAAATGAGGGACCAAAACAACTCCAAAGTACTCCTTGAGCAGAAGCAGCCAAAAAAATTAGCATATGATTCGTGTTTAAGTTGTCCCACTGCATTTTACAAGACTTTCGAAATAGCTAGACCATGCAGCATCATTTATATGAAGTGAAAGATAGCCCAGTGTCAAATACTAATTTTCAAATTTTTTTTTGAAAATATTGCTGCCATATTTTCATATTTTGTAGCACATTACCAAATGTTTACAAAAACTACAAACTTCTCTTTCTCAGAACACATCACTTATTTATTACACATCATTAAATACATGCCTGAATAGGATTTTTGACTAACAGTGTTATTCACCCTGAGGCCATGCAATCGTAACAAATTAAGGTAATTATAAAATCACATTTCATCTATGGCTTTAGATGTAATACATGTTTCTCAATAAGAAATTTTGGAGTGTAGTAAGATATTAGCAAAGCATTCTGAGCAAATGCAATTGAAATGTGGAAGAAGATTGACAATACAGGATAACTGAAATATTTCTGCATGGTAACAAAAGAATGTATCTGTGTACAGTATATTTGCCTATGTACACAGTTACAATAAGAATACTAAGGTAAATGGACAGGTAACTAGGTAGGGACTTTATTACACAAAAGCTGAATTAATTAATATTAATTTGCAAACTTAATAAATCAGTAGTTGTAGCAGCCTGTAGAGGCTGTGAGCCCTCCGTGGCTGCTGAGAGGTCACCATGGAGGTCAGCTTAAGATAAGAAAATGCTAACTCATGTAGAGCGGACTTTGTTGGGAAGTTCTTTTCCGCTCTGTACCTCTGTAATGCCATAGGTCACTTTTCCTAGACCCTTACCATTGGACAGTTTTCAATTCCCCCAAACCCTATATAAACACCACTCCTGCCCAGTGTAAGCGGGGAGAGCCTGTCACTGACCCTTCGCAGAGACCCCTTCACAATAAAGGCATCTGCGGAACATCATACAGCCTTCTCCTCTCTCTCTTCCCTGTCTGCCGAGGCACTTAGCAAGCAGAGAGCTGGAAATCACCTAAGAGCTGAAATCACTAAAGAGCTGATATCACTATAGCGCTGAACTGCTTGCTAAGATAAGCCTGCGGCTGGGAGACTGCCTGTGGTCTGGGAGAAGAAACCCATCTATCCGGGATATTACGGCAGCCTTGGGTCAGAGGGACCCTAAAGCCCCAGCCGTAATAAGTAGTAACAGCAAGTGTCCTCTGCCCCTTTATTTTATTTAACATGTATGATAGTCATGATAGGATAGTACAGTTCCTCAGGCACTCTGCTGGATGGCTTGCTCTCTGAAAGCAGCAAATAGAGGTGGAACAGTAGGAAAATAAAACATGCTAATGAACACTGAAAAACCCAAGACACAGGAACATAAAAGCAACAGGAAAACTAAGAAAAGAACTCAAAAATAGCTCAGAAAATAATTATTTTTGGTATGGTGTGTATACACCAGCTGATCTTAATGTTAATTTTGAAGAAGTACTTGAATAATACAGTGGGTTTGAAAAATGCAGGGAAGCTTTGACACATTCATACACTGAAATCTGCTTGAAACAGTTGCCTTCACTTGCAGACAGAAACAACCTGTGCATACAGAGAAAGAAATCTCTCAGCTACATGTCCTTTCATTCTTTTCCTGCTTAGTCTAATAAAAACACTTATGGTGAGGCTGTTAGATCAAGCTCATTCATCATCTTAAAAACATTATTTTATTAATACAAAATACAAGGGGTATGACTTTGAGACAGAAGAATACTTACTATATTTTTGGCTAAAGAATTAGAGATGAGTCAAAAGGAACTTCTTGTCAGTCCCCTGCCCCAAGCAAACAAAAACATCTGTGTATTTTACAAACAAGCTCAAAAGGAGGATGCTGCTTGCTCGTAACTCCCTAGATAGTTTAGGACACGTGCAGAGGTTCCAGACTCACACTCTGATATTTCTATCAGAACGTCTGGTGAACATTCAGAAGTTGATTCTCCAAGTTGCCAATGGGAGAATCCATCTGGTTCAAACACTGCTAGGCACACTAGCATGATGCCATTTCTCTGAGGCATGGTATTAATGCTCGGTTAAGAGTCCTCTGACTGATTTTTTGATACATTTTGCATTAGAAACTGTCACCATTCCCATAACAATACTCCCACTCTCTGTCCCTCTGATGGGCAGAATGCCAAAAAGAAGAAATCAGACTAGATGGCTCTTACCATTTTAAGCCTTCCCCCACAGGCAGAACAATCAAAAAACTCTATTTAAAATCATTACAGATATTTTC
The DNA here is from genome assembly GCA_013396995.1 of Dicaeum eximium. Classification (NCBI taxonomy): domain Eukaryota; kingdom Metazoa; phylum Chordata; class Aves; order Passeriformes; family Dicaeidae; genus Dicaeum; species Dicaeum eximium. Next base: position 240,600 of record VWZP01000230.1, read on the forward strand.
TGTGAACCACACAATTGTCCTTTCCAGCTTGATCACTTCCTCCTCCTCTCATATACATTAAATAAATGTATCTCCTATGAGACATCCATATTGTAACCAGTTTTAAATATGTCACATACAGAGAAAGGAAGCAGTGTTTTCCTAGGTTGAAACTACAGAAAGATTCTCTCCTCTACTCACAGAATACAAGAATAGCAATCAGTCCTTCCAAATAAAAACAGCTTCAATAAGCAGCATCACCAAGAAAAAAATGTTATGCAGTCACAAAGTAAAGTGATGCCTGTCCAAGCTCATGAATATTTACTCAGTATTATGTTATATAAATTCTATTTTAAAATAAAATGTATGTTTAGCTAAATTTCCAGTGTGGGCTCAATTGCTACTAGAGAATTATTTTGTCAGCTTACAAGTAAATACCACTGTCTTAGTTATGATCATTGATGATTAAGCCACAAGGAGTTTTTTAGATGGTCAGGTGTCTTTTTTCTTATCTCAGGCTGAATTAATTTGGCGTTGTGACTGTAAAGGTAAGGAAATTTTAGCTCACTGGAAATTATTCTAGCAATTTTATTTTTTATGAACATACTTAGGGCTAAACATCAGGCTTTTATCTGCTTGCAGAATCCTGTAACCCATGGCTTACTCCTGCACAGTGCCTATAGTATTTAGAATCACCATCCTTAAGTGGCAAGAGTTGTCAAAAGCAAGGAAATTTATTTGTTATCTTCTTGACTCAGGAATGACTAACAACTCCACTGCCTAAAAGTTGAGAATTGGAAAAATAACCTGTATGTTGTGCTCAAATAGATCTTTTTTCCCCCTAGCAGATGCATCTGACACTCCCTCCTTCTGCAAGTAAAGCAAGCCAGATGAAAAGCGAGGGAAGAACACTGTAACATTGTTCTTGGTAAACTCTAAAAGAATCAACAAAAGTATTGGTGTAGTTGGAAAGTCTGGCCATGCTGATTAACCTGAAAGGAGCAGGCACTTCACTGATACACTTTTCAAGTTCATACACCAAGATGATCTTCACTACACAGATTAAATAATACTGTTGAAGTTTGACTGCAAAGGAGAGGATAAAAAAAGAAGATCGACTTTGTTTTGCTGACGTTGCTGAATGTTTATCTGGCTGCTCTGTCACCATATCTTGTATAGTCTAACATGAAACTGCTCTCCTTGCCAGTGAATAGAAACCCCTACTCAAGCATTTGACTCAGATACAACCTAAAAATAGTATTCACTATCAGATACAAAACTCAGAGAGAAAAGGTATATTGAAAGGGAAAAGAAATTAACATCACAAAAACTCACATCTGAATAGCATTCAAATAGCTTCCCACATATTTAAGCAAGTTTTGGCTTGGTCAAGTCTACAGAAAGCTGCAGTCCTTAAAAAACAATGTTCAAAATGAGGTGGTCATTGACAAGGCCCAGCATTCTGGCTGCATTTGTGGACTGCAATTCTGATGAGCAGCAAGACCTTAGCCCATGCAAATATTTGCACAGAGAACAACTTTAAAAAATAGCAAAATAAGTAAGATGAAGACCTTAAATAAAAATGCATACTGCAGTGTTTCTTTCTTGGAAGCTTGGGCTCCTTTTGAGTAAGATATGAAAGATTTGCTTCTTTCAAAGGTTATTTTCAGGCTTGCTAACTACAAACTCTTAATAAACAACAAGCTATGGAACCAAAGTCTTCAAATAATAAAGAAAATATGTTCATTTACTTTGTTTTAATGACTGTAGTATTTGTCCTGGTTTTGGGCAATTTTATGAGAAAATCCTCTAAAAGAGTTTTCTCTAGAAAGCAAATTCAAGTGGCCCCTCCCCCAACAGGTTCAGGAAAAAATATTTCCTTGGAGGAAAGTGGAAAAAACTGTTTATTTAACAAGCAAAGCATTCACTAGCATGAAAAGAAAATTGAACAATATTAAACAATAAAACTCTTGCCACTCCAGAAGAGATGACAAACTCCGAGAGTCCCAGGATGTTATCAGTCCCTCTGGCTCTGGAAATGCTGCGGCTCCGGCCCAGCCCGATAGGCCACAGGTGTGAGCTCCCGGTCCTCTTCCAGGTGTTCAGTCCAGAGCAGGTTTAAACAGGTCCAAAGGAAGAAAACAAAAGAACTGCAGTCCAAAGAACTTCTCTGCCTCAGCTAGCTAAAACTAACTAAAAGTGAAGAAGCACTCTGTCCTGCTGCAGACACACCGTCCTGCCGAAGGGACGTGGAGGAGGAAAGAACAAACTGTGCAAACAAAACTGTGGGCTTCATCGTCCCCCCTCTTTGCTCTCAGAATCAATCTTAAAGGTGCAAAAACTTATTTTCTGAGCTACACAGACGAATGGGGATAACAAGCCTCTTAAAGTCAACCCAGGACAATGACCATGCATGACAAATTTGGAAAACATGTGTTTCAACAGAATAATTTTAAAGTGAGTGAATTTAGCTGATCTCTGAGTAAAGCAGATTAACAGAAAACATTTTTGTCTCCTTTTTTCCACCCACTTTAGGGTTTTGTTTGTTTGTCTTTTATGATGATTGTTAAGCTGTAAATCGCAGAACTTCCTCATCTTTCATATTTTTAAAGTAATACATATGACAGAAGCAAAACAGCTTATAATATACTCACAATTATTCCCAGCTATTTCCATGCTTCTTGTATGAGAGAAAAAATATTTTGCTTTGGGAAAATATTTAGTTTTGTTTGTGTGACAGAGAGAGCATGATATTAGAAATATTGCATTAAAAGTCCACAGCAGATGAGTTATATGCATCATTAATTCAAAACACTATGACTTCTGTTCTGCTTGCTGTAGAGGTAGTAGCAGTTCTGTAAATCAGTGCCATTCACATCCTAGGGAGTCCTGGATTCAGCTAGCTTAGAGGGGGGAGAAGTTACATATCCAAACTGACTTTGAGAAAGTTTTCACATAAACATGTCTGTAGGAACACCGTAAATAACTAAAATTTATTGGGAAACTCTTTGGTCCCCAGTACTCTGTCAAAGTCAAAATGTTCAGGCAGAAGTTAAACCATGAAGCAATCACATCTGCCAAAAATTTTGGCCCCTGCTTTAATATGCATAGTTTACATGCTTATTCAGAAAATTATATTATTCTGGAAAGATACTATGTGCCAGAATTATGATGCATGTTTAAAAATCCCAAATAAATACAATTATTTATCCAAACATAATTATAAATATACATAGGTAGACCAATAACCATTTTCCTAGGGAAAACACTCCCCTCCAGCTTTAGAATTGCATCAATAGGGCTTCCCTCCTTTCAGCTTGCCTCAACTTTCAAGAGTTTTGTCTTCAGTAGCCATGTGAGACACAAACCACATATATATAACAACCATTTGATGATGAGAGTATTGTTTGAATTCTTTCACTTATTTAATTTGAATTATTAATGCTAATTGTATCTAATTGCACATGATTATTCTGTCTTTAAACACAGTTAGCAGGATCCCAGTTCATTTTCCTCATCACCACTGCAGCTGCTAGCATGTCCTACAAACCACAGTGGAATGTGCAGAAAGCTTTTCCCACCAGTGCTGTTAGCAGAAAGCTACAAATTGCCACCCAATAATATTTCCTGACAGAGCCCACAGCTTCAGTCCTAAACTAAGAAGGGTCAATTGCTGGAATAATCTCTCAGTTCAGAGATTAAAGCCCTGACAGTGTAATTCCATTGCTATATAACTTCCACATGGGGAAGGAAAGAACCTTTTGGCAGAGACCAAGCACTTTCCAGAGTAAAAATGTCATTGTTTACTCCTTCCCTTTCAACTCCAGGCAGAGTTACCAAGCCTGCTATTCTTGGACAATTGCCTGTTGGTTTGATCAGTCTGAGGCAAGCAGGAGGTGCTTGAAAGCTCATCCAGATCCATTTGTGATACCACAGTTTATTTGCTATGCAAAGAACAATTGACAGTCACTTGAGTTGATTTTTTGAAGTTTTTGTATTTAAATAATCTTTTGCACTGTTTTCCTTCAGCAGTGCAACTAGAGAAAATATGAAAGTTGTTCTTTCTGCTGTGGCAAAGACTCAGATGCACATATTTGGCCTAGCTATAGTTCCAAAATATCCTAATGTGGACATAGCTTTTACTGGCAAAAGAATACTAGTTAATGTCACAGTTTGCTGAATTAGGCTGAGCAGTTTTTCGATTATTTATACTTTTTCCATTTCTACAAGGTTTCAGCTGGCCAACAGTTTTCCTAACCCAAGTGTCCTTTAAACAAATATTCTCCTCAGCAACAAAAAACAAATCCCAAGTCAGGACCCAATCCAGGGTAAAATTTACACCATTTAAAGTCACTTCCTAAAGAGATGGCAGGACAGAGTGAGTACTTATTTAACAGAGTATGCCTGTATCTCCATTTCTGCTTCCAAGCTTTGTGTTAGAATAATTTTATTTGGGTGGGCATACAGTAATGATTTTCTGCCATAAAATAAGTATTTCCACATTAGAAATATTTCACTTGTCTCTCTTGAAACCTTTTCATTTCGCTCCTGAATATTTTGCACATGGATGTGCATTGCCAAATTGCAAAACCAACAAGATGCTTCCCCATCTTCTCCAATTATATTTTTCAGGATAAAACACAGGTACAATGATGATGATAGTTTTTTGACTTTAGATAAAATATTAGGGAGTGCTGACAACATCCCGAATCTGTGTAAATAGTTTGCTCTTTTGTCTGATTGTCACTGCCTAGAATTTGGACAGGTACATTAAAGAAAATACATGTAACCAACCAAACAAAAGGAGTTTCATTGAAGGATGTCTCTTTATTGACAGAGGGGCAAAGAAAGGGAGGATGATCAGGATTTAAGCTGGTGTCTGTAATGTACAAAGGACTCTCTAAGCCACTAGATCTTCCACTTACATCTTCTGGGTATTCACTTCATTTATATACTTCTGTTTCTAAGTTGGTAAGATCTTTGAGTGGTTTAGAAGAAGGAAAAACAACTGTCAGCTGTGCAAGCTGTTAATTTTTGGTAGACAAAATCTCTTTAACTTTCTTTTAACTAGAGTCAAATCTTCCAGCCACAGAGCAGTGAAGTAGAACTGGTGCAATCCTGAGACAATGAAACAATCATAAACAATACTTTATGTCAGTTCTGCATATTGATATTAATTAATTCACCTATTTATTAGGATAAGAGGAGGATACAGGCAAAAGATGAAATAGGCATCCTTCAGAATCTAGAACATTCAGGCTATTGCAAGAAGAAACTGCAATTCTAGGAACCAAAGGAGTAAACTGAAATTGTACCAAAATTTAGTGATAGTTGAAGAATAGGCTCGGGAATGAAAAGGTCTGCTGTTCACAGAGCAGCTGAAACTGTCTTGAAGTGAGTCAGTTTGAAGTCACTAAACCAGACAAAATCTTAACCACATCAGTGGCAGAAATGACCAGTTACTAGTGAAAGTATAGCAGAAGGCCTATTATGACAACATAGAATTTATATTCCTAAACACACTGTCCTCCTCAAGAGTATTTTTGAATACCTTCTTCCTGTTCTTCTGCTATGCAAAACACTGTGGTGGTGATGAAGATACCACAAATTCCAAAGGATTTACTTATTCAAGCCATAACATCATTTCCTCACTATTATGCCCTGAGAACATGAAGTATTACATTTTTGAACAATCTGCAAACATGCACTGAAAAGTTTATTTCATAAAAAATCAGAAAGATGATCTAAATGATACCTGTCTAGGAAGGAAAGGAGATGACATATCACCTAACACAATGGTGAATTGGACACACACTGTCAAAATCTTGGTACTAACTTGGGCTTTTTGCATCTCCAGACCTCAATACAGTGAGGCAGCCCTTCTAAAATAAATTCTAACATATTTTGGAAAATGCCATTCACAATTTTTGCTTAAGTCAGATCACACGAACCAAGCTGAGAATAAGATCCCAATCATCTCTCCTGGCCAAGCCCTGCACGAGCTCTCCAGTCATTACTCATCAGCCAGCACCCCCTTGGTTCACAGCTGGGAGAAGGTGCAATTTAACAAAGAGCTATTACTACAAATGGAAAACCCACAAATTCCCAGAGGCACGTGCAATGTGTGTCTCACAAACCACGCCCCTACTGTCAGAGTACACCGCGTTCAAAGGCTCACAGCTTCCTCAAACACCACTTCCCCTCAGAGCATGCCAAAATAATAATCCCAGAAAAGCCAACACCCACATGAACTTTTAAACCGTCTTTTTTAAAAGAGCACATTCATTACTAAGGTTTTTTGTCTTGCCCATTTGTAATGACTGAAAAAATACTGAATTAAACCAGAATGAAAGAAACATGACAAACATGAATTACACTAACTTGATTATAAATTTAAATACACAAGGTAAAAGCGTACACCATTAATACTAAATGGAAAGATTTAATACCCTGCTATCTACTTTTATGTACTTAGAGAATATTATCTGTAAAAGTGTCCTTCAGCTTGTGCTCCTCAAAATACAAGTATAAGTTTCAGAAAAAAGACACAATGCAACAAAATGTGCTGATGACTTAGCTATACAAATCAGAAAAAAGAAGACAGTTGAATGAATAAAAATCATTAAGAAAGAGGCAACAGAGAATATCACTGTGTCTAAGGACTGTATAAAGCATAGAAGGTAGAACTGATGCAGCTGTCTCTGTCCCATGACCGAAACTCAATAAAAAGAAGATGGCAGAACTGAAAAGATAAAGAAAAAAAGCAACAGTGGGCAAAGTTTAGAAGTAGATTCCACATGAAGAAGAAATAAATTTCAAAATAAATGAGTAAATTACTCAACCAAAAAAAAAAAACCAAAACCAAAAAAAAAACCACAAAAACAACCCACCCAAAACATTTCAACAGGGGAAACAGCAGCTGAAGGCTCCTACACTAGATATGTGAATCAGTAGTGGACTCTTAAAGGTGAATGGGAAGCAACTGTTTCTTTTCTCCCTAATCATGAGGCCAGAAAGCATTGAACTAAACTTTCAAGGGCAGAAATAAAACATGGCACACATTTCTTTTTTTCTCCTAAAACACTTTCTTAAAAAAATAGTATAGGATTCAAAACAGCATGTATATAGCAATTTCTCTCTGCTACTTTCTCCCAGGATGTTTACAGAATCTTAGTATTTATAATCTGCAGCATAAAGAACATTTACTGACAACAATGTAAGCAAAATACATGCTCATAATAGCTTCATTTTCTTAGAAAATCAGACCAAAAATGGTACATTGGTCCTCAGACACTTCTGGTAAACCAAGTGCTTCAAAATAGTTTTATTCCACATGCTGTTCTTCCCTGTTCCATCTGGTTTGAATTCAAGTGTACTGTGGATGGTAATAGTCTTAAATGCACTAATATATTGTCATTATATATTAATGTACTAAATAAAAAAATCTACAGTATGGGGGGGAAGATGAGTAGATTGGAGGAAATCTCTTTTTACACAAATCTCATAGCTGTTCTATGTTCACACTTTTAATGGGTTCTAAATAATTTCCCAGAGTAAGAAAGATTAAGATAAAAAAATACAGACAACATACAGAAAAAAGTACAATTGTGAGAAGCAAAGCTGTGAGTTTAGGGAATATGAACAAAATCAGGAGGATTGTTTTCATACGCTGAAAAATGCACACCAAGTGCATTTTTACTTTCATCTTTTGGGGATGGATAGTGGGATCCAATCCAAAGAAAGCTGTAAGGAAAATCTTAGAGTGTATCATATACCTAAACTAGAAAAAAACAAACCCGACTATTTTAAGCAATAGTAATACCAGTAATTTCAGCACAATTTTTCATGGTAAAATTAAAAAATATTAACAGCCATTTATGGAATATAAATATCAATGGGCTTGAATGATTTCTTTTTTTCTTGAAGTTAATCAATTCATATATGTCGTCCTTTTCCAAAAGTAATTTCAGTTTTGACAAATGCACATTCTTAAAAGAAAAAGGAAATTATCTAATATTCCTGAAAAAGTCTGGATAAAAGGTAAGAGCAGTTCACATCAAAGAAAGAATAGTAGAAAGTAGCTTTAATAAATGCAGTACTTTCTATGGAAGATAAACAGAAAAGCAGTGACAGGAGCTTAAATAAAATGCAGAGTCTACAGGTGCCTGCTGTTACCTACACATGAAATTCTTTAGGGGAGGGAAACACCAAGAAGCTAATTCTTTGACACAAAGAATTCTTTCATTCTTTCACAAATGAAAAAGCATAACCAGGGTAACAACTTGTACCAGTTATGAAAGATCACACTATATACGGTATTGCTTATGATACAACGTGCTTGTTATAAATGGCAGAAAATTTCCAGAAGACACTACAATTTATTATTTATATAGAAAATGTTACTTGGGGCTAGTTATAAGAACACTTGCCAAAAGTGAATCCCAAATGGAAGTAATTTTGAATTAGCCTGAGATTATGGGATCAACAAAAATATCTCACTTCATACTTGTACCTTAACTCATTCATAAATAATGAAGTTAGCATTTCAAAACTACTCATCTATGTAGCAATCAGATAAATAGAAGTGGAATAAAAACTCAAGGATGTGTGCCACCATCTTACACACTAACTCCTGAACCTAATTTAATATAAAAATCCTTTTGATTGTATAAAGGAAATTTGGTTCTAGAGAATACATAGTCAAGTACTACAGAGTTACTAACAACTTATCAAAATACTGAGGACAAGTCAATTCTATATGCGAATAACTGTGAAATATCATATAGCATTTATCCTTTACATTTTTAATTTTCTTCAATCTTATGACCATTTTCTCTTGCTGAGCATCATAAATGTCAAGATGACTGATATTTTTAATTTCCTGATATGTTGTGGTTTTTCTTGGTCACAACAAGGATGGGAGCCCAACCCCCAGGGCCCTTTGGAGGGAGCTCCCCTGCTGAGTTCTTTTCCAGGGGTGAAGAACGAGCTGGATACTGTTTCTCTTGGTCTTCAGGGCTTTGTTTATTCTTATCTTATCTTAAGTTCAGCATACCGTCTGCACCAGATTTAGCATGCGAAAGGCGAGGCAAAAAATGGACCCTGAGCACCCAAAACCAAGGCATTTTAAAGATATTTTACCCAATTATCTTCTAATACGTACTTTGTTTCTACTTTTCTACCAATAACTCCCACTAGCCCATACACGTAACTTCCACACTACTACTCACACTAACCAATAGTCTTCTACAACAAGTACTACAAGAAATGGAGGTCAAAAGGGACAAGAAGGAAGAAGGGGCGACAGCCCAAATCCTCCATCTTGTGTCCTATTCACTCTCATATTAAAATCCTAAAATCCTAATTTCTACACTCTATGATACACTGTGTAAAAAACTACTACTGCCATATATTAAAATCCTGTGTGCTCTAACTCATCCCAAAGTTTTGGCAATTTTTCCCAGGGACGAAGGTTAAAAGCAGTGTTCTGCTGAGGGTCAGAATTTCTTAAAACAGGCAGAGAAATATTCTCTGTGCCCTGGCTCCCAACACTGATACACATATTCAGTTGAAACATTTGCATTTTTACATCCCCTTTAGACTAAATTAGCCCTGTGAAGGGCCATGGCAGTGGTAGCTGGTATTGTTTCCTGTGGAACCCAGGCTTTCCAGAGTAACTGGAAGAAGCTACGCAAGAAGACATATGACAATTTTCAGATTACTGACAAAGTTCTCCACTCTGTGCTCAAGAAGTTCCAGCAGTGAATTTCTGAGGAGCAATGTACTACATCATGACAAAGGGAATAGTAAAGATCTGCTCCTGGGAGGCTGTGACAAAAGGAAGGAGATACCTCCAGAACAGTGGTGATCCACTAACGAGGGATATTTTTGTACACTCCATCTTCCCAGTAAGTAATCCTAATAACCCCAAGGCCATATTGCTTCTCATGTAAATGCAGTTGATACCCACAACAAAACATAACCTGCAGCTCCTGATTCTTTCTTAACAACTGGAAAAGAGATGCTAGGCTCAGAGATGACTGTGGACAAGAAACCAGTGCAAGTCATTTAACTCTGAGAGACATCTATTTTATTGAAACACCCTCTACTGAGGGGTCTGGAGACCGTTTCAATCTCACACCAGGGACAAAGACACAAAAGAAAAGTTCTTGGGTGATACTGAAGCTGTAAAATACACTAAGTTATGTCACAAAGAGAAAATAGCTGTGGTTTACATCCACAACATTTTAGACTATATGAATTATTGAAGACCTAGGCAATAAAAGTAAAGAAAATTAAAAATATATAACACCCAAATTGCAAAACGTATTTACTAGTACTACAAATAGCCATTGCCTTTTTTTATACCTACAGATGTATCAAAATACAATCAATCTATGCAGACTAATCAAGACCAGGTTTAATTTCAGAACACTTAAGCTTAATACAAAAAATAGCTTTGTCATTAACAACTAGTGTTTATAGTCATAACGTATGGCCTTACTACAGTGGACAACACTGTCCAAAAACGTCAAAGTTAGAACAGACACATGAAATAATAGAAAAACAGAACAAAGAAGCAGCCTCACCCCAAAGAAAAATCAAGCTTTAAAAAAAACCCCAGATTAGTCTCAACAAAAACAGATACTGATAAAAAAAAAAAGTCACAGAAGTTTCAGATTGATAAGCAATGCAAATATGAAGCTCAACCATCCTACCAACATAATTATCATCTGTTGTTTGATTCATTTAAAGAGATCATATACATCTGTCTCTCTTTTAAGAATTAAGAGAAGAACTTTACTTAGTCAAACAGCAAACCAACTCAGCAGAAATTCCCTAGGAAAATTTTAATTAGACTTCTTTTCTTTTACATTAGACTCTGTTGTGCATCAACACAATGACTGGTAAAACTAGAAACAAACAACAATCAGCTTAACCTAGGCTGGAATTGCAAACATATTAGTGTTCCCATAATTATGTTGGTTTTGAATGACATGATTTGTAAGAAAGACTAAACTAAGACAGCAACCTAAATACATTATTTCTGATAATATTTTACAAAATTTTATCTTTGTAGGCCATTGTTATCAATTGACACTGTAAGTGTATACAGAAATTACTCTTTTCTGGTCTAAATACTAAAAACAATTGCTGCACATATCAACATCTTTAACAGCTTGCTGACACCCTCCTCAACATCTGGGGTAGTGCAAGGGGAAATCAATACACAGTCTACTCAACTCATGACTGAGGTTCATTTGTTCAGCAGCACAGTAACTACATAAGCCATCCTAGTAAGTACAAAAATAAACAAAATAATTAGCAAAGAGGAGAAAAAAAAGACTGTCTGTGGCACCTGTCACTACAATCTCTCAATGCTAATAACACAGTTCACTTCTAAACTTATTTATTACACAAACTGATTATTTCACTTCATATAAAGGAACTTAAAAATGCTATCTGTATTTTTTTACTACATGTAATTAACCAAGTCTGTAGAAAAAGTCAATATACTCCAATGTTACATATTAAAGATTAACTTATCATAGAGTGAGAGAGGTCAAACACCTCACTTGACTCATATTACCCTGAAGGAAAATAAATAGAACTAACAAAAAAAAAAAAAAAAANAAAAACACAACAAACCAAAACCAAAAATATGCCACTGTGCCAAATCATAGACTTTTCAAAGTATTTCTTCTTTTTTTTTCCCAATTTCCCACAAGAAGAATCACAATTTCTACAATTTTCCCAAGTCAAGATTAAAATAATTTTCATAATACAAAAAAAATGGTGGCATTTGATCTACTTGGTGGCAGATATAAAACAATATACAACATCCTTACATAGCTAAGGCATTAGATAAATATTAGATAAATAGCTAGATCAAGCACAGCCATGTTTAAATGCTTGGCCACATGTTAAGTTTAAAAGTTCTGTTGAATTTTCATGATGCAGGACTCTCAGATTACTGGTGGAACCTGTCAGAGTACATGGATTTGTGTCTTTTTCCATTGATATGTTTTGTTGAATATGACATTTGCAAGAAGATACATGTGCGTGAAGCTACACATGGCATGTGAGAAGATACAGCAGAGAAGCTGATACAGAAAGAACAAGTTCAGTTTTTAGTATGAACTCTTCCAGAATGTCTGGTGTCAGAATTACCTGTTTAATGCCAAGTTTAATGCCCAACCAATTCAGCTGTTTATTTAACAAAAGCTGCCAACAGAGATATCAACACCATAAACAGTAGTTACTTGTGCAGTTTGGAGAGCTGCCCACTGGGAGTGGAATTGCTGCAAACAAGACACAACAGACTATGAAACAAGCATTGGAAGACAGTTTTAGACATAAATTTATATTTGCATGGGGTTTCATGGGTGCTAGTGCTATTACAAGGCTGAATGGGATTTCAACACTCCTAGCTGCAGTAAAGCAATTGTTAATAGATTATGAAAACTCACCAGATATAAACCAGTAATTGAGGGTTTTGAATTAGTCTAGTCTTTAACTTACACCTGTTAATTCCATGCATATACTTCCATATCCTCCAATTAACGTACTCTCAATATCTGTTCATAAAATCTCATTTTCTGTCATTAAAATAGATGTAGTAAGCAACATAGGAGGCAGCTGTTGATTTTGTTCTTTGAACATTGTCTCAAATCACAGTCCACACAAGCACAATACGCAATCCAACTTCTACATGCCAAGGGGAAAAACAAAAAAGATTACTGCATAGCTTAGCCAGTGTAAAACTGCAAAGGTTAACTCTCAAAGGTTAAAAGTCTTTTGGGTCTTAAAGATTCAAAAAGTTTTAACCATGGCTGGCAGCATATTAGACTGCGTCAGAGGAATTAACCAGGACAGTCCTATCTGGGAAGTAAACCAGTACTATAGAGACAGCTTAGAAAGGAGCAACACATGAGAGAAGCAGAGGAAAAGTTTGCCATTAAATGGTGAGGCAGCGAGTCAGCGCTCAGACATTCCACTTTGGATCTCTTGTCTTTCTTATGTGGCTTATTCCTCAGGGGCTTTTTTCTATCATTCCAGCATGTCAAGAGAACAAAGTTTGGAGCAGTAAGAACCAGCCATCAAGCCTTGGAACCTTGAGCCCTTCCCAAAAGAAACAAGACCTCTGTGTTATTTTAAGATTGCTTTTATAAACAAATTATTTTGCAACTTTAAAACAAATCTCAAAAAGCATACCTTAACATTTAAAAAGAAAAACATAGAAAGAATAATGTCTTCACTAGTTTAATCAGTTATCAAAGGAAGTGACTATGGTAACAAAAATAGAAAAGTTTTATCTATGTGCATAAATCCCTCAGTCACCAATTCTTTTGCCTATCTCAGTATTTCCAAATCACTGTACATCATCACACCATAATTTCCCTCAAAACTGAGCTATTACCTAAAAGCATAAAGGTTTTGAAATTATTTGAAAGCTAGTCAGGAAATAGAAAAATGTGTCACCTTTTACTCCTTTGGAGCAGCACATTAAGAACTGTGACCTACAAGGCATGAAAAATGTTATCATTCTCATGTGGGTCATGTGGGATTTTTTTTAGTATTAAGATCCATAATTTTCTTTGCCATAGTATGGTTCCAATTCTATTATTCATATATCATAGCCAAAATATTAAAGAACAGCCATGGTTCAATGTTAAGGGCTTCTTGAGGTGTAGTAAAGAATTCCAAAATTCACCCTCAAAAGAAAACGCTAAAATAACATGCAGACTCTATAAAAGAACCGCTTTTCTATTAATTCAATTTTACCACCTTAATGCAGCAAAAGCTGCATTAAGGTACCAATTCCTAACAGAAAGAGCAAAAGCTATTTCTGCTCCTGCCACCCTTCCTCCTTCATTCTTGTTGTACTTCTAAACCCTGGAGAGGTCAGAAGTAATAAAAAACGAGTTTTCTTTACTTGCAGCTTTGTCAGTATCTTACTCAGGTGACAGCAATATACTGCTTTTGAGCCTTTTTTGTTTGGTTAAAAGAGAATCCAAATATAGGCATTGCTTACATTTGGAATAAATTTACCAATGATGATTAAATAAGGAAAAAATGGAGAACATTAAAGTCCTTTCTCACCAGATTATGTTTTGTCACAAACACAAATCTCCTATTTTTAGGAGAGAGTGTCATAAGTAACAATTTTAATTTTTTGATGTTCAAATCTCTTTAAAAAGAAGATAGCAGCTGACTTGGCTCATGTGTATTAAAAACATGAGGATGCCAATGTGCAGGTTATTTTCAGAAGCAAAGATGAGCAAAAGTATTAAGAAGAATCTTAAGACTACTTGGCTCTTTTACTATCTTCCCTATCAACAACTGGAACATGCCAAAACCATGATATTAATTAGTGTTACATTATTTGTCAATAGATAAGCGGAAGGGGTTTTGAGAACAGCATAGAAGCAAGCAGGGCCCTTAGGTGTTCATAACTTTTCCTGCTATTAACCCGCACAGCTTTGTAAAAAATAATAAAAAACCCCAACCAACATGTTAACTGGGCAAGATATTTGTTATCTCAGCAACTCACAAAGGTAGTTCTACCATTTTGACTTAGGTTACAAAGTAAAATGTAAGTCTCAACTCTAAATAATCACTAGAACAACAGAATCTGATCCTCCTGTCATCATGCACGTACCCACATCAAAAACTCATCATGTCATAGGTATGCCACTATGTTGGATTTCTGTTGAAGAGTGACTCTTGCAGGCATTATTTATCATTTAAAGATTCTGGAAACATGCTGCAAACATAGAAAATATACTCAAGATAGTCAGAGAGTCCTTGCTGTGCTCTGTCACTGTACCATACTCTTGAAGAAAACATGCTGCATCAATCCTAATTGTAGCAACAGCTGCATTTGCATTGTTTGGGGTTTTTTTTTGTTTCTCCCTTACTTCTTGTTAATGAAGCAAGATGACAGAAGAAGTAGAATAATGATCATATTTTCAAAGATTTCCATTACTTGAATTGCTACTGTTGGCTCTGACTCCCACCAGAGAGCCGAATGTGGGAAGTGTTGTAGACAGTACTGAAAATATTGTAACGCTGCCCCTACAGAACCTCCCTTCAAGCCATGCTGGATCAATTCTTCAGTTTTAGAGCCATTTTAGAACGATTATAAACCCCATTCATCTCTTTAAATTAATACATTACAGTGTTGTCCGAAGTATCATTTAAAGACGGTGTTCTGGCAGTCCTGTTACCACCGAAAATGACGGAAAGTCGGGTAAATAGAGCTCCTTAACACCAGTGCAGCGTCAAGAAGCAGGCACTATTAACTGCGGGCCGCGGGGGACAGCTCCATCCAGTGTGCGTTCCCATCCTCTGCGAGCGCCTTGCTCGCACACATTCACCGCAGGCACGCGCATCGCAATTCCCAGGAATTCATACATATTATAATTGCTCATTTCCATAAAACCCTCCCCTGGTTGAGCCCCTTTGATGGTCTTACTTTGGCTGTGGCTGCGTTCCAAAGCCAGATACACTCCCCTCCAAGATCCCTCTATCTCCCTTCTGTCCTTTGTCAGTAAGCAGATCCTGTGCACCCTGTTTCTTTGCTAAGATGCAGTAGAACTCCTTGTTCCTAGATTAACCCTTTGGCATCAACTCCCCGTTTGAAACTTCTCAAATAACTTAAGGTCATTTGATAAGTCTCAACTCAGGTTTTACCTACAGTACCTATATTCCTGCAAGATTAAGGTCAATAATTTTGTGAACACGACCATTAGCAATGCTGATAATTATTAAAATTATAATCACCATTATATTGATTTCCTGTACCTCAGCCAGCCATTCTTTCAAGGACCATTCTCCTATTTCTTGAAGAATTTTATTGAGCCAATTAGTTTCAGAGGCTGCTCGGGTAGCATTGCTGTCAGAAACTTGCTTTATTTTGTTGTCTTTGGAGATCTTCTGTTACATTTGGGGTGTGTACACAACAATGTTCTCTATCTAATGTTTAATGTCCACAAACCTCTTGTTCTTTGGCCAATAATAGATCCGAGGCCATTCTGTTTTGTAATGTCATTTTAGTATCTATTTAAAATCTGGGATCCCCTTTCTGCGACTTTGGATAGCTTCTTTGCTTACCAAATTCCTTTGCCATTACATTAGTCAGATTATCATATTGAATCATGATTGAGGGATTTAGGGGGATAATTCCCCAAGGAGTATGTTCCCCTTCTGAATTGGGGATAGGGAGACAGGCTGTAATGCTGGACAGATTACACATTTTACCAAACCCTTGGATTAAAGTCAATATTAAATTTTTTTCAACACCTCCACCTAAAGATAAAATGATTCCATAAACATTAGTCTATACATTTTGCTGCTCATTTACAGTTGTCTTTGAAATTTTCAGCTTCAGGGGTCTGATGTTTTCCACCGTCCACTCTGGTTTGGGAGCCCTCTTAATTTGGGTGTAATGTATCCAAAAGTTAATTCCTTTCACTTTCACAGCCATTCTTGTAGTCAACAGAACCAGATAAGGTCTGTCCCAGTGCCCCTGGAGGGGCTCAGATTTTCAGGGCTTGATGTATATGTGATTCCTGGGCTGAAATGAATGAACTGGAGTGTGTAGTGTAAGAGGTTTTGAGAGAATGATAAATCTTTTAAGTAAATTCAAGGATTTCCCTAATGAAATTAAATATTCTATTTCCTGATTCTTAATTTATTCCTTGGACCCAGGGAAGGTTGCAATGGTCACTCAACTTCATAACTTCATAATATGAACTCAAATTCATAACAAGGCTAGTGGCAAAACCTGTGGCCATTTCAAGAAAGTTTCCTGACACGTTTTGCTGATGTGTCCTTTTAAGGTTTGATTCATCTGCTCAACCCTTACATTAGACTGTCGTCTCCATGGACTACATAAACCCCAACTAACACCCAGCTCCTTACTAAGTTGTTGTAACACTTCAAATATAAAATGGGGTCCCTATCAGATGACATCCAAACCTGGGTATGATCTCTTTGAGGAGTACCTTGGTGACTTCCATAACCTTGTTGGTGCAGCAGGGGAAAGCTTCTGGCCACCTGGAAAAGGTGGATAATACCAGGATTATCCTTGTTGGCATGGTAGCTCAGAAAAATTAACTTGCCAGTAACCTCCAGGAGTGTTTCCTCTCTTGGCAATTTCTGGAGGCAGTCTTTTTAATTCCAAGTATTATTTTTAAGACATATCGGGCTCTTTTCTGTAACTGACCTGACAATTTTTGTCATACAGACACTGAGTATCTTAGTCCATAGACCAATCACCATAGCATCAATTCCCCAGTGGGTTTGCTGATGTCTCTCTTTCACAATTTGCAACATCAGTTGTGGTGGGAGTCACCAACCACCCATCCTCTTTATTCTGAGCTTTGAGCTAAGTAGTTAATTTTGAATTAGCTTGACTATATCCAGGTCTAACTTCTGGAAGTGAAATAACTTTCTTATTTATTAATGCTAAGATGCCTTGTTGCACAACCTCTCTTGCAGCTTTCTCTGCAAATCTACTTCCTACATGAATTTGGAAATCCCCACATTTGTGTGCCTCTCAGTGTAGTTTCAGGGTAATCCTTACAGGCTGAGCTTGTCAGAACAGCCTGGAGCTCTGCCAGCCCAAATCAAGGGTGTTACTGCATTTTCTATGGCTTCTGGTATTCTTCTCACAATTGGTACCAGTGTTCCCTGCAACATAAAATTCCTTGCCTCAATGGCTTTAGTCTTGGGTACCAATAATTGTATTTTTCCATCTTTAAATACAATCTGAGCCTGCAACATACAGGTCTCTTCCTAAAAGAACCATACATTCAGGCATATATAAAAACTGGTGTGTTGTCCCCTGTTTGCCAAATTGAAAGTTAATGGGGTTAAAGAATATTTGTTTTTTCAATTTCCCAGTTGCACCAATAACATTTGCATTTTCTCAGCTTAATTTTCCCTGGTTGGTATTTAACACTGAATAAGTAGCCCCAGTGTCCATTAAAAGTCCTTTTTCTGTTTCTATTATTTTTCTTCCTTCTCTTTTTTTCCTCTTCCACTGAGACACACAGTACACACACACTGCACAGAGAGCACACACAGTGTACACAAGGCAAACACGAGACAACATCACCTGTTAAATGTTTACCTTCAAACCTCTTCCAGCCTTGCAGAATACAATCTAGAGGTGAACTTCTTGGTATTCCTCTGCCTGGAGCCTGTGATGAAAGTTCTAAACCCATACTAAATCTCGCAATCACTAAGACTGAAACAAGAGGGCATTTCACACCCACAGATGCAATTTCAGTCACACACACAGAAATCAAAGCACAGTCAACAGCACACACCACAGTTGCCACAAAACCCCAACACTCAGCCACACATCGATAACTGAGCGAACAAGCAAATGAACCTCACATGACGGGTGTCCCACTGTTAATCCTACGTGCTGGCAAACCCGAATCAACACACAACTCCCTCCCATACACACACACTCCCAGAGCCCAAAAAGACCTCAGAGCATCTGAGCAAACTCCACCACAAACCATGGAACAGCATCAACCATTAGGAAGAGAATACAGCAATCACCTCAGCCAGGGACCCCACAGCAGTCTCTGGGCTGTAGCGGGGTGTTGGAGCCTAGGGCACAGAGGGTGTTTTTATGCCTGTTTTGGGAGATTCTGACCCTCAGAAGAACACTGCTTTTAACCTTTGTCCCTGGGAAAAAATTGCCAAAACTTTAGGATGAGTTAGAGGACACAGGTGGTGGTGTGTGGTGGTAGTAGTAGTGTGTCACAGAGTGTAGGAATTAGGATTTTAGGATTTTAATATGAGAGTGAATAGGACACAAGATGGTGGATTTTGGGTGTTGCCCCTTCTTCCTTCTTGTCCCTTTTCAGCTCCATTTTTTGTAGTACTTGTGGTAGAAAACTATTGGTTAGTGTGAGTAGTAATGTGGAAGTTACATGTATAGATAAGTAGTAGTTATTGGTAGAAAAGTAAAAACAAAGTATGTGTTAGAATGTAATTGGGTAGAATAGCTTTAGAAGACCTTGGTTTAGAGACATTTTGTCCATTTTGTCCACTTTGGTCCATCTTGTGCCTTGCTTCTCGCATGCTGTCTGGTGTGCAGACAGCGTGCTGAACTTAAGATAAGATAAGAATAAACAAGACCTTGAAGACCAAGAGAGAAAAAAGTGTCCAGCTCGTTCTTCACCCCTGAAAGGAGAGAACTCGGTAATGGGAACTCCCTCCAAGGGCCCTGGGGGTTGGGTTCCCATATCTTTGTCAGGATTCAGAAAGCAAAAGAAAACAAAAACATAAAAAACCCGACAGCGGGGCAGCGCCGCTGCCCAAGCACTGCTGTGTGGGGCAAGGGGGGCTGTGTTTGAACTCTTGAACTTTAGGGTAATAAGACAAATGTGTCCCCACAAAGTCTATTGCAGAACCCAAACAACCTGAACTTCTAAACTTTGGAGGAAAAGGACAGGGTCGAGGGAGGAATACGTGCTAGGACGTTCAGGAAGGCTGTACCTTCCTAGTGCCTCAGCCAATGGGGCAATATGTGCTGGGGGTTTGGGGTAAAAGGAGACTGCACCCTCTGAAATCTTGAGAGAGAAACCCCACGGGGTTATGCCCCAGTGGACTTTCTCTCTTTATTCAAAAAAGGTGCAGGACTCCAGTGTCTCTTTTGTGAGCAATGGCTTTTCATAGCATCATTTTCCACACAACAGTTTCTTCATCATCATAATCTTCATCTTCATCTTCATGTTCTTCATGTTCTTCATGTTCTTCATGTTCTTCATGTTCTTCTTGTTCTTGTTCTTGTTCTTGTTCTTGTTCTTGTTCTTGTTCTTCTTCTTCTTCTTCTTCTTCTTCTTCCTTCTTCTTTCTTCTTCATTCTTCTTAATCATCATCAATTCATCTTGTTCTTATTTCATAATTATGTGGAAAAGGCATTTTAGTATGCAGATAGAGTGCAATTACCTGCAGTACTACCAATAGATGTTAGCATATAAGCATAATGCTGTAGCTGTGGCGCTTTTCATGGTGCCCAGCCCAGCCCCTGTGCCCGAGCCGCTGCCCCCCTACCCTGCTACTGGAGCGCAGCAGCAGCAGAGCCTGCGGGATGGGCTTGGATCAGGGATGTTGAGGCTGCTTGGCTCCCACCGCCAGCCCTGGGCGGGGTCTGTCCCTGACCCAGCGCAGCAGCGACAGGCTGAGACTGCCCAGAGAGCACAGCTTGGCTTCAGGGTCGGGCATTTCCCAGCACGCTTGTGTGCAGGGCTCTGGTTCTGAGAACACCATGCTGATGCCCTGGCTTTACGTGTGTAATGATTCTGTTTGAAAAATAATCCAGCAGCAATGGGGTACAGACTTAAGATCTCCAGTGCACAGTCTCGACTGGGCAATAGGAAAAGATTCCTCACAAAGAAGGAGGTCACTGGAATGGGCTATCCAGGGAAGCAGTCACAAAACCAAGCCTGTCAGAATTCAACCAGTGTCTAGTCAACACTCTTAGTCATATGGTTTGTTTTTAGGCAGTTCTGTGACAAGGAGTGAGTTGGACTCAATCCTAAGGGGTTCCTTCCAACTGAAGATATTCCATGATACTATTGGTAGTTCAAATCAAATGTATTCCTCCCCTCTTACAGCAGCATTGAAAAATACACAATCACAACTGTTCCAGTTCCAGTGCTGGATGGGACTGGTGTCACCATCAATTATTAGAGAGGACCAGATAAACTAGAAGGTAAATGTTTTTTTGCATGGCTGCCAGGTGTACAGCAAACAAGTTTTTACCTAATAGCCTGTGTGCTGCTGCTCCATGGAGAAGATGATGGAAAGGTGAGCAGTAATTGTAACATAACTGGTGGCATTGGTACAATAGCAGGGCAACAATATATATGTATAGTAATATCAAAATCCCCAACTGCTTGTCACTCCAGGCTTTCTTGTTTTAATCTCTGATTAGGAGAGAAAATCCATGTTTAAAAGACCTTGTCTTAAGTTGTCAGGCTAGAAAGACTTATGCAGGGGTTTCCTGCTAGTGATGTCACTCACAGAAATGTCATGGCTGGGTGAAGGACCAGTCCTGAGTAGTCAATGTTCATTTAGGACAGTAGGTCAAAACTGCTCAGCAGGTTGCACCATCTGTCTGATGATACTGTGGTAAAGCAACACTGTCCATCATTTGACTTACATGAACATTAGTAGTTTGCACCCCTGTGCTGCCTGAATTTTCTTTTTGAAATACATAAGATGCTCAGCTGACATTCATGAAGCATTATGTAAAATGTTTCTTGGTTCTGTACTTGCAAGTTGTCAACACCCTTAAGTAGTTTACAGTTGAATCTTACTCACTGAGAAATCTTCATTGAAATTTAAGCAGGGATTCCCTGAAGCTCCATTTGTTGGATTTAGATTTTTTGGGGTGTGTTTGGTGTAGGGGTTTTTTTGGTGGTGGTGTTTTTCTCTGGTTTGAGGTTTTTTGTTTGTTTGTTTTCATTTTCTTAACAGAAGAAAAGAAAGTTGATACATGCAGTGTCTTTATCAACACATAGAATTATAACTTCAATGCAGGCAAAATAGCAGAATGTTAGGTAAGATAGCTGATTTTAAGGGATAAAAACAGGAGGTGGTAAAGGCAAATGCTTTCTTTTATGGGGAGAGCAGGTTTTGGTCACATGTTTTATAGACTGTCCAAAATGCTACCTCTCTTGGACTTAGTACACTTCAAGAAGCTGTAGGAAGAAAAGATAATGCTTGCTGAAGTACTGCTGAACATTTTTTTATTATTACTTTTGTTATTATTTTGACTACTATTGCAAAATAAAGATCAGTGAGAATGAAGGAAATATTCTTCATTTATTGTAGGAGATCTGAGCTCGCAGAAGACAGAATCTGGATCAGGAAAAACCTGGAAAACAATTTGAAGCAACTACTCTTACCTTTAAAACTATTTAGCAGTCCTGAAAACAGAGGTAGTGAGAGCAGTTAGCAGTTTTGATGGTTACAACAGCATCCCTGCACAGAAGAGAGGGGAGTTAGCTGAAGGATGGAACTGCAGGGAGCAAAAAGAGATGAGCCTTTGAGAGGCAGCACTGCTGGTACGTTATCCCTTTCTTATTTGTGCTGTGAGACATATTTCTGAAGTCTTGGGCCCTGTGTGGAACTGAATACTGTCTGAAGAAATTTCCCAGTACTCCACCATCTTCAGGTGGAAAGAACCAGTATTGGTTTGCCTGTTCTTCATTTAAGGTTTTAACTCATCAAGACAGATTTTTCACTTTTACCCTGGACGCCTGTGTTTTAATCCCTAATCCTGGGATTAGATTTAGACCTGAAATGTGAGGCTTCTGTTCTTTCCAGCGCTTTTTTTTCTGCAAGCTTTTAGCTGTGGATACAACAGACAATTAGCATTTATTGTTCTTTTAAGTGGGTTGTGACAGCAAAATTTCTTGGGTTTTTATGTTGGGGGTGGTTTTTTGTGTGTTTTGTTGTGGGTTTTTGGTTGTTGTTGTTGTTGTTGTTGTTGTTGTTGTTGTTGTTATTGTTATTATTATTATTATTATTATTATTATTATTATTATTATTATTATTATTATTATTATTATTATTATTATGTTGGTGTGTGTGCCAGTCACATGAAAAATTGGTTTTCCAGAATCTTCAAGAAAAACATCCTAACTGTTACCAGAATGAGGATGTGGAGCAGTTACTGCTATGTAATAATGTAGGAACGAAAAGCTACTTTCATCATCATATTGGCCCAGCAGGGCCAGCAGTCATATAGAACTTCTTAGGAAGTAAAGTAAACCTTCTAGTTATCATGGGAAGCAGATCTAAGGGTCAGCAGAGCCTTAGCTCAAGTAGAACTTGCTTGCTTAGGACATATTTTTTTGAAATAATGGCAAGTCTAGCAGTGGATGTAATTTTTTTAAAGATGTATGATATTTAATCAGGGGTTTATGCATTGCCATACTGAACATAGTTACTGAATTTCAGTTTCCTACATGAAAACCTGTAGCTCTTCACAGAATAACCCAGGCTGACTTGCAGGAAGAATTCCTTGCAATACCACTTTTTGTCCAGCCATTGCTCGTCACTCAAACAGAGAGGAAAAATACTGGGGGCCAGTCAGGACTAGAAGCTCGGCTTTGCTTGAATAGGATAAAACTCTGAATGCTTATTACTTGTATGGCCACCAGACATGCACTTTCATCTGTGCTTTCAGCTGCCTCTCACAGCACACTGATGAATGCTTTCATCGCTGATGGAAAGCGCAAACCCCCAAAAAATAGGTACTGGAAAGCACACATCCCAAAAACAGGTGCTCAGAGAAAAAGGGAGAAAAATTGGCAATAGGATGTGCTCTTTTCGTTCATGTTGCTAGAAGCTGGGAGGATGTTACTCATGTTCCAGCAGCTCACATTTCCTATCTTTTCGGTCTAGGAGACAGGTCCAACTCAAGTTGCCATGCCAGCATTTACATTGCAGTAAACCCTGGTCATTTACACTTGTGCAGATTTGCCCACATCTCCTGTTCAAGTCCAGCACACCAACTCTCAACTCTCCTCCCACACACACTCACCCCCTGCCTATAATTAGCTTAGCAGCTACAGGTTTTTTGACCCTAAATGTTCATTTGATCCCTGTCAGCACAAATGCAATAAATTAGACTGACTCCTGTGGAGTATGCAGCTCCACAACTGGAATGAATAATCCTTCCTGCACTTAGAAGGAAAAACAGCATATGGGGGAGCAGGAGGCCCCCAGCCAATGGAAAGTATATACCACAATAATCCTAAACTGACCTTCCTTCTAACAGATTAGGGTGCCATTTGGAGAAATGAGGAGCTGATGTTCTTGCTGTGATTAAGCCATCTCTTCTTTTTTAGTATATACATTTGCTCTTCACAGGCTTTCCAATTCTAGGTAGCAAAATTTGATTCTTGGAGGACTCCTTTTTTGATATCCCAATTTTTAAAAGTTAAGACCACAAACTAATTGCCATGTTTAAAAGGAAGTTAGTTTGAACTTTGCCTGTCTGCTCTGGGATCTAATGACATATTCTATGCAAGATCTGAAACATTTGCTAGCCAGTAAAATTACATGGGGAGTAGGCAAAAAAGAGAGACTTTACATTTAATGTTTGTATCAAACCAGTTGTTTGCAAAATGATGTTATTTTTACTTTTTAAAAAGAAACCAAGGAAACAAAATTCATGCATGATAGCAAATGGGCTGTGCCCAGTTGCAAAATGGTGAACAGCTTTCTCTGCCTTCTAACAGTATTCACAGGACCAGTCAGTGATGCACGATTTCCAGTCAGAACTTTTCTGCTGTCGATTTTAGTAAAAAGTGGCAAATTTTCCTAACCTAATTGTAGTTATATCTTGAAGATATGTTTCTCTCCTCAAAGACTTCAGTGGAGGACTGAGACACACTTATTTTCCCCTATAATTAACATTTTTTTCCGTGAAAGTGTAGATACATGGTTGTTTTCTGGAGAGGTATTGAATTAACTGATCACCTAGTCTTCTAGAGTACTATGGAATGTCTTTAAGACAATAATAATAATAAAATAATGGGGTGGACAGTGGCAAAATTTAGGAACTTTCTTCTTTTCGCTCTTCCCTTCAGTGTGGATAATCATGATACAAATGTATTAAATGAATACTGCATCTCCACTTTTCTCTTGGAAATTGGCTTTTCCTGTCATATTTGACACAGCATTTATTTAAATTTTTCTTGAAAGTTATCATTGAAGTGAAGTCTTCTGTAGTAATTTGGGATAACTGTCTAGAGGTAACAGTGTAGTCTGTGCCCTGTCCTTAAGATAGTAGGTATTGACTTCCCTGAAATTTCCTTTCCTGTTGTCCCATCTTCATGCTTTCTTCTAATTAAAATAGTATGCTCATTCTTTGAAGTGCAGGTTCCTTTTCTAATGCATCTCTAGGGCACAATGTTAACATTAATATAAGATTTTTCATTATAATTATCATTTGTATAGTTATAAAAGCAAATTACTTGGAAAAGCATGAGTGAAAAAATTCTCAGTTAAGTACCAGCCTAGAAATTCCAGCAGAGTGTGCGGTAGGTTATCTTCTTAAATGCATTTGAGAGTGAGGGAGTAGAAGCAGTGCTGGAAAGGCAGGTGAGTGTTTCCCTGTAATCCAAAATGTGAAGTTCAGATAGCAAGGCAGAGCCTGTATACACGCCCCAAAAATTTCTCTGATATTATTTTTAATTGTTAAATTTGGTAGCTGTAGAATAATTTTATTTATTTGAAGCCATCACATTTTATTATTCAGCCTGAAATAATAGAATAGATTGATGTCAGCAAGTCATTTACACTTAACTTCTTTATTCAAGGTTACCCTGTTCCGGAGACTAAGCTGGTGAAATAGATATTGAGAGGAAGGAGGAGTCTCTTTCACTTCAGTTACTTTACTGACTCTTCGTAGCTTGTGTTAGTGATTGATCTAAAAGAAGGGAGTTTAATTTATTTTAGATGGAAAACCTTTCTGTCAATAATACCAAAATACACTTGATACTGTCAGAGTACCATGAAATACTTCACTTTCACAGAGACTGATCCATGTTTGTCTGCTGGCTTCTAATAGCCAGCAATGGTTATTCTGTATGCCAAACTGGTATCCACCACATCAAACAGGCTTTATGCAGAAGTCTTCTGAGCTAAGGCCTTCTGAATTATGTTTGGTTTTGAGTCTCTCATCTTTCCCTTTTGTCCCAAAGCACAAAAAGTGAAAAGAAAATAGCATGAGACTTTCTAGAGAGATCTCATGAGAGAGGCTCAGATGAACAAACCTTTAATGTTAGGAAGCTGTAGTACAGACCCAAAAACACACACACACACACACATCCTCACACGAAAGAAGACAAAGCAAATGCCCACTTTAAATACGCTCTTTTAAGTGCACTATTGAAAGAAGTCTCCTGTGCTTTACGAGCAACCAGAAGGTGCTGCTGGAAAGGCATCAGCTGATTAACTGGCATTCAGGTTGGTTGCATTCCAGCATGTCCTACAGCCTCTCAGTTGCTTAGTCAGATGGCAGTCTATTTTTACAGACTTGCTGGTTTGTTGCCAAATGGGATAAAGGGACTCATCTGACTGACAGGAAAGCTTAAATTTTTCCAAGCCTGTCAGGAAAGAAGTCTTGCAGTAAGGGGAAAGCTTGCACTATGCCATTTGCCAAAGACAGGACTGACAGGAGGTAAGACTATTAAATAAATGGATCAGCTTTCTTTACTCAGAAGCTGTACAGGAATGATAGACCATCTGCTCTCCTGATTGTCCTTAAAGGATAAATGAAAATTGAAGAGAAGTTTGGCCAGGTTTTCCCCTTCATTCTTTCTAATGAGCCTTCGTGCTGCTAGTTCAGTATGCAATTTTAATTTAAGACACTTAGTCTTATGTCAATTGGACAGCTTGCATAGACCCACACACTGTGGTTAGTGAGACATGAGGTGAATCATGTAAATGCAGAGAATTTTTTACATGTAATTTGGAGAAGAGGTAATATATGTTTAACAGATTATATGATCTTTCGTGAACCTTCATTTGTCCTGCCCTATTTGGGTTTGAGGTGTTTCTCTACTTTGCTTTTCTGTTTATTTTTGGCCAGATTTAATGGCTTTTGTTGGGTTTTAGTTTTGCTCTGTTGGGATCCAGGGCACAGAGAATATCTCTGCCTATTTTAAGAAATTCTGACCCTCAGCAGAACACTGCGTTTAACCTTCGTCCCTGGGAAAAATTGCCAAAACTTTGGGATGAGTTAGAGCACACAGGAAAGGCATCAGCTGATTAACTGGCATTCAGGTTGGTTGCATTCCAGCATGTCCTACAGCCTCTCAGTTGCTTAGTCAGATGGCAGTCTATTTTTACAGA
>VWZP01000230.1:267617-283706 GCA_013396995.1 Dicaeum eximium
CCTGGAAAAGAACTCAGCAGGGGAGCTCCCTCCAAAGGGCCCTGGGGGTTGGGCTCTCATCCTTGTTGTGACCAAGAGAGAAAAACCACAACGAATACTGCCCCGTGTGAGGAAGGAGGCCAACATGCTCTTTTACCAAAATTCTTCTGTACAGCTTATGTGTGAACTTTCCTCAAATGCCTTATGGACCTCTTAAGCACCCAAATGAGGCACTAATATAATCCTTGTCTAATTATTAGATGAGAATAATTAATTTGGCCTACCATTAATCTGAGAATGCTTAGTACTCCTCTTGGCTCTATTGAAGAGGAAGTAGGTGCTCCAGATTTCCAGATCTTTAGTAACTTAGCAGCTTGCCTAGAACAACAGAGAAACCCAGTGACCGTTAGGAATGTGGCCCAGAGCAGAGGAAACTTTACATATTTCAGTAAACAAAATGTACAAGGCCGGATATAATTTCAGAATATGAGAATGGTGTGTTTACAACTATATAAAAAAAACTGGAAATGGGATCATCTTTTCTGTGTTATTAAAAGGAAGTTAAATTTCCTGTTCTTAGTTTTGTAAATTTGGATTGGTGGGATTTTTTAAAATTAGCAGCACTCATTGGATACATTGTTGGGTAGATTTCCTACTGGGAAAGCATGTTTGTGGGGTCAGGGTGGGAAATCACCCCAATCACTCCAATCATTAAACCTGTTTCAAAAAGGAAGACAGGGAAATCTCCACAGACAGTTGTGGACAAGAGTTTTCTGTTGGAGGTGGTACAGAGAATGGGACAGCAAAGGGTGGTGGCACTAAATGGGGTGGGATAGCAGTACAGTGAAGCAGAGCCATGTAACACAAGGCAAGTGTGCTCCTGGAGGCAGAGGATGAGTCCTGGTAGAGCTCCCAGGCTTATGAGGATCGCTGCTCAGTGAAGGAAGTGTAATTGAAGCTATTGCTTAGGGTAATTATCTAAATAGTGCTACACTGAATAGCTCTGAGGAAATGTGATGAGCATAGAAAGGCCAGTGGTGATGGGGCTGAAAGAAAAAAATCAAGCTGATGAGAGAGATCAGATTCTAAGGTATTACAAAGAAAGAAATAGCAGGCACAGGCTGGAGATGAGACACACACAGAAAATGCTTTGGTCAGTGTCACAAGTGTGATATTTTTACAGAAGAAGAATCCAAGATTGTTTTTGACCACATTGTATTTAAAACCATTACAGAATGCCTGGAAAAATAAAAAGTGAAACTCAGGTCAGAATGCAGGAGTCAATAAAAGATGACTCAAAACCTATTTCCTTTGTGAACAGTTTGTGAAATTCACATTTGAGTAGTGTAAGTAGGCATAATTTTTGAGGGAAGAATCCCCCTTAGGATCTAACAGAGTTAAGAATATGAGTCACTGAGAAAACTTCTAGCAGAATGTGCATGCATTAACTTTCAAGAGTTTTGCTACCTTTGGTGCCGGTTTCCACCTGTGTTTCAGAGAACAGGACGGTGTAAACTTGCTGGCTGGGATAGCTCTGGGTGTGTACAAAGTCATGATTTTTTAATGGGTATTACACAGATATGCTGATTTTTATGTTAAATAAACCCAGTCTCATGTAAGTATTCCTGTACCCTGAGGCTCATCTATATCACAGTAGCCAGGTACAGAATGTAAAGCAGAATTGCCAAAAGCAGATGAGGACAGATAGTGATGGCTGAAGCAGTATGCAAGTTTTGTGTGGTCAGCTCAATCAGGGGTGTAGAGGAGGACAAGGATGAAGACCACATACATGCTCATGCTGAAAGGTATTGCTGTCAGATGCCTTCAAGGGTGGCCATCACATTTCTCCCTTTGAAGTGAAGCTAAGGTGTCCCATTTTAGAAAGCTGGGGGGGGGAATAGTATTTAGATTTGAGGACTCCCAGTGGAAGTGAGTCCAGAATCCAAGCAACCCCTCCAGAACCACTGTGTGTTTAAATGCCTGAATACTTCTCATTTGTTGTCCAGTTCTTTTAAGTTCATTTTCAGGTCACAGGATCTCGTTAAGTGTCTTTGTATGTAAAGTCCTCCAGTCTCAGACAGCTTCTCTTCTTACAGGTGAATAGCAAGACAGACACTTTTAGTCCTTATGTTCAATTATTATCTCATGATAATAACAATATCAGGGCATAACAATCTGGCCGAGGAAAGGCAACTGGATAGAAGGGGACACAAAGCATTGTTTAAAGTTGAGACACCTGAGACAGAGCATGAGAAAATCAGCTGCCATTCAGTGTGGAACACACCTTCAAGTCCCACTTTATAACAGGAGAAAATTAAAGATGATACTTGTCCTGGGGTGACTTTATAATGTTTATATCCCCAAATCGTCTGTTCTCTCTATGCTGGATGTTGTATTCTGTGCCTTGAAGACTGTCAGAGAGCGAGGGCGGGCAGAAGAAGCAGTGCAGAGTTTGTTATCAGACTGGTCTCACCCCGCACGCGCGGTCTTGGGTGTGCTGTGCTGCCTGGGCACGGACAGGAGCTGAACAGGGTGCTTCTGCTTGTTAGCTAGTGTAGTTAGCTGAGACAAAGGAGTTTTCCCTGGACTGCTTTTCCACCCGTNCTTGCCTTAAGCCACTACAATATTAGATTATACCCATACTATAAGAAATGCAGCTAAGAAGAGGG
Source organism: Dicaeum eximium (assembly GCA_013396995.1). NCBI lineage: Eukaryota > Metazoa > Chordata > Aves > Passeriformes > Dicaeidae > Dicaeum > Dicaeum eximium. Next base: position 270,266 of record VWZP01000230.1, read on the forward strand.
AGAAGTTGAGAAAATTAAAAGACCAAAAAATAAGAAACTGGGGTGAAGAAAATGGTAAGAAATAGAGAATATAGTCTTAGCACACACCCCTTTTTTCTCTGAGTGTTTTCTGGTACATCTAATAATATTGAAGTCTGCTGCAGTAGTTGTGTGTCTTTTTTTTTTGAAATCTGCATTTGATTTTTTTTTTTTAACTTATTTATTTATTCCCCCTCTGCACTTGGAGACTGAGCTAAAAGAGTTAACAAGGCACGGCAGGGTAGTTCCACAGGTTGAGTCTTGCTCTGACAGTGAGGAAGCTTGCTGATCACAAAATTAGAGGCAGTTTTCCTTGTATATTACTGCGATGTAAACCCAGTGACTAGCACCAAGGTCTGCACTCTGAGTTTAGGCTCACCCAGAAGAATGTTACTGCATCCATGGTTATCATGATGTATGCTCCAGCATGGACCACAAGGGTTCTGAGAGTTTACTGCAGGAGTCTTTGCAACGTGCAAACGCACCAATCGTGAATTTTTGGTGGATTTTCAGAGCATTTCTCTGGCTTTTGGAAAGCATGGTCCCAGAGGAACTGCAAACTGTGGGAAGCCACTGCTAGCTTAGACTCTGTTTGTGAACTGGACACCTTACCAAACCTCTTGGGATCTTTGCCCTGGTTTTACACAGCATCCAATAAGACACCTGGTTTGCCTTGCAAATGCCACTGCACTCTGGTTTGAGCTCGTTTTGTGGGGATGACAGCGAGTCTCCGGTACCTGCTGTTCTTCTAGTTTACCTTTTGTTAGAACAGCACAAGCTTATGTTGAAGTTTTGTGGTCCATTTAAAAGCAAACTCTGTCCCTTTATTTCTTTTCTAGGACTCCATCTAGTTTGAGCCAGCTTGTAATTGTATTTAAACAGGTGTCACATGGTTGCTTTTTGGTTCTAGTTTTGTATTTATGTTGTTGTTTTTCTCCTGGAAAACTTGCTAGAGCACCAGCTGACAGAGAGCCTTAAAGAAGCCATTTTGTTTTGATGAGAGACAGGAAACTTGTCAGGACTATCTGAAAGCAAGGCTCAAATTAAGCAGTCTTTCCTTCTGTCTGTGCCACAAATACATAGAAGAATCTGAAGGACAAAGGCTGTGGATTAAAATCTTAAATGGACAAGTGTCAAGAAAATCCTAAACTGGGTTGTCTTTCTAGCAGGCCATGCAGATATGGCAGGCATCTGGGCCCATGCACTTTCTGGTCCTTAAATTGTTGAGTAACTCTTCTGTCACAGCCATTTTATAAGTTTCTTAGATGGAAACTTGCTGGACATTTTTCCTTCCATGGGAAAGCTGACTTCTCTGCAGATTTCTGTAAAAACAAATCTGTGTCTGTGTGTAGATTCAAGGACAACAGATGCATTCCTTTGCCTGTCTCCTGATACAGGAGATGTAGTTTCCTCTTTCTAGCCAATGATGTAGAAGTTGTAATCTCTCTGACTTTGTAAGGAGAGTCTTGCTCTGACCAGGGTGGAGGAAACATGTAACTCTGAATGTGGGCACCTTAGCCCTAAAACCTTCTGAATAATGGAGTCATTCTAATAAATCATATAAGCCTTCTGATACTGGAGTCAAGGAGTCTTCATACAACACCCAACGCAAGACCCAGAGAAACAAACACCTTTCTACGTTGTGATCTTTTAAAACAACACTCTTCATGCATTGCATTTGATTTTTAGAAGAGCACCCCTTGAAACTTTGCACATTCATTCACCCAGGAATTCCACCGTGGTTCAGCATCTGTATAATTAATAGCATGCTGGAGCTGGAAGGGAGAAGTCACTACAGAGACTGAGGTGCACACCGTGTTTAAACTACAGCCTGGAGCTTGGTCACTTTGAAATAATGCAGACTGTTCTCTGTTGTACAGGGCTATTTTTGGCTCCAAATATTTGGTGGCTAAGAAGTCACTGGTGCTTTATTTTAATATGTGTGTATTTCTCAGAGTAAGGACAAAACCCCAAAGATACCTGGAAAAGTTGAGCAGATGCATGAAAACGTTCCCTTGGGAGCCCTGCCAGACAGTGTATCCAGACACAGGTGGTCAGACCAGGGAGCTGGTGTGCCTGGCATATGAAAAGACATAATATGATTTGTAAGATGGTGTTTCTGGCAGATCTCAACCCCTTTTAGTTATTTCTAGCTTTGTCTTACTTGGCATGCGTTAATCATTCTGATAAAACAGGCAAAGGAGAAAGAATAGAAAAGCTCTAGTTTGCATTGTCATGCCTTTGTCAAGTAGTATTTAAAGTGTACATGGGGTAATGAAATAAGAATCCTTACTGGGGTTTTTTCATTAAGAGGCTACAAAACAACAGGTGCAGATTTGCCAAGGAAACTTAAGAGATTTCTCTGATGCAATCTGTGCTCCTGGTCCTTACATGATGTGAAGGTAGCTGCATTCAGCCTTAGCCAAAAACACACTACTTGCTCTGGGATAAAAATAGAGCTTTAAAGAAGGCAAGCAAATCATCTTCTGGCTATCCCAGTTTCAAGTTATTCAGAGAAGCTCCTGTATGCCACTAAGAAAGATCAGATATATTAAACTGCTAGTAAAGTCTGCTGTATATAAAGTGATTTTCATGTTTCCAAGTGATAAATTAGCAGTAAATTCAGTGGACATTTATGCACCTGTTGTTATTAATTTTAAAACTGATAGTAACTGTTTGCATGCTTCCTAAAATATTAATGATAATATTTCTTTTAGAAAAAAGCTTTCTAACTCATAGGGAGAAATTGGAGCATGAGAGGGCAAATTTATAAACAAACCAGATATCTCTAGCTTGGATGGTACTCTTGAATAAAGAAGCATAATGTTTTGAATAAAGAACCATAATGTTCAAAAGAACTCATGGAGGCATAGAAGCTGAATACTTCAGGCTTTCTTGTTATGGGTGATATGAGAGCTGCTAAATGTGAATTATTGTAAAGTAGCATTGCTATAGCAGCAATTCTTTAAGAAGTTAGATAAAGCTTTTAGAAAAGGAGAATATTGTTACACCTACTGCTTTGGGAGGCTGCGACGGAGGAAAGGAGTAGATGAGATTTTGGGTTGAAAGCCATAAACCATCCTGTTCACTAATAAAGTGAATAAAATACGGTAGATCACATTTTAATTTCTGGTATTGGGTGGTAGTATCATTTGGCATTCAGCTGTCCTTACTTCTCAGGTAAATAGACTTGTTATACTGCAGGAAGAGAAGAGTGTTCTACCCCTCTGATCTGTCTACCGAGAAAGCCAACAAGACTCCCAGTAGTGGTGGTAGATTTTGTGTATGTGAGCTATAAACACCTGTTCATTTACCATAAAGTAATAAATCACCAGATGGTAAAGGTTTTTATCCATGCTTCTCTAGCTGGATTTGTAGCAGTAAATTGGAGGTGAAAGGTACCATATGCTGCTGTTAATTCCCAAAGTATTCATTATTCCTAAAATCATTTTCAACACCTTTTAGTGTTGACATCTCCCTTTCATTAATATCCATACTCATTAATGTGGGTAATGTTCAGATGAAGTGTAACTTAGAGTATACGGGGTTTATGTGAGTGTTCCTGAGATTCAGTACCAGCTAGAAAATGAATTCTCCTCGGATAGTGATTTGGTGGCTTATGTGAAATGAGTTGATCATATAATTGCAGTCTCCAGCGAATCTGGACTGTCACCAGCAGCCTCAGCAGAGAGACAAACTGCATATAAGAGTGATAACTTGGGAAGTGATACGTGTTCGGGTGGATTATAGCTAATTATTACTACCAAAAAACGTTTTCATTTGCAATGTTTTTCATTGCAAATGAGCAATGTCACTTCTGGCAAGGATCTACTAGACTGGGATTAGATTGTTCTAAGGTTCTGGGAAGAGAGCTTATTGAAGATCCAGTTAAAGATTGGACCTTAGTGACTGTGGGTCGTGGCAGATTTGGAGGGAGGTGTAAAGGAAAGGATTAGTGTTGAAGGAGTTTATCTAGATCATAATTTTTCAAGACTGGGTCATGATCAATTCTGGGACAACACTTAGGGGTTTGTTCAATGGCTGGATGTTCTTCAGCCACTTCATTAAGTGTCCAGGGTGATGCTCAGCCAACTTTTTGCAGAAAGCACCCTGACTACAACACAGTGCCTCTAGAAACACATTGCAGCAGATTTCTCAGTAATGTGTCAATATCTGAGTTAACAGGTTGCTTTTTAAAAGGGATAGGCATAAGATTTCCAGCATGATTTAAAGAAATAATTTCAAAGCAAGTAAAATGTCAGTCCTTATGCTGGAGTTGGAATAGGACTGCATTTATTCAGTCTTCCTTTAAGAAGCAAAGGCTGTACCAATAGTTGATGTGTTCTGCAGAGGAATCAGTCATGAAACCACTTTCCATAATAAGCCATGAGGTGAACTGTCAGACCCTGAGACCAGAGAACACTTGTGTCTTTGTAGTTCTGTCCGCTCAGGAGAAACTGGAAAATACCTGTTTGGCAGCTGCAGTGAGCAGTGCCCAGCACCCTTCCAGCCTGTGCCATTTGGAGAACCAGTTCAGCACTGTGTGTGCCAGACATGAGTACCCGCCAAAGCCAGGGCACCCCTTCTTGGCCAAACTGCACTGCCCTGTCATCACTGGGGAGCGAGCTTGGCCTCCCTACCCACAGGAAGGTGTGGATAGGGATCTCGCTGAGAGGAGAGCTGCCATCAGTGCAGGTGAAAGGACCAGGGTGATGATGGGGATGGTCCTTTCCAGGCCAGCAATTGCCAGCTGCAGCCAACCTGCTTTTCCAGAGCTCAGTTGCTGATCAAGGCAGCAGATCAGTACTGATCAAACCACCACTTGTGTGGTTTGTTCTGTGAGGTCCCCTAGTCTGGCAACAATCTGAGAAACCTTATAGTCCATGTAGAACAGCTTATCCAAGAGGGCAAGCTAGCCTTCACTGAACTTCATTCTGTGTTACCCTGCACGGGATCTTCTGACCATTGCCCTGAACCCAAGCTAAGCTGGCAGTCTTCCCTGCTAGTATGATATCAATTGTTTGTGGTCTGCTATTTTATGGCAACTTTACTGAGCTGACACTTGCTTGGTAGGCTGTGGTTGCTTTGGTCTTTCTTGCTGATACTCAGGAGAACCCTGTTTGTCCATATTTTGTTATATTTGGTATTTTGAAGGCAGCTGCAAATGAGATTTAATCAGTTGGAACCAACCAAAAACCTTTTAACTAGAGCACGCTGATATCAGTTCTTTGTCCTGCTCTTGGAAAGAGCCTATGAACACAGGTGGATGAGACTTCTTTCCATTTCTACAGTTTCACATAGACTTGTATCTGAGCTGTTGTTGCTGACCCAGACTGTAGCCAAGCTTTGTCTTTTGTTTTTCTCCCCATCTTTTGCTCCTTCCTCCCAGCCGCAAAAGCATTCCAAAGTGGAACCTAATTGATACAGATGTAGAGCAGTTAGTATTGCTGTTACTAGTGGGCTGGTCTGCTTTTTTAATTTGAACCAAGCTTGGATTAGGCCTTTCCAAGCTGGAGCTCTTTGATACTAACCAGAGGGAAGAAAGCTCAGAGTGGCAGAGTTTTGAGGCAAGCACACTGGAGATCAGCAGATGTCCTGAAATGATCAAATAATCCCAGATGTGTGAGACAGCTGATGGTCTTAGAAAATGCAGCCAAAGACAGAGTAAGTAATGACATTTTGCTGTACCAGTTCTGGTTTTCAGCATTGATTTTCTGTGGGATTTTGCATGATCTTTCATTTAAAGCACGATAAATACTTCTGATTTTCAAATGTGGTCCCTGAATGCATCCTCTGTTTGATGACTGATCTTTGCTAAATTTGAGATTTCCCATTTCCCAGAGTAGAATGGGGACAGGGCACAACCATTGTATGTCAAGAGGCTTAGTTAACTAGAGCTGGTTTAAGAAATGGTTATGAGAGGAGTGTTGGAGAATTCTCGTCTGTGGTTTTCTATATTACAGGGCTGAACAGCTCTCCTATTTTTTTTGTTGGGTTGTCTTGTGGGGTTTTCCCCCCATGACCAAGTTTCTCATGTTATAAAATTACGTGAGTTTTGCACACAAGTAATTAAAGAGTGGGAAGTTTTGTTAAGTGCTTCTGAAACATACGGTCATCACAGTTAATCAGGTTTTTATATCATGACAAGGGGTGCTGCAGTGCTCCATCTGGAGAGAAACAGTGCATAGTTTACAAGTTTGTTCACAGGCAGCTGAGCGTACTTGATATAAGATAGTTTTTGAATAGGTGCTGAGCAGTGAAGCTGCAGAACCTTTGCTCTACTGGGTTGTGCACATCCTTCACTAATATTTCAGAAGTAAAATTGCCCATGTAACCTCCAAGGACAGATGCACACAGCATACTTAATCCTTCCTCCCTGCTTATCTCTGGGGGTGGCAGCAGCAGGCTGCAGAGGGCTTGACTGGACAAAATGGACTGCTCAGAGCTCTGCCCTCCCCTTTACAAAGCAATATTAAGGATAATTACATAAAAGCTTGACTTGACTTGAAGGTTTATCAAATCATAATGGTTATGCTAAAATTCACCTGAGCTTAGGTCAAGGCTGGACAGGTTTGCAGAAAAGAAATCCATCAAGTAATACAGTAAAAAATTAACCAACCTGTCTGGGCCAGAAATGTTGAGCTGGAAATGAGATTTATATTCTTTCCAGTGGGATGTTGCTAAAAACAGGAGGAAAGCTTCTTCTTTAAATGACTGATTTTTATCTTGACAGTGTCTCTAGACATTTCCACAGTTTTAAAATTACTTTTCCACTCTCAATCTTTAATTTTCCATGCCTTATTTTTCTGTAGTAGTCCTCTTCATTGGCTTTCTTTCTGTGAAAGACTTTGTAGGCACACAGTTTGTGGAAATTGGGATTGGGCTGCAGCTGAGCCTTATCCCTCATGGGCTACAACAGTGTAGGACAGGTGAACAGGTAATGAGAATGGAGTGCTGAGGTGTACTGACCACTCACAAAAGGTACAGAGGGCACACAGTTGTAATGCATGTAAGATGAAGGATATAAAAGGTTGTACTGAAGAACAATAACGAGCTGATGAATGAAGCCTTCTTTGGTGTCAGTCATACCTCCATCATGATCTGGTGGACCCCCGACATGATCCAGAGATGATTTGGGCAGATGACTATGGACCTAAGACCAGTAAGGCGGTGGAGCCAGGCAGACCAGGAGCCTGAGAACTGAGGCAGGCAGACCAGGAGCTTGCGTGTCTGGACGACTTCTAAATAAACGCACCACCCCCAGGTGAGCAGTTGGGAACTTAGGAATGGGGGCTCAGATATTGACAGAGGAAGAGTCTGTATTGGACATCGTGCTGCAAATATTACAAAGGAAAGTTATTAACTGTGAAGAGCAGGCACTACATGCCTTGCTTATCTAGTGTGAAAGAATGGTGTCAAGGCAGCTGCACAGCCTGCCTCTTTTGTTGAACCTTGGGAGGAGGGGAGGAGACACGTTGTGGGTGGCGGCCACGACAGGAGAGGAGATAGCTATAAGGTCACTTGGTTTGAGACACGTTGTTGCAAATGCAAGCTGACAGAGAAGTGGCAGCTGCTGCTGCTGCCCCCTCAGTCCCAGCTGCAGCTGCTGCTCCAGCAGCCAANAAGGCAGCTGCACAGACTGCCTTTTTTGTTGAACCTTGGGAGGAGGGGAGGAGGCACGTTGTGGGTGGCGGCCACGACAGGAGAGAAGATAGCTATAAGGTCACTTAGGACATGGCCCTTGGTTTGAGACACGTTGTTGCAAATGCACGCTGACAGAGAAGTGGCAGCTGCTGCTGCTGCCCCCTCAGTCCCAGCTGCAGCTGCTGCTCCAGCAGCCAATTCCCCTCCTGCAGCCGTGTCCCCCGTGCCTCCTCCTCCCTCTGCGACTGCCCCTTCTGAGAAGGGTCCTGTTCTGCACTCTTCCCCTGGACACCAATGACAAAATCCCAATGTCTTGAGGGGAAGTGCTGGCTGGTCTGGCCAGCGGAGCCATCATGGCTCTTTTGCCTGGGCGGGTTGCTGAGAAAGGGCTACCAGCTCTTGCGGCTTCCCTTGGCAGACAGTGGCCTCTGCCCCTCCGTGTGGGCAGCGCGGAGCTAGCTGAAGACTGCTACCTTGCGCTGCTGCTACAGGCAGAGCGGGGACTGCTGAGACCTGAGGAGAGTTAGTGGGGCTGTACCAGCCACATCGAATGGCTCCTTGTCTGTGCTCTACAGCCAGTGAACCGCTGTGGTGAAGGCTGTGCTGAGGTGGCAGACAGGCAAGCACACTCCATGCAGGCAAAAGCCAATGGTGCATCCTGTTTACTACCACAACAGGTTTCGCTCTTTTTAGTGGAGCCAGCAGAGTTACGGGGGTGAGATGCCTACCAACCGCCCCACCACTGCAGGACTTATTTACAGTAGAACCTGTGACTATTACAGTAAGAGGGGCAGATCCAAAAAAATTCTGGATGAAATTGCACAAGCAAGCTTGGGAGGCGGGAGAGTTAGACCTGGCAAATCAGATCCTGGTATGTCCTGTAATGCAAAATAAAGGCAATAGCCCAGATGAATGGGACCCCTTTCATTGGAGTGTGATTAGAGACTTGAGAAACACAGTAATGCAGCATGGACTTGCTTCTCATTTTACTCAGTCTATGCTGTGAGGGCTCTTTATTAATGAGTTAACCCCATTCGGTTGTTGACAAAATAGCACAGATTTGCTTCTTCCCGACTCAGATGTTGATTTTCGAGTCACAGTGGAGACGGTTAGTAAATGAGGTTGCCTTAAGTAATCAAGAACGCTCTCAGGATGACGCTTGTTTTGGTGCGGGTCCACCCCAGCTTACGGGGGACCCTCTGAATAACACCCCGCAGCTCCAAGCCAGGCTGCATTCCTTAGTGCTACAGCAAAGAAAAGAGCTTGCATTTCTTGTTATGAAGTGTGTGCCAGATATGGGGACCCCTTGTCAGTCAGTGGAAGACAATTAAAACAGAAGCCTAATGAGCCATCAATCACATTTATAGATCGCCTTAGAGAGGCAATTGAGGAACAAATAGATAACATAGCAGCCCAAGAGACTTTGCTCTCACAACTGGCTAAAGATAATGCAAATGTGGAGTGCAAACAACCCTTATTGCCACTGCAGAATCCTGGGCTAGTAGACATGACTCAGGCTTGCAGGAAAGTTAGGACAATAGAGTATCAGGTGGTACAGCTTGCAATGCAAGTTGCTGCAGCTGTACAGATCTCAAAAAGCTGCTATCGATGCAGGCAACAGGGGCATTTCAAGAAGGGTTGCCCTAACCAGCCTGGAGGCTTTTCAGTGCCAGGGAATGGCGGGTGACACCCTGTCAGGATTTGTGTATGCTGTGGCAGATCAGGACATTGTACCAGGCAGTGCCCTTCTAAGTTTGACCGGCAGGAGTGGGCGCTGCTGCCCAGAGGGCTACAGGAAAGAGGAAGCAGAGCACGGTGCCGATGCATGCTCAGACACAAATGTGTCCAGGGAAACCCCTCCATGCTTATGTGGCAAAGTCGGTGCCAGAATCAAAGGGAGTGCAGGAGTGGATGTCATCATGTCTGCCTCAGTCACCATAAGTGACAACAAGGTGCACAAGATACCATTAGATGTCTTTGGGATGCGGTTGAGTGCGTTATTGGTGGGATGTTCAAGTGTTACCCTGCAAGGGCTGTTTGTATTACCTCGAGTTATGGATGCAGGCTATCTCCATCAGATTTGTGCCATAGTATGGATGCCGTCACCCCCAGGCACCATACCTAAGCAGAGTCGTATTGCTCAGTTAACAACTTTTGTGGCACAAGAACCTAATGCAGAGTCTGTTGAGAGAGGGACTGGAGGGTTTAAGTCCACAGGCATCCCCAAGGTTTTCTGGACACAAATAGTAACTGACTCAAGACCCAATATGATGTGTTCTTTAGAACTCGTATAAGGTTATAAGGTTCCCCCCACAGGTGACTATTACTGGCGTGGTTGACATGGGAGCTGATGTCACTATCATTTCAAAGAAACAGTGGCCCTCTACTTGGCCCACAGTACTTTCCGCAGCAGTAGCAGGGATTGGGGTGGGGGGGTACAACTACCAGTTACCAAAGTCTCTGTGAGAGGAGATTAATCCTGATGGGCAAGTAGCTGCCATCCACCCTTATGTAATTTTGGTGCCTTTAAATTTGTGGGGATGTGATTGTCTGACTCAATGGGGAGTCACCTTAATGATGGAACAGCAGAATTTTTCCTAGGGGCCACTGTGGAGAGTGGTCAGCATAGACTTACCATCCCATTACAGTGGCTGACTACACAGACTATATGGATTGACCTGTGGCCCCTGACTCATGAAAAATTGACTGCTCTCAAAAATATAGTTATTAGCAGCTGGCACAAAACCATATTGAGCTATCACAGAGTTCTTCGAACACTCCAGTATTTGTGATCAAGAAGTCTGGTAAATGGAGACTCTTACATGACCTTCGTCGGGTTAATGAGGTCATGGAGAGCATGGCTGCATTACAGCAAGGTATGTCTTCTCCCACCATGATTCCACTTGGGATATCTGCACTGTTGATCTGAAGGATTGTTTTCTTACTGTACTCTCACATCCAGATGATGCTCCTAAGTTTGCTTTCACTGACTCCTCTGCTAACAACAGTGAATCTGGGGAGAGGTATCACTGGACTGTATTACCCCAAGGGATGAAAAACAGTCCAACCATTTACCAGTGGTATGCGGCACAAGCATTATCACAGGTCAGGAAACAATTTCCACAGGTTTATTGTCACCACTATATGGGCAGTATCTTAGTCGCTGCACCAACTGTAGAACAGCTTGATGTGGTAATGCCTGCAATGCAAGAGGCTTTGACAAGTTATGGTTTGTGTGTTACCCCTGAGAAAATTCAGCTACAAGCTCCCTGGAAGTATTTCTGGAACGAAATCCCTGGAACGAAAATCTTGGATGAAACTGTTGACAGTGACCATGACAGTGGCCTGTCAGTATTCTGTACAAACATTGAATGACTTGCAAAAATTGCTAGGCACAATTCATTGGATCAGATCATTGTTGGGATTATCGAATGTGCTGTTGGTACCACTTTTTTATTTTTTAAAAGTTGATCCCCCCTTGATATCTTCCAGGAGCTTGTCACTGGAAGCACTTGCTGAATTGAAGCAAGTAGAATTAGCAATACGAGGGAGAAAAGCTTGGAGAGTGGTTACCACCATAACTCTCAGTGTATATATTTTACTATCTCAGGACCATCCTGTGGGCCTCATAGCCCAGTGGCATGACAGTTGGCAAGATCCTTTGCATTTCTTAGAATGGGTATTTCTGTCATATCAGTGCACGAAGACAGTTACCACTCACCTAGAACTGGTTGCTCATATAATTTGTAAAGCCAGACAATGGTGTGTCCAGTTATCAGGGCAAGAGACATTATTATTATTATCAGGGCAAGACATTATGACTGTGCCCTTGACCTCTGACTATTGGGACTGATGCATGGCAAATAGCTCTATTTTGCAAATGGCCATGGTAGACTTCCTGAGAAAAATATTATTCCACCACCCTGCACAGAAATTTTTGCAGCTACATCTCAAATTGCAAATTGTGGAATCATCACTGTGTTCCTCAACCCCTTTATGGGGGTGCATGGTTTTTACTGATGGATCAGGGCAGATGGATAAAGCATTTGTCACCTGGATGGAAGGAGATCAGTGGCATGATCTTATAGGCCACCAAGATGGATCCCCTCAGTTAGCATAATTACAGGCAGTCATGATGGCTTTCAAAGCCTGGCCTTATCAAAATTTGAATTGTATCTGATTCTCAGTATGTATGCAGTATAGTTCATCAATTACATCATGCTGTTCTGAAAGAGGTGGATGGTAAGGAATTGTTTCATTTATTAAAAACATTATGGCATGCTTTACATCAACGAACTGCACCATTCTGTATTCTTCACATTCGTAGTCATGCCAACTTGCCTGGGTTCATAGTGGAAGGAAATGCCCATGCAGATAAGCTGACAGCCCCAGTGTGGGCTGCCCCAGTACTGGACACTTGAGAAAAGGCAATTCAGTCACATCATCACATCAATTTGTTCATCAAGGGGTTTGTGCTCTGTGACATCAATTCCACCACCTGCAGCAGCATGTGATACTGTTGCATCATGCTCTGATTGTCAGCAATGTGTCACTATAACTCAGGATGGAATGAACACTAGAGGGCTACAGGCTCTTCAGCAATGGCAATCTGATATTACTCGTGTTTCAGAGTTTGGTCGCCTTAAATATGTACGTGTTTCTGTGGACACATATTCTAAGGCCTGCTGGGCTTCTGTACACACCGTAGAGAAAGTGAGGGATGTCATTTCGCTTTGGTGTGGTGCCTTTGCAGACTTAGGTGTAGCACGTGTTGTCAAAACTGATAATGGGCCTGGTTATGTAGCCCAGCATACCAACAATTCTTGCAGTCTTGGAGTGTTCAGCATGTCACAGATATTTCCCATTCCTCAACTGGTCAAGCTACTGTAGAACGTTTTCATCGTACGCTTAAAGCCCATCTTCAAAAACAAAAAGGGGGAATGATAAGTGAGACCCTGCAGGCAAGAGTTTGGAAANTCTCTGTGAGAGGAGATTAATCCTGATGGGCAAGTAGCTGCCATCCACCCTTATGTAATTTTGGTGCCTTTAAATTTGTGGGGATGTGATTGTCTGACTCAATGGGGAGTCACCTTAATGATGGAACAGCAGAATTTTTCCTAGGGGCCACTGTGGAGAGTGGTCAGCATAGACTTACCATCCCATTACAGTGGCTGACTACACAGACTATATGGATTGACCTGTGGCCCCTGACTCATGAAAAATTGACTGCTCTCAAAAATATAGTTATTAGCAGCTGGCACAAAACCATATTGAGCTATCACAGAGTTCTTCGAACACTCCAGTATTTGTGATCAAGAAGTCTGGTAAATGGAGACTCTTACATGACCTTCGTCGGGTTAATGAGGTCATGGAGAGCGTGGCTGCATTACAGCAAGGTATGCCTTCTCCCACCATGATTCCATTTGGGATATCTGCACTGTTGATCTGAAGGATTGTTTTTTTACTATACTCTTACATCCAGATGATGCTCCTAAGTTTGCTTTCATTGACTCCTCTGCTAACAATAGTGAATCTGGGGAGAGGTATCGCTGGACTGTATTACCCCAAGGGATGAAAAACAGTCCAACCATTTACCAGTGGTATGCGGCACAAGCATTATCACAGGTCAGGAAACAATTTCCACAGGTTTATTGTCACCACTATATGGGCAGTATCTTAGTCGCTGCACCAACTGTAGAACAGCTTGATGTGGTAATGCCTGCAATGCAAGAGGCTTTGACAAGTTATGGTTTGTGTGTTACCCCTGAGAAAATTCAGC
>VWZP01000231.1:0-62802 GCA_013396995.1 Dicaeum eximium
TCCTTGTACTATATTTCACAATAAGGTGTTTAGGAACCTGTGCAATTCCTATTTTTTTCTACCTAACATTGCTTCACTCATCTAATTTGTAGTGCAGTGCTTGATGAATTAAGCAAACAGCTGATTAAAAATTTAAAAAATACAAAGTTTGAGTACTGAAAACACACAAATAAACAAAATTGTTTATACAGATACTTCATCAGTTTTCACATATTCCCCCTTTCAGGGTAGGGTTCATACCCTATCTGAATTCCTGGTCTACCAACAAAGACATTTATTCTTTTTAAAATTATATATATTTACTGTGACTTGGAAGTAATATATTCTTCACAAGGTTTTGAAAGCAACACTTGCTTCTCGTTCCCATGGCTCACACTTCATTGTACTGGCAGGAAGTCAAGACTCACAAAGCAGCCTCCTGTCTAATCAAAATTAATATACAATAATAATTGGAAGGGCACTGGAACAAAACACTGAATAGTGCCAATAAGTAGTGAATATCACACTGAGTCCAATGTGTATGTTTTAGAAATGGCTGGGGAATGCAGCTTTATTCTCTGTGTCAGAGCAGCAGGCTTCTTTTCTGAACAGGAGCAAGAAAAATGGCTGTAATCCTGTCCTTCCATCACAGACTGCTGACTCACAGGAGAGGGTGTCAGTGAGGCAGGCAGCAAACACATATGGGGGCCTGAGGCAGTGAGAAAATGCAAAACTCCGTGCGCTTGTGAGCGTGCATGTATAATGAAGTGCTCTAAGGAATGAAACTAGAATAATTGTCTTCTGCTTTAAGGATTGGCTAAACTATTTTTTGCATGTATGACATATACTAGAATGACAGCTCCCAACACTGAGCAGCTCTTGTCTCTCCAAAGGGGAAGGGCAAAATCCAGCTGAGGAGGTGGTCCGTGACAGAAGAGGTGTAGCCAAAGCCAGTAGCATGCACCAGTGCGCATTAGCCTTGATCTTGAGGAACTTCTACTTGCAGCTTAATAAAGAATTAGCAACCTCCACTGAAAAAGCAAAAAGGCTCTTTTTCTGATTGCTGAAAAGATGGGAAAGGTGCCTCCAAGTTTCCAACAGGCTCCATCCTAAATTATTTAGTGTTTTATATTGACCAAACTTTGTAAGAAAACTTATGAAAGTATCCTGATCCTTGATCCTTCTCCCTTTTCAAGGGTGTGTATCCTCTCAGGATGCTAATGATGTAACACAATTTTGTTGAAAGTGAGGGAGTTAATGCAGTGTAACTGCTACTTAAATGTGACATTCCTCCATGAAAAAGGACAAACAAAAAAAAAATCAAGATGGAGACTATAAATAAAACGTACCACTGTCTACGAAGGTGCCAAACCTGCTTTGTTTTGTTTTGCTTTCTTGCTTTTTATTTTCCCAGAAATATTAAATGAGCTATTTTGAAGTTCTGCATAGAGACTTAGCAAATATTTCAAGAGCTGATTAATCAAACAGTCCAGTCAGTTCTATAGCCTGCATCAAATAACTCACTTCAGCAAACATTGCTGCAAAGTCACAATGAGAGATTTGCACCAAGCACAAGGCTGCAATGCACAGCTGTGGGTTTGGAAGCAGGACAAATGAAGGAATGAAACCTGATGACAAAGAAATAAATATAGCAATGTGCATGAAGAACAGTTGTCCATTTTCTTACATATGTTTCCTTAAAAGTGTGAAAGTATTCAGAGAGGTCTCTCCAGAAAAAGAAAAACTGAATGAACAAAGATACACAAAAAAAAAAAAAAACCAAACCAAAAAGCCAAACAAAAACCCCCACAAACCACAGTAATTTATAGCTAAACCTGCTGACAAATACTTGGTACTTCTATTTCAAAACACTTAAAAATCATTATTAAATGTTTTATCCATTAAATATCACTTTTTCGACTTCAAATGCACAAAACCAGAGGCAGACTTACTAGGACCTTGCGACTCCTATTAAGTGATGAAGATGAGCTTATTCATGACTAAACCACATGTATCCACGTGCACTGAAGAGTAACAAGTCTAAAAACACACAAGGAGCCTAAAAACACGCAACTAGTCTAACAACCCAGCACTTCAAAGAAGAGATGTATCAGCTCTTACTGCTAAAATAACACTGAGGTTTCAGTGTGTCTTTAATGAAACTGTGCTTATGTAATCATGTGATACACTACATAGGTGCACTGTCTCTTCTCTCCCCTTGTCTCTGACTTTGGAACCCCTGACCCTATATTTTTAATAAAGCAGTAATTTTCTCAAAGATACTGAGTTTCTTCACACTTTATGAAAACAAGCAAGCAGATAAATGACAAGCATTATTACTACCCTTGCCCCAGGAAAGACTGAAGAGTGAGCACAACTTATTTTCCACTGGAGAATTCTCACAAGATCACGAGTCACCTAGCTCCAGGAAAGCTGCAAGTTCCCTTTCCATTAAACTGCAGAGAGACTCCAATCACAACCCAAAAAGGAAATCCGTAAGAAATTTGACTTTCTTAGTTTGCTTTCTCAGAGAAAGGTTTATTTCCAGGTAGCACAGCCCTTGAAGGAGCAATATACTCATAACTGTATCTACATGCTAATCATCCTAGGGAAAAAAAAAAAAAACAAAAGAAGAAAAAACAAAACAAACTATCCCCTTTTGAAATCACTTGCCACAGGATATTCTCAAATAGCTAAAAATTTCCAAATCATTATTTTGCCTGAGTGAAAACAGGAACATGTTGGTAGCAGCCTGTGAAGTCAAGGAAATGGGCTGATCCCTCTCAGTGTTCTTCTCAACAAAATTAACAATTTATTTCAGTTATAATTAACCTTCCTCATTTAAAGCTGATGCATTTATTTCCAGGGACATTTCACTATATGGGTGAATACAAAGCATGAAACCAAACGTTTTTTGACCCTATGTGTAGCAAAAAAAAAAGATTAAAATCCAAAATAAAAAGGGATTTTTTTGTTTTAATTTTAATTTAAAGTATATTCCTACAGCGATTTGATTTTATATCTAAAACTTTGCAAAAATGTTTTCCATTGATTAATTTTGCTCTCCAAACCAAGATTTTGGGGTCCCTTAAAGTAAAGCTTTTAAATTACCAAATATGGCTGCAATATTACCTATGGAAGGGCTAGTTTAATAATATTATTACACTAATTAGTTTGTAACCTTTAGCTAATTGCTTTCAGTTATCCATTAATTCAGGTTCTGATTAACTAACAGATCTTCCACTGCAACAAAAATTATTATTAGTTCTTATGTGTTCAAATGTTAAATGCAAACTCCAAGTCAGGCTGCAGCTATTTGCAAACCTCACTTTGATAAAAATTACATTTTTATTCTCCATTCCTCTTTCTCTCTCAGAACACTCATGCCATTTTGGCAATGGCAAAACTACCCAAAATACTGCAGCTAATGCAGCTGATAAGACCACAGCTGGTATGTAGACCCAGTGTGTGTCAGAAATGTGCCTGGAAGAGGCATCTCCTTGCTTTTCCAGTGGTTTTGCATGGCTTAATCAGGACCAAAGATCCAACAGAGCAGGGAAGAAATTAAAATAACAGGTAAGACTCCATCTCACAATTAACTCTGATAATCATTCAGTTACATTATTATGTGATCTAGTCACACTGAAACAAGTTTCGTGCAATAACTCTGTCTCCTCTTTAAATATTTTTAATTTAATAATAAATAAACAAAAGGTGGTAGAAGATATAGGGCAAGTAGCAATTACAGCAGCAACAGCTAGGTTTAGGCACTGCAACTGCTAGAAAAAATATACACTCAGTTCTCAATTACCATTCTAATTAAAACAATATAAGTGAATACAACTGGACATGATGCACTAATTAAATGACTTGCATGCTACATTGACCTCAAGCACATACACTAGCATTGTTCATAAATAATTAGGATTTATTAATATTTTGAAGAATTATTAAGACTTTTAGATGAGCCTCATTACACTTAATGAGAGCACTGTGTAAGGGACAGTGCTCTCTAAATTAGTATTGTTCCACAGCAGTGTCAATTCTGGAAAAAAGCAAAGCCCCAGCCAAAATATGCCTTCACGTACAAACACAGCGGCCCACCCCCCTCCACCCCCCGAAAAAGCCCCATTTTAAAATACAACCATTTAGTACTCTATCACAGAATTTTGATTCCAGTTCTGTAAGTCAGAGAAGCATTGTTAGTATTCAAGCATTTTCATTTAAATTTGAAACTTTATTTTTATTAAAACAAGGTTACAAAACAAACCAAAAATTTAAAAATTCAGGTTAGATCAAGACTTCCAAGATGAAAAACAGTTTTGGGGTTTTTTCCCCATTTAATAATTAACTACTCTTTCAGCTTTGAATTTCTAAAAGAAATATCCAATTTTCCTTTCAGATTGTTTCAATTAGTTCTCAAAAACTTTTCTTAGCTCAACTAAGTCAATTTGAATGCTATAAACCAGTATAAAAAGATGCCTACTAGAACGAGAGGGAAACTTCAGGACACAGCTATAATATCAGAGCCCAAATACTGATTTTTAATGCATCTGCTGTGTCACAATAGACTTGTTCATTTGTTTTTAGGAAATATTATTCTTGTATGAGATAAAATAAAATGTTGGAATGGTATATCAGCAACACTTCCAGCTTCAGCAGGAGCAGCATTTTGAATTCAACATTTTATCTTTCTTTCAAATCCCATTTCCTGGGAAATTTAAAAACTGCTGTATTTGTTGGGAAACACTAACATTTTCACAAAGGCCTTCACAAATTCAATCTTAACAGCCATAAGAGCTTTGGAAACTTTGGTTAAATAACAGAACAGGAAGTTCTGGACAAGTTTTATGGTTCACAGTTGTTCAGAGTGGCCTTTAATTTCCCTGCTAGGCTTCCTCTCTAGTTTTCAGGATTCCAGAAGGAGAGGAGGAGACAAGTAAGTCTGCAAGGAGTTACACTTCATCTCACTTGCTGTACTCCCATTGTTGTGTCCAGCTGGCTCCACTGGCCAGGTGTGAAGATGAACCTGTTCAATATATAGAACTGATATTTTGGATAAATGCTGCCCAAAGCTCTGTCTCCACACCTTGCATAGCTAAAAATTCTGCTCATTACTTTGCCTCATTATTTCTGTTCTTGGTTGTGACTATGCAAGAACTATCTCTTCCAAGTTTCTGATTTTATACATGCAGGAAAGCATTTGCAAGCTCAGGATGATTGCTAGAACAGTAGAGTTCATCCAGGTCAAATACAAACAGATACTAAATCCAGTGGTGGTTTTATTTCATGCTAAAATATGAGAAAAAAATATTGCATAGGAGTAGACCTCTGTGTAGAAAAACATAGTTACATAGTGACACTTATAAGCATAACAGTGTATGACTGTTGGAATGCAGACTGTGCCAGTCCCTAGAAATCTGAAAGCTAAAGTAGGCAACATAAGTTTACATCCAAAACAAACAGCATAAGAAGAGAAAGATCTAATATCTGACAAGAGCATGATGCTCTTTCATCATTTAATCAGAAATAATTTTATGGAGGCTTAAAAAACACTCCCAGGCTTCCTGGAAAACATGTTTTAAGACTGATTCCAGACTATGGTTATTTGAGAAGAAAAAACCAAACAAACAGCTCAGCTGTTCCAAATTCAGATAGATCCATCCCCCTGAGAATCAAAACATAAGGTGCTCACAGGTAATTCAATTAACAATGCTGGAAACTGGGAGAAAAACACAAGGTGAATTATTCCCAGAATCTGGGCAACAAAAGGTAACCTTATCAGAGAAATAGAGAAGACCGGGGCCTTCTCATTGTTAAAAAAAGAATGCATTATGAAATTCAGGAAGGGCAACTGTAATCCAACACCACACCAGCCTAAATTTTCAAGGCAATTAGGGATTAAAGTTCTTAACAGTGAACAAAATAAATATACCTGATTTAAAGAACAAAGATATCAAAATAACTGGGAATTTTAAAAATATGTTAAATTAAACATAAAAAAAAAAGAGTACTCCAAAGAGCACTGGGAAAGGATTACAAAACATGGAGAAGACAAAAATACATAGGAAAAACAGGGAGCACAAGTCAACTGTACTCTTACTAGGATGGTACAGAACCTCCAAGAAGACATTGGAAAGATGAGGCCATGGTAAACAAAGCCATGCTGAGAAAACACCCATATGTTCTCCCTTGTAATTAGAGGATGATGGCAGGAAACAGTATGCATCTATTGCAGGTAAATAATTTTTTCATCATGAAAGGGGAAATGAAGTGATATACAGCAAAACTAGCCAAAAAAAGTCCAAATACCTTTTAATGCTGTGTTCAAAATGTTTACCAAAGAAAATAAGAACAAACAAAAGAGAAGACGAACCCACTCAACTTTCTTGATCCCCTCCTGTCTCCCCTTCACTCATCTTTATTTATTTGACAGTTTGTTCCAATGGGGCTGGTCACTTTCCTCATAGTCTCAAATGACCCTTTTCACACTGCAAAAGAATAGTCATCTCAATTTTGTATTTGCATTTATTCTTCATCTTTATTAATGCATTTAGGTCAAGAATGACATATTGTGACTACTTTTTTTGATGTATTATTACATTTTCATTTGTGAGAAAACTTTCTATTCAGGAAATTAAAGCCAACCTCAAAAGGGGCAAACTAACATCCCACACCAGTTACAATTAGGGGGCAAATGACAAATTATAGTTCTAATGTCAAGGATCTCTTATCCAGAGCTGAGTGAAACATTGAGCAAGAACCACAGATTCACTTCTGTTTGATGCCTACTAGGTCATTAAACAAAAAGGAGAAATTTGGCAGCTACCTGTGATGAACTCTGGCAATCCACACTGCAAGAAAGTGTTCCAGCTCTGTCCCCTGCTCATCTGTCAAACTGCCCTGTGTGCAGCTTGTGTTTCCAAAGGGAGTTTTGTTGAAAATTATGCCTCCCTTCCTCACAGATACCTAGATGGTCCCTTTTAGGGTCTTTACAAAGCATTGAGTTTTCTCCATTCCAAAGTGAGAGAAATACAGCAAAACCTTGCTTATCAACCCACCCAAAGTACTGAACAACTGCATGGGGACCTGAAAAGTCTAAGATATGAAAAAGAGAAACTCTTCCTCTCATCCTGAAACTATATGCTCAAGTTATATCATGCTGCCTGTGTTTAAGTCTTACAATTCCAGCACCGCTGATCTCTTGAGGGCTTGTCCTCTCCAGAGCTGATCTCACATGTCATCTGTTGGAGTCCAGGGCACAGAGAATACTTCTCTGCCTGTCCCAAGAAGCCCTGACCCTCAAAGGAACACCGCTTTTAACCTTCATCCCTGAAGGAAGTTACCAAGGTTTGGGATGAGATAGAATCCATGGCTGTGTGAACTAGATAGCAGTATGTAGTAGTGTAGCTTATCACAGGGTGAGAAATTTAGGGTTTTAGGATTTTAATGCAGGAGTGTATAGGAGGCAAGATGGAGAATTTTGGGCGTTGCCTCATCTCCTTCTTGCTCTTCTTCGGCTCCATTTTCTGTAATGTTGGAGGCACAAAGTTATTGGTTAGAGAAAACAGTAATGTAGTTGTTACATGAATAGATTAATAAGAGTTATTGGTAGAAAAGTAGAAACAAAGTATGTTTTAGAAGGTAATTGGACTAAACAGCTTTAAAAGACCTTGTATCTGGGTGCCTGTGCTCCATTTTGTGCCTTGCTTCTTGTACACTAAGTCTGGTGTGTAGACGGCATACTGAATTTCTGGTAAGAGAAAAATAAACAATAGACCGAAGACCAAGAAATCAAGAGCCCTGTTCATTTTTCATCCCTGGCACAGAACTCACAAGGGGAACCCCCTCCAGCGGGCCCAGGAGGAGGGTTCCCACTCTTGTCGGTTCCACCAGAAACCCGACAGTCATCTTGTTAGGTGGCGAAAGTACTCCATGATTTGATCTGGGAAGAGTAATTTTGAGACTTTCTCTTGTTCTCACCAAGAGTCCCATATAATATTCAGAAATTATTCTGAAAAATTAATCTGAGCTTACTAAGACACTCTGCAACAAAGCAATTCATCATAACTCCTCTTCAGCCTTATGCAACTAGCAGACAGCATAAAGCACAGTAGTCAGTGAGGTGTGTGGACCACCCCTCTCAATTCTGACTACTAAGTGAAACAGTCTAGGATTAATTTCTGGGGAGATCAAGAGAAAATAAAAAATTTCACCTGAAATCAGGTATGGATAATCAAAACCTCAAAATGCCAGTTAATTTAAGGCACTAGAAAAAGTGATTGCTTAAAGAACTAGATTGAAATAGTGAGCATCATTATAGGAAATGGTAACAGATAATAGATACATCTTTAAACATCTGGTGGTAGTTGGTGAATTAGAATTTCTAGTAAGAATTGATATGGCCCAAATTTTAAGCAAATAACCAATTATCAATATTTTTGTCCTCTCTCCTCCAAAACAGACTAGTGTCATCAACTCAGAAACAATGCAAGGTGACCCTCTGTTAGATCTGGTCTGCTCCTTCAAACAAGAGATCACTCAAATTCTAACCCAAGAACAGCTTATTTGATATCTAAGAGCACCAAACTTCTCTTGCCTTTCATATTGAATTTTTTACCTTCTCATTTTAGTGCTTAGACTCAACACTCAATAAAAACAGAGACTTTTATAATATTCAGATCTTCCAGTTCAATGGTGTGGGTCAAACAACGTCCAACAATGTTTGGAGAGCATCCAAACTTTTGGTTACCAAACTAAAAAAGTTGGGGGTTGACTTGGGTGACTAATACATTGCACATTTCTAGCAAGTTGAGACAGAATGATCCTTTATCTTTGCTTTGCTTCAATAATAAGTTTTTTTCTTGGTTTGTTTTTTTGTTGTTGTTGTTTTTTACAATTTAGAGTTATTAAGTTGGTAAGAAATAGATAATCCATGTCTTCGCAGTATCATTCATAATGGCCTACACTCTGAGCACTCTTTATGCTGCTGACACTCATGTAATCAATGTATCTGTGCAAATTTACATTGGCAGAACCTGGCCCAAGACTGTACATAAGCATTAGTCAGAATCACACTTTCAAGTGTCTTTGGGAAGGGCAAAATTAATGCAACATTTACACCAGTAATTAACCTCTAGGATTTATATAGAGTGGAATAAAATTCAGGTTCTCTCTAATCAGTGCAGAATAAAGCTATTTCCCTCCAATGTACTGCCATTGTTGTTTCTGAAACAAAAAAACTTTTTAAACATTTTTAAAGACTTACTGAATTTTAAGCAAATTTCAACTTTGTAGCCTGAAGACAGAAAGGAACAGAAGAGAAAAAATCAGTGTAATATTATTGAGTCATTATCTTTGAATGTTCTTGGTTTCTTTAGAGTTCTTAATTTATTTTGATCACACACAAGATGGATGGGAATGTCACAAGCTATCTATAACAAGTATTTTAAGCCTTCTAAAAAACAGCTGCCTTCAAAAGAGATTTCAAAGGATATTTCACTAAACTCTGCTCAGTTCCAACAGGCTGATACTGCAGGCTACTGTATTACCTACTGATCTCTCTTAAGTCAATGAGAGATGCAGGTGCTAAAAACACCTCAAGACCTGGCCCAACAAAGAATCCACAATATGTGGTTAAAAGACCACCACACACCACCTTTTGTTCTCCCACAGTGAGGGAAAACTTCAACTGGCATAGCAGTTTTGCTCAAACTAGAAAGAAGTTGATGGTTTGTATACCTCAATGATCAATGTAAGATCAATTTCAATCCTTTGAGTATCTACCCAGTCAATAACTTGTATTAAATTCTGATTTTTAAAATACAACACTATGCTATTTAGAAATACATTTTTGATTAAAAGAAGTCACAAATATGTTTCCCTAATTGAAAATCTATGATTAGCCTTGTGCCCACAATTACTTTTGTACTAAAGAAATAGTGACAAGATATCATGCATTGAAGCTTGAAGCTGCAACTTTCAAAGATGACTGCAAAAGTATCACTTAAATTATGATTATCTGTAAACTGATATGGTCCAAATTTAGCTCAGACACCCATTACACTCCTCCAAAAAATAATGTTTGCTTATATTTCTTTAAACTTGCTGTTGTCTGAAATATTTGAAATTTTTTTTTTCAGCATCTGACTTCTATAACAGATTTACTAAGGATACATATATATTGGTTGCAGAAGCATGTTCACAGCATCTACAAAGATTTTCCTTATTCAAGTGCATCTGAAATGCAGAGAGGCTATCATATTATGTGTATTTGCCCTAGGATGCCTTGCTTGTACACAGCCTATGGGGAGATTATTGTAAGAGTATGATATGTGGCATTTGGAGTTGCAGCATTCAAGATCTTTTGTGCAATCATAATTTTGTGTAGAGATAAAAACACATTTGATTGGCAGGGGTAGAAACAGAATTTTTCTTTATACACACAAAGAAAGCTCATTTTACCTTTCAAAAGTAAGATAAATTAGAATTAATATAAATACTAAGATAAACACTAATGGCATGGTAACTAAGACCTCTTTGAGCCTTTCTCTCTCATCAGGCCATTAGTTCAGATGCTACCCATCTCTAAAGCTGAGGAGACTTATTTTTGCCAATAAACAAGGGAATACCAATTGCTTCTGCAGAAGTGACAATTTTAACATACCCAGCAGATCCCTGTGCGAAAGGCCACTCTTACGCCTCTCCTAAATGCAAGCAATGTTTATTGAAACTTAACTTTTAGGATATTCTCATGATAAAAACTGGGCAAGAAGCAATACCATGCTCTACAAGATTGCCCTGTATTCCTCTTCACATAAACAATTTGTACAACTGCTTGGTAGTCAGTCTTTGATAAGAAAACAAATAACAAGCATTATGTTATCTGTAGTTCCCTGAAGTTAATCAGAATTCCATTTGTGCTTGGTTCATGTCGCAAGATAGCCGTTACCTACGGGATCCGTATGTTTACATCTAATAAAATAAAAAATTAATAAATAAAAATATTTTCTATTTACAGCCACACAAACACCCACACAAATAAACCAATAAAAAATTAACAAAAGAAAAGGCCTCATTCCTGATTTGGAGAGCCCCAGTTGAGCTGGTAAGAGGGGTTGCAAATTGAACCAAATCATAGTATCTTCTTTTCACTCTTCTTTTCTTCTCACTTCTCAAAATAGAGTACCAGCTGCAGGGCTAGGATGCAGCAGAGAACTACATTTACTTTATATAGCACAGTAAGCAGTGGGAATGAGAAGGCGGGGGGGAGAGAGAGAGAGAGAGAAAGAACACAAGGTTTTGTTCATTGAGCAAAAGGGAAACACATCTTTCCCAGCATAATTTTCAGAAAGCTCCCCAGCGGCTTGTTAAGAGCTCTGAAAATCAAATCTTTTCTTTTTCTTACTCCTCCCTTCTTTCTATATGGAAGGGTGGAAAGGCTCATTTTTCCTTCACCAGGTGCCCAAATGACCTCCTGAAACAGAACTCAGGACCCCAAAGCTATTTTCACATCTGCCTAATACCTTCACCCTTCGTTGCAAATTGAAAAGACCTGTGGCTGTCTGAAGGGTTTTCCCTGGAGCTCTTGCACTTCTCCAAGCTGAGCAATGCTGGTAGTTACATTAGGACATGGAACCAAGAAGGATAACTCCACTGTTTGATGTCCCAGGCCAGGCAGTGCAAAGAGGACAGACTCTATTACCCAAATCCATGAAGCAGGCAGATCATATCCCACTCTGGACTACTTCATTAGCATTAAAAGGAAAAGTGAACTTCAACAAAGGCAATCCTAGAAAAATAAATCTAGGGAGGAGCTAGATAGGAATAGAAACAGCCAAAATAGACTGAGGCTTTTGGTTTTCTTTTGGCAAAGGCTTTTTTAATTGCATTTCTTGGTTTTCCATCAGACTTCTCAATGATGATTATTTGTTCATCTCCGTTTACCAGCTATGCAGCATCTTAATTAATTTCTATTTTAGATTTTGCCAATTACTTGCTCATTCTCTACTGCTCACCTTCATCTCCCTCACCCTTCAATGCTTTATTTTCCTCTGAAATATATCCCCTCCTAATTAAATTTGTTGTCACTATTTTTCTCAGACCACCTTAATTCTCTGCCATTTAGCAACATACTACAGACTCCATGGTGCATTAAGTGTCTGCAATTTTGTACTTTTAGGGTGGCCAAGTGCAACAACTATTCCTTAGGCACTGCTCTCAAACACCATAAAAACAGATGCCATCCACAGGGCTCTTTTAACAAGTATTGTATTCAAAACAGCCTTTGACATGCTGACAGTAGAGTATCTCTGAAAACATCCCTATTTGCTTGCATCATACTTGACTGATAAAGCTGCTCTTGATGAAGCATAACGTTTTGAGTGATGGAATCAAAACTGCCAGGGAATTCAGTTATTTCTAAACAAACTGTTTTACTTGCCAGAAGCATTTTTCTTCAACATTTTTAACATAAAAAAGAAACATTTTGAAATGAAACTATCTTGAAAAAAAAAGAGGTTATGACAAAATGGTTTAACAACTGCAGAATAAAGTGTTTCACTTCATTAGGCAAAGGATTTCAACTCAGTTCAAATTGGGTAGGGGGGAGGAGATGGGAAGTCAGGGAAGTGAGCAGAGTGGTGCAATACCAAGTGAGAGAAAGTGAGACACACCTTAGAAGACATTCACTTAGATTACTCTTAATTTACCAGGAAAAAAAAATCATATGAATTCAATCAGCAAACTGGAGTTGCTGTTATAAATGCAGTGGATATTATCAACACATGATTGATTGTCACTTCCATGTGGCTATCTGGTCTTAAATTCACACATTTTTTCTTTGCTGACATCTTCTCTGGAGAGCTGTCTAGATCTGTTATCCAGGGACAACTGGCTTTGCTGCCATGACAATTCAGGTCTCCATAATACAAATCTTTTACATCAATTAGATGTCGCCCTCGATATTCTGCTTATCTATTATCCTCTAAATACCAAAGGCTTTGGGAAGGAGATGATGGAAGTTCACAGCTGGGGCTTATCTTTAAAGGCAGTTTCAGATGCAGTTCAAGCTCTTGACTTTAATCTTCAAAGCAATTAACAGATGAGCCTCTGCTACACTGGAGACCAAATTGCTATCTATACATTTCCTAAACAGTTGTGCTTCTTTGGGACAATGCTGATCACAAAACCCAGACCAAGCTTCACAAGAGCTGAAGCAAAACATTTTCTGTCATAGTAATAGGCTATGAAACAAGCCTCCATGAGAGAATTCAGAGCTTCACTCCACCCTCCTTTGTACCACTTTAAGGCTTTTGTTACAGAAATATCAAAATATTTTCCTCTACCCTATCCCCAAATTAATTGGGGGAAAAAAAAAACCAAAACAAAACATGGAAAGTGTTTTATTCAAACGGAAAAAGAGCAGAGAATTTTTAAATATTCAAGAGAGTCTTAGCTAATGTTATTTTTATAGGAAAAGGTACAGGAAACAATGTGAGCTAGTCAGGATTGTATGGTACACACTCACATGAGACAGTAGCTTTGTGTTAGCCTTGCAAACCACAGTTTGGAAAACACTGCACCAATAAGTAAAATCATGAAACAAACACACTGTAACTAAATTTTCTCTTCCAAACAGAGGCAGCCTACTTCAGCAGAAGTAATATATTCTACATGGCCACTCTATGACTACCTCAAACATCTTCTGTCCTATGCCAAACTCACATACATAATCAAAATCATTAAACATTAAAAAATATGTCTTTAAAACATTAGGTTCTGTTTCTTTTGATACACAGTCCAACAGAGGCGCATCCAACAGGGCACAGAAAGTACAGTAACTTTTTGTTTCCATGAAGACATTTTCAGCTGCAAAATAAGGACAGTTAAGAGCAGTAGTTTAAACCTCAGCTTTTAGATGACTGTCCTGAAAGACAACTTCCTTTTCAGAAAGTGATGGCTAATAATATGCACACAAAGTTTCTTCAGAGCCAGAAAAAGGTACTGGGTAGTAGGGATGCAGAGGGTTGCTGCCAGACATCCTAGGGAAAGACACTAAGCAACACAAAAGAGACAGTACTGTTGTCTTTGCAAAGGGCAGGAGGGAAGTGTGGGGTTTATAAAAAATTATATATTCTGCTTTGTTCTTTGTACTGAATACTAGCTCTAAGACTCCTCTGCTACACAGCATTCCAGTCAGCTGCCTGGTGTTCAGACATCTGAATAAAAGTCAGTCTGACAGCCTTGAAATCTGGAATTTTGATTGCATCTCAAACAATGATTCATCTCATGAAATAAGTAGCACAAGGACCTGAAAAGGACACAACAAATAAGTAGGACCATATAATTACATATTAGTATTATTGACACCAGTACATGGGTGTTCCATTATTTTCAACATTCTCTAGGGCAATTTGTAATCAGTACTGTTTGAAGAAGCTCAAATTTTTCTTTCCTGTTAAATCATTTGACACATAAGCATGTAAAATAATATACCCATATCTGGAGCAGCAAACAATACATTAAGAACAAAAGAAAAAAAAAATAACATGTTTCAAAAGTTTGTAAATTTTTGTTTGGGAAGTTTCTTGTGGGTTTTTTTTTGTTGGTTTTTTTTTTTCTTTAATCCATAATTAACATACGCAAAATGTTGTCAGGAAGATTAATACCAACAAAATAAACATTTGCTTAGATAAGGCTGATACCTAAATAAATCCAACAGCTCTATATACCGGTCAGATATACCAGTCAGCAATGAAAGTAGAGATGCAATCACAGCAAACACAAGTGAGACATCTCAGCAGATCCTAGCTACTGGGCAGAAGGAATTCTCAGGCACTTTTCAGACCAGGGTGAATACATCAACCCCATATGCGTGTTCCAAGACCTCCCCTCCTTCCAGTAACCACTTGTGCAGCCAGACTCACTTCCAAAATACTAAAGGAGGATAAATTCTGAAATTATATGCCACTAAATGTCTTCCTAGTTATATGCAAGCTGCCACCTACTCAACTTGTTTAAAAACACATTCATAAGAACAGTGCAGTACATAGGACTGGGTAAATGACAATCAGTGCTCAGATACAGCTTCTATTCATGTTAAAGGTTTAAGCAGCAAAGGGATAAAAGCACAGAGCTTAGGTCTTTAGCTAAAGTCTCTACTTGATTTGCACAACACTGGCTCAGCACAAACTAAAATCCCACCTCTCCCTGGACACTGCTCTGCAAATGAGGCACAAAAGCCAGAGCTAGTTAATGAACATGATGCATTATTTTCCGCCCAGAATCAGCACAATGTTGCTTGGCACAGGTGCACGTTAACATTGATGAATCTGAAAAGTTCACATTGATTAATTACTCGGATTTTCACATTCACCACCTCATACAAAGGGAAAGCAGATGACAATGTTGGAAATATTTCTCCCTTTACCCCCTGGGTATTCTGTGCTCTTTTTCTTTAAAGGAAACCAACAAACAATAAAACCCTGTTTCTCATTATCTATTTTTAACTGTAACGTTTTGGGGCTTAGAAGAGGAATCAGATTATCTTAAAACAGCTCCAAGGAAGGCAAAGAAGAACTAGGAAAGCTTATGAAACAGTCAAGGCATTGTTGAAAGAAAACCACTTCCTTATCTAGCAGGGATGTGTAGACACAATTATTGCCAACAGCCTTAATATTGCCAAGTCTATTCACAGAAGTAGACATTTTTCAGGTCTCAGGCCAAGAGTATGAGGAGTAGGTGATAAGCATTTATACTGGAACACTTATACACATTTATACTGGAAGCCAAAGACTTAAACAGTGTCCCTGAAGGGCTTGGATTCCAGGGAACTCCACATCAGATCTGATCCACCATGGGTTCACATGACCCATCCCCTGAGTGATATCAAGCAAGTTCAAACTTGTAATATGTGCTATCATAGTTTCCACAAAATAAGGTTTCCAGTATGTAAGCTACAAATTTTGAAACTTCTGTCAAAACTTAGACCTGCAAATTCATGGCCCACACAACACAGATTGAGTCTAGAAATCAGACCTTTTGACTCACCTGTTTCTAAATTCAAGGTCATCTACATCTGGGTCCAAGGTCACACTGTCACCCTCTATATAATGAAGAAACATTTCCATTCTGCATGGAATAAAACACAACAATGGCTCCTCAACTACCACCCTCAAGTTCAAAATAATCAATCCACCAGAGTAAGGGAAATGTGACTTTAAACATAAATAAAAGCACAGATGGAAGGCATGCTTGCTTGAACATTACCAGCATCAACTAAGTATCCTTAAATAAACAAATGTGGTTTTCTCATATTTTGTGCCATCTAAGCCAGCCAGTAGTCATCAATTCAACCACAGGAAGCTGGTGAAACTGACAGTACCATTTTTATTAGCAAAGTTACTTAGCTACCAGTACCAGAGCATCCTTGCTGTTGAATCACATCAGGCCCAACTTGACATTTTGGAAGGGGATGTATTTTGATTTCCATCATCAGCAAAAGGGAAAGTGAGCTAGACACAACTAAATGGTTTTCCAAAATTGCAGGAGGAATTGCATAGTATATATGACAACATATAAACAGTATCACCCAGGAAATCCATATACTTCTCTCTAATTAGCTTCTTTGGAGCAGATTGCTATCAATAGGCTCACGAAAATTGAGCTTGATTCACTGGAGACACTCTGGGTTCATTATTAACCTTCTAGCCCTTAAACAAGGAAAGGTCTTTAAAGCATACATTAACAAGTATACCTGTCAATAGAAATCAAGGTAATATATCAAGATGTGAATTTTATTTATTTATTTCTGGATAACAAAACAACTCAAAAAAAAAATAAAAGGAAAAAAGAAAAAAAAAAGTACATCTTTTGTTACTGATTACCAAATTCAGTTATAGCCTACCTGAATAAGCCTGAGCAAAGACATCAAGTTTAGACTGTTCCTAAATTTGGATTATATTGACAATACTATTAAGCAAGTGCAAGATTTATCCTGAGGCCCCAGGGATACTGCTGGCCAGCATTTGGTGGGAGAGGGAGATAAGAGAGACAGGCATCCCATGCCAGCTGATGTGATTAGGGTTGGTCAGCCTGCCCATTCCTGCAGAGGCTGCATCTGTTCCTGAGAGCAGTTGCCTTAACACATATTCCTGCTTACCAGCTCCAAGCTCCTTTCTAGTTGAGGTGAGCCAAGTCCTGATAATTCTCAAGCATCTCCAGTGTTGCCTCAAATGACACTAGAAAGGGGGAGAATATGCCTGTTCCAGAGATCAGAGGACTTGTACATGTACAGATTTAATAAATTGTTTTAACAGTTGCAGAACTGTGTTTCTATTTTCCTTTGGAATCAACTTCTACATTATAACACAGGAAAAATACAAATGGGAAACTGAAAAGTTCTGCTGACTCAGATGTAGTTATGATGTTTTAAATTTCCCTTTAGGAAACTTTGATCTTCCTTACTATCAGTTCAAAACAAAGGTATAAAAACAAAGTTATCAAAAGAATCAAAACGCTTCCAAAATAAAATTTTAATCTTAATACAGGGAACTATACATAAGATAAATTTAAGCTACATTAAGAAAACAATTACCGAATGCTGCAAAGATTTTGTCCTATACTTTGCAGTTTGCATCCAATACAATGAAATTGACTTCTATTTTTTCTTTTTTATGCTCAAGTAGCATGGCCTTTTTAGTCTTCCAAGGTCCACAAAGGATATAATGAACTATTAAAATCAATGTTATGGTCTTCTATTACTCAGCTAATAACAGGCACAAGCAATTATCTAAGGTAAGGCATGTAGCACATAAAGGGGAAAGTAAAACTACTACATCTCTGATTCGATGCTAACAAACTGGATAAAAGAAAAGCACACTGACAAAAATAAATTTAAAAAAACAAACAAACAAACAAACAAACAAACACAAAAACCCCCAACCCAAATAAAAATTTAATTTAAATAAACCCCAAACACCGAAACAAGCAACAACATCAAAAAGAGAGCACCTCAGTTTTTGTGCTGGTTTTGGCTGGGATAGAGGTAATTTTCTCCACAGTATGGGGCTAAGTTTTG
Organism: Dicaeum eximium; assembly: GCA_013396995.1. NCBI lineage: Eukaryota > Metazoa > Chordata > Aves > Passeriformes > Dicaeidae > Dicaeum > Dicaeum eximium. The sequence continues at coordinate 18,059 of VWZP01000231.1, forward strand.
TTTTGCTTTTGGGCTGGAAACAGTGTCGATAACAGAGGAGTTGTTTTGGTATTGATGACTAGGGCTTACACACGGCCAAGGCTTTTCCTGCTTCTCACACAGCCCTGCCAGTGAGTGGGCTGGGGGATACACAGGAAGCTGGGAGGGGACACAGCCAGGACAGCTGACCTCAGCTGGCATCGTGCTCAGCATACAAAGCTGGGGGGAAAGAAGAGAGACATATTTGGAGTGATGGCATTTGTCTTCCCAAGTAACATGTGATGGAGCCCTGCTTTCCTGGGGATGGCTGAACACCTGCCTGCTCATGGGAAGTGGCGAATGCATCCCTTGTTTTACTCTTTTTGCACACATGGCTTTTTCTTTACCCATTGAACTGTCTTTATGTCAAGAATATCTCACTTTTACCCTTTCAATTCTCTCCCCCATCCCACTGGGGAAAAAGAACAAGCAGTTGTGTGGGGCTGAGGTGGCAGCTGGGGTTAAACCAGGACACTGTTGCTAGTAGAAAAAATGTCATTATCTATGTTACTTACACATAGAGAGATGAAAGAGATTTGGAAGGAGCATACCTCTAATACTTTTCCTATTGGACAATTATTCACAACTCTTAATGCTTTCATAGCTGTGTGGTAAAAGGATTCACCTCATCAATCCAACAGGAAACTAACCCAACACATGCAATGACCATATTTCTTCTGACTTATTCTGTTCAATTAGCTTATGCTAAAGCCATAAAAAAAGCCAGATTAAAAAAATCCTGTTACAAGGAATACCCAAGACCAAACCAGCCCAGAGCAGGGACCACGAATAGAGAAAGGGTAGAAAAGGATTAAAAAAATAATAGAAACACCCCAGTTGAGTGGCTTCAACCCGCTGCATCATCTCAGCTAAACTGTTTTACCACTGCTACAATTTCACATTCAGCAAGCACAGAGAAAGAAGGTCAGCCTCCTCTCAAAAAGACTTAATCCAATAGGAGAACACAAAAAATATTGTGGAGCCCAGCAACCAGGACAGACACAATAGGGACCAGAAAACAAAATTTGACAAGACACTCACTACAGAAGGTCCCTCTGTGAAGATCAAGACAGCCCCATAATTCCTGTCAATAGTTGTCCTCTGGATCTGATACAATTGCATGATAATGCAGAGGAAGAAAAATTTTTTAAAGTTTCAACTTGGTAATTGAGATATTTATCTAATGGAAATCCATACACATCCTATAATAAAGTTTCAGTAGTTAATTAAGTGCCATGCTCTCATTATGCTTTGTGGGATTATGTGAGCCCATTCTTAATGCATAAGGAAATAGCTCACCTTGACATATGAGTAAGACGGTACTGCACAATAGTAGAAGCAAGAGACAAAACAGGTGAGTCATTTAGCAGCAATTTAAATTAATTAGGACCTCCAGACTACTTCTCTCGTGTAATCACCAAAACAGACCTCTCAATCAAGAGTTGTGACATGAGTCACAATAAGCACACAATATGAAAGGCGAGAAGAGGGGGTTGCAGCAAAACAGTCTTTCAAAGTACCACTGATCTATGCAGCTCTGGAAAAAATGCAGATGTGCAGCTTCAAATGGGAAAGTTCTTCTAGTTTCTATATTGGAATTCTTTTCAATCCTTTAAATATGTTACCTTGATCATTTTTCCAAATATACAGGTGAGAGGTGGGGGAAAATATTCCTGATAACTGACAGCTTGTTAACAGAAAAGTAATAGGCAGTAACAGGTACTAAAGATGAAAGATTCTTTGGGAAGAAAAAAAGAAGAGGACTTATGTCTTGTTTGGGAAGCTGTAGGTAGGGTTTGGTTTGGGCTTTCTTTTTTTTATCTCTTGTTTTAAAGTTCCAGCTTTAGTGTTTTTAAGACAGTTTGCTTCCTTTAGACAGCAAATTGTCTACTAGAAGCACCATCTTTGTATTTCAGTCTGATTTGTCAAGCAGAAGGCTTTCACATTTCAGTAAACATAAGAAGGCAGATTCTTTAATAATCTATCTAAACCACACATTTAGAAAAGCAAAAAGTCTTGAAATCACCTTTAAAGGCAGAAAGTTTTAGCTGCACAGAAATAAGTAAATAAAAAATAAGACTTCATTACTTCATTAACCCAATGTATGACATTAATACACTTGATATTTGTCACATCTTGTGCATTCCTACCCTCAACAATTCCCTTCCCAGTAATCTATAAAAATTATAAAAGTACTAAGATAGTCATCTTTCTCCCTCAACTTCTACTCACTTATGAAACTTTCACCACACATTAACAGGGGCTTCCATTTTAATATTGCATAAGTGTAGATGAAAACCATCATGAATTAAACACTATCACCTAAGAGAAGATGTCAAAGACCTTGGTCCAAGTCCTGGCAGAGCACCTTCTCAAGACAGATGGAACTTCAAATGCATGAAAAGAATCTAGGTCTCTAATTTATACTTGTCTATGGCAGTGAAAGACACTAAAGCAGTTAACTATGGCTGTAGGAAGGTTGCCACACTGACTGCATAGTCAGCAAGAGGTAACGTATTCTCAATTATACCACTTCAGTGCAAAACCTGACGGCTTGCTTTACACTTCGGAGGGGTTGGAGCAGGGCTGCCAGGCTCATGCTGAACAGCCTGAGGCTCACAGACACATTCTATCTCTCCAACTCTCCTCATGGGAAGGATGGACGCCTGGGTCAAGTAACTTTAACTGCTGCAGCTCATCTGTCAACATCTTGGTGTGAAGACATGCACAATTATTCTACTTTGAAATGAGGATGGGTTAAGAGTATATGACTGCAGCTTTAGTAGGATGCTTGTTTTAATTAAGCAACTTGGCTGTTAATATAACCAAATAAAGAATAAATTATATAGAAAAACATTCTACTTTGAGACAGATTCAAGAATGATTGGGGGAAAAGCAGTTTTGAGTGGCTTTCTACTAGGCCAGAGATGACAGAAAACATTCTGGAGCAGAATTTAACCTGCCTTTTAAAAAATTGTAAACATTTGTTTTCAGAAAAACACCCTTCCAAATTTAAGAGAGGTGGTCCCATTGCAGCCAGCTTGAGAATAATAGTGACTCAGTCCTCCTCAACCTAGGGGGCTGGTAAACTCTGAAACTTGACAAAAGCTTTACTTAAAATCTGGCCTACAATAGAAAGTTACATGTCCATCTGTGCAGGCTAGCCAGTGTTGAATATCACTGTGATGACTCCTAAGAAGAAACCTAGAAGATTAACATAACATGTTTGGAAACATTGGAAGTGGAAAAAACCTGTATCAAGCCACACAAAGCACATTACTAGAAATGACAACTTCCTCCTTAGGGAACCAATGCTTGGCAAACCCTCAGGATCCTTCCAAAACCCAGGATATCTTTTTCCAGCACTGACTGGTAGTTTTGAGCAGCTACAGAATGTATATCAATTCATAGTGATTTATTTTTCATTTGGCACAAAAGCTAATTCTGCATGGACATTACAATGCTTTAGGCCACACTTCAATCCAGGGAAAACCATCCCTATAGGCATCTTAACTGAAACTCAAAGTGCTCAGACTCCTTGTAGACTGCAGCATATGAAGTTAAATATGAAATATCTTCACAGAAATTAATATGGGATTTTGAGCCATTCCTCCCACTCTCACAGTACTGTAGGAACCAGAAGCAAAACTTGGTGGAAAACTGGTGGAACAATTAAGCTGGCCGATTGTGTGCACATGTGTCAAGGTCCTTCCTTCCAATGAGAATCACTGTGTGGCGTTGTGCACAGGTTTGCAAGGACTCTTATCGAGCTCCTGAGCAGTGCTTTGGGAATAAAGCAGTGATACTGCCCTGATATATGTTCTTATTTCTTCAGAGACTGGTATGGCAAATAAATGAGAGCTTCCTTCCCACTTTAAATTTCTTAGCATGGATTAACTTTGCAGGTAAAGTTTTTCATTAAAATCCAGTAGCAATTTCCTGCATCTACACATGCCTTGACCTTATTTCCAGGAAGCAAGTGAAATCCAGTTCAGCCTTTTCTTATTAATTTAGATTCAAACAGTAAAAAAAACCTAGTGAAAAGCATCATTTAGGATGGGGCTGTTAAAAGCATCAGTGAACTGCCTGGCTGCCATAAATGAAATTCAGGCTTGATCCAGAAATGAAACATTGAACTAAATAAAATTAATTATGTTGTTAGGTGATGTTCCTATTTTTTCAATATCAATTCATTGACCTGTACTAATGCTATATGCTTTTTTGCCCAATCTATTAAGATCCAGAAACCAATTCTTGATTATTTTTCACTGAAATTTCTGACAGGCAGCAAGTGACATAATACAAGGTGATTAATTCCAGTGAAAGTAGGAAGATATAAGCTTTACAGGTAAAAGAGAAGCTCTGAGATAAGAAAAAAGTGATAGCTCAAATACATGATCTTTCAAGATGGCATCCAAAACCCACCAAAGCCTTTGTAAACTGCAGTAGATTGGAGCATACATAACACACTCAGCTATGAACAAACATCTCTCTACAAATACAAATAGGCTCTTTCCTTCAAGGACAAATAAAAAACAGACAATAGGCAGGTCTGTGTAGGAGTTGGACTCATCTTCCAAACCATCCCATTTGACTTTTGTCATATGAAATAACTTCCATTCTTTTAGTGGCAATCAATCCTGCCTGTTTCAATTACTCTGAAGCTAAATCAAATTAAAAACAGTGTCACTGGTGTAATGACTGACAACTGATCACTTCATTATTCCTCTGATGCTCCATAATGGAAACCATATCCAAAAAAGCCAAATGTTTCTTCAATTTTTGTATGCTTTGCATTGGGATTTTTTTTTTTTTTAACTTTCTCCAAAATTAATTCATTTAATAAAATTATATTCATTACCTAAGAACAATCATTTTAATGTCATTCACAAGAATCAAAATAATGTCACATATAACTTGACACAATGAAAACCTTTAAAATCCAAACACATCAGGAAATTCACTAAAGAAAAGCAATTCCTAGCAAAGCCTCAAATTTTATTAAAGTCATAAAAACAGAGAGCTGCAGGGTATCAAATATTCCATCTTCACGAGGTGATTTATCATGCAGCATTTCAAATGACAAAATAAATGACAACTAAGATTGAAGAAAGAGGTGTGTCCTTAAAAGTTTATCCTGTCTCGTTGTTTATCTCTAGGGGGATTCAAGATGGTAGAAGTAGAGGATATCTCTGAAAATTTTTCAAAACAGAAGATTTTAAGTGCATTTTTGTATCATTATTTCTCTTCCAAGCTGTTGGGGTTTAACCTCAGCAAGCAACCAAGCCCCACGCAGCCACTTGCTCCCTCTCCCACCAGCAGGACTGGGGAGAGAATCAGAAGTATAAAAGATAGAAAACTTGTGGGTTGAGATAAAGACAACTTAATAGGGAAAGAAAAAGCCATGCACACATGCAAAGCACAACAAGGAACTGATTCAGTGCTTCTCATTGGCAGGCAGGTGTTCACCCATCTCCAGCAGAGCAGGGCCCCATCACATGTAACAGTGACTTGGGAAGACAAACACTGTCACTCCAAACATCCCCCTCTTCCTCCTTCTTCCCCCCATTTTATATACTGAGCATGATGTCACATGGTCACAGAGTGTCCCTCTGGTCAGTTTGGGTCACCTGTCCTGGCTGTGTCTCCTCCCAGTCTCCCATTCAACCCCAGCTTCCCAGCCAGTGTGGCCATATTAAAAAGCACAAAAGGCCTTGGCTCTGTGCAAGCCCCGCTCAGCAATAACAAAACCTCTCTACATTATCAACCCTGTGTTCAGCACAAATCCAAAACACAGCCCCACACCAGAAAATTAACTCTACCCCAGTCAGAACCAGTATGCAAGCATATCTCTATTTTGTTTCTGATTTAACCAACCTAAGAACATCCACGCCATTCAATTACATTCTGGCTCTTAAAAGTGGCCATCTGGTTCATTAATATATGAGACTTTCTAAAAAGAAATAAAAAATCCCCAAAGAATAAGAGTGACTTTATTATCTTCCCACATTTTTACTACAGGTCCAACTCCATTGAGAGTTGGACAAAGCAAATCAAGGATGAAAGTTTAAATTCATTTGGAATATCAGAAAAAAAATAAATTATTTCAGTTTAGGACAGTATTTGTTCATCTTACTTTTAGCTAAATTTTTGGTGAAGTAAGGTAAATAAATTTATGCAGGTTTGAGATGCATGCTGCCGAATTTCTGCTTCTCTGACAAGGGATAAACAATGGAATACAGTTGAAATTATGAATATGCAACTTGAGTTATTTTACTGTATTTTAGAGAACGGGTATAAGCTAGACTGAAATAAGTTCCTATTATTGAAAAGGAATGTTCTTTTAGTTTTTTGTACAGATTTCTCTTCCAAATATCAAAGCAGCCACGTAATGAATTGGACACCTGACACCAAAAGAAATAACACTTGCCCCAAGGACCTATATAATCACAAGACACAGCAATCAGCAAAGGACTCTGGAGTTCTTGCTTTGTTTTGAGGGACTCAAAGCCCTTTTCTGATCTCATGTATGAAAGCCACTTGATGGTAAGTGGTTACATGATGAACACTCTCTCCCAAGGGCAACAAAAGATAGCTCTGCTGAGACAAGGTGTTGCTTGGTTGGAGCAGCAGCAGCAGCAGCAAAGCTCGAGTCTGTGATAAGACAGAAGGGGAACTCTCTCATGAAAATATCTCGGATTGAAGCTTTCTCTTATGCCATATTTACTGGGCTTGAACCCATGTTCTCATAAGCACAAGGAGAAATACAATCCCTGGAAAGAAAGATACACTTTTCTGTAAACCCCCTTTAGGATCCCTGCTGAAGTAATCTTCTCTGTTCTTCTCCCACCTCTCAAAAATCAGTTTATCATGATATGTTGAATTTAATAGAAGAAAAAAAACAATCCATCACAAAAAACTTAAGTTATGGGTTCTTGTTCTCCAGTTGGAGAAGCTGTGGCCAATTTCAATTTGACAAGTGGCTTGTAGGCAACCATTGGACTATGGCTGGTTTGCTGACAGATATACAGATTCAACATTAACAGAGTACAGATGGCCAAGGCATTTAGCTTACACGAGTCTCCAAATTTTTCCTGGGCTTCGTCTGCTGAGAGGAAATATTTAAGAGGCTCCTCCACACAGGCAACCAACAAACCAAACCACAATTTAGGGTTCTTTTGAACCTGAGTTTATGAAGCATTCAACTTTTCATAAAAGATTCCAGGTTTTACTTTGGACCTAATAAAATCCTGTGGAAAAATTCAGTGAAGAGCAATGAAAACTATTTAAAAATGTTTCATCTGCTAAAATGAAAATCAGTTGATTTAACTGAGAACAGTAACTTAACTTCTAACTACCTGCAAGAAACCTACAATGGGAGTATCTCAATCCAGCAAACAAGTATATAGCAAAATCTAAGAGCAAAAAACAGAGCTGAAACAATTTCAGAAAAATAATAAAACCCAAATGTTAAATGAGGATCATTTGTCATTGGTACAGTTTACTAAAGTTTATGAGCCTTTGAACAAAACAAAACTGGAAATTTTTGGGTCACACATTCCTGGTAAACTTAAAAAGCTTCCTCCTGTCCATCTGGTATGCAATTCCTAGGCTTTTTTGAATCCTGCCTGGACAAGTATGGAGTGCAGTGTGTAGACAGATAAACATCAGGACATCTTCAGCCTAGTAGAGGTTTCCTTTTATCACAACAAAATTACCATAAACAAAGCATCATCATAAATAAAGCTCTGGATAGAGAATATATTTGCATACGTATGCCTTTCTAAGTATTTTTGAGCAAGTTATCTGTAGGAAAAGGCTAAATCTTCCTGCAAATTTTGATTGGAGTTTTATGCCAGTGCACATCATCACAATCATTGATACTAGGGTCCACCCACATATTTCAGATTACAATAGCAGAATTTCTGGTTTTGTCTAAATTAAACATGACTCTACATCACTCCTCTTTTTGGCACTGGGTTATTGTGTTTTTATTGTTGTGTATTTCTATACCCACTTGTGTCTGCTACTGTCTTGCCCTCCCCCTGCTTCTGGTAGAAAGAGAGAACAATACACATTCACTGACAAAGAACTGAAAATTTTAAGTCTTCAAAACAGTATTAATGCAATTTTCTTTGGCATGTTGCAATGCCAAAGGAAAGCTCACTGTTCTGGTAAATACAGAAGGAAAAGATGTTTTAACAGCTGATTTTTGCTTTTGTGGGTTTTTCCCCCAGTTTTGAATTTTCACTTCGAGCAGTGGTCAAGGCGTTTCCATTTAGCATCAGGCACCAGCAATTAACCTGAATGAAGGTACCTTCCCTCTGGTAGAAGAGATGATGAGAATCATTTCATGTCAGTGGAACCAAACATTTGGAGAACAGCTTTTAATCAAGATCAATACTTATAATGAGAAAAGGGCTTAAAACCTAGCAAAGCAATAATGCACATATTAGTTTTTTGATTGAACATGCTGATAACCTCAGAAACAAATATTGCAACAGTCAGCCTGCAACAAACATAATGGGACTGCCACTCTCACAGGGGGTTTGATTCAATCAGTCCCAAATCTTTGCTAAGGCAGACACCAAAATACTGTACATCCCCAGCTACATCATTGTTCTTTTACCCAACATGTTTCAGCAGAGGTTTAGTCTCAAAAGATGTTGCTAAATTTTTTCTTCTTATTATTTGAGGTATAATTGACTTTTCTAAACAATATACAGTTATGCTAACCATTCCATTTTGTAGGCAAGAGAATAACTACTGTCCTTTTATTTTAATGTATAATTCCAGCCCAATAATCCTACAGGGAAGGTTTTTAATAAGATATGAAATTTCAGAGGAAGAGAAAGAAGTAGCATGAATGGCCTGTTCCTATTCCTTCTGCAGTACTTGTTTTCAGTATCTGAGGTAAGAGACATTTAATTCCCTTTGGGTTTTATAATTTACTTTACAATTTTCTACTAATGAGTATCAAGGAATGCAGCACTATCCAGATATAGTGCTAATTAACAGGGCTACTTATACAGCCAAATTTGGTCTGGATCTTAACATGGTTTTCTCCCAAAACATAATTCAGTTCTCAAACTCATGATGGCTCTGTACATGTGCAGATAATCCAAATATTTCCCCTCAATTCCTCGGTCACATAAAATTAGTAGAGTGGGAAATCTCTCCTGGCTCGAACTGGGAAGTTTTTGTGATCTAACCTTTCATGTCCTGAGATGTGCAAATGGAAACAAGGTGTTCTAACAATCTGCTGCCCAGAAGTTTCAATGAACTAGGCAATTTCCCAGGAAGTGTTTTGATTTTCTGAAGTGAAAAAACATTCAGCTGGAAAATATGCAACCAATTGAAGAGAGAAATTCCCCGAAATTGTGGGGAGTCAGCCGAGTAATATTACTCACACAGATAGGGCTACATAACATTCTTCTTTATTTGCTTAAAATGGCGGTTTATATACATTTCAATATTGTTTACATTTCCAGACATCCCCTCATTGGTGTGCAGCATAGAAAGAATGTAATTAAACATTGCTTACTTTAAACTTTACACTTTAAAAGGTGGCTAAAGTGTTCAGACTAATATCTGTACCTATTACTACACAAGTGTCCTAGGGTGACCTTATGATGCTTGTATCCCCAAATTGTCTGTTCTGTTTATGCTGGATGTTGTATTCTGTGCCTTGAAGACTGGGTCAGAGAGTGAAGGCGGGCAGAAGAAGCAGCATGGAGTTTGTTATCAGAGACTGCTCTCACTCCTCCACATTCTGCTGGGACTGTGCTGTCTGGGCACGGACGGAGTGGAACAGGGGCTCTCCTTCTGTTTTTTAGTTAGTTTAGCTAGCGGAGGCAAAGAAGTTTTCCCTGGACTGTTTTTCTGTCCGTTTTCTTGGAACTGTTCGAACGTGCTCTGCACTGGGACCTGGGGAAGCACCAAGCCTGCACTCTGCAGCCTGCCAGGGCCCACTCTGGGCAGCCTTTCCAAGGGCCAGAGAGACCGATAACAGCAACCACCCACAGGAGAGACTTTCTGAATTTGTCATCTCTTCAGAAAGGAGTTTTGTCATCTGGTATTGTTCATTTTGTTTCTGTGCTGGGGAGTGCTTTGCCTGTTAAATAAACAGGTTTCTTCCACTTCTCTCTGAGGAAATCTTTCCTGAACCAGTTGTGGGGAGGGGCCGTGTGGGTTTGTTTTCTGAGGGGGGCCCTTTTGGAGGTTTTCTCCCAAATTTGCCTTAAACCAGGACAAGTGAACTACTTTCTCCCTTTGCACACCTTAACATAATTTTTAACGACGCCACAGGCTTTGGCCTGTACTCAGGCCTTGCCTAGGCCCAGGCTGGGTTGTCCAACTAGTTCAGAAGCAAATCATGTCCTTGCTCCCTGAGAAATTTGGCTACGACCAGCTCTATAAATACCATGAAAACCATTAAAATATTGGTAATTCCGGTCTGCAGCAGTTTGCTAATCAGCACCAAAGACACATTCTGGGTGACTCAACACTTACAATGAACTGCAGTTGTATGACATCAGACATCCACACAGTGTCTGAGGGATTTGAGATGGAATGTAGATCACAACTCAAGCTCCCCTTCCTTCCCAGTAGTCATTCTTGCATGCTTCAACTCTTTTCCTTCCCTCTCACATTCTACTTTCCTGAAGTCAGCACAAAGTTATGTCAGTACCTCTATTTCTGGAAATACTTTCAAATTGCATTTTCTCCTCCATGTACACATATTATATCTGAGCTCAAAACCAAATTGTTTGCAATCAAGCAAGCATTTTTCAAGGAGTAAATGTTTCACCTTGAGTAATAATGCTGTAATAATTAAGATTTTTACAATTTTCCAAGACCTCTGGAAGCATAGTTCAAAAAGTTTAAGGGTGCTATGAGGACAGACAAGTTCATCTGGGAAGACCATCTGAGTTGAGCTCTGTGCAGGCATCATATGTCTCAACAGCTCCCATACCCTCTAAACTTCAAGAGACAGCAGTAGCAGCTCAACATAGTCAGATTTCATGGGGAGCAGGCATTAGACAGATCTGACTCAAGAGTGCTTTGTGCCACAAGAGACACTAAATACTGCAGCTCAGGTCTGCTTGATTCAGTATCTGCATAGGGTTCACAGGCTTAGGCTGGGTTTTGACTCCACAAAAGGCCCCCTTCTGTCACCTCAGTCAGCAACATAATGGGACACTGAAGTCAATGACAAACAAAAGTAGTAGTTTTCCCAGGAGTTCCAAAACAGACAGCTATAGCAGAATGCATCCTAATAGATCAGTAGTCTGAACAGATACCAACATTTTCTTTTAAAAAATACGCTCGTAATGATTTAGTCTTTAGAGAAGTACATGCTGGCATAGGATACTTGGTGATTGTTTCATGAACCAGCCATGTAAGGAACTTTATTAAAAATTTCATAATACACTTGACTTGGTAAGGAATTCAACTGGTTAGCAGTATAGCAATACTATATTCAGTTTGCCTAGAAATACCTATGAAGAGTCAAAAATATCTAATATTATTTTATATCTATAGAAATGTGAGTTCTACATACAGCCAGATGTCTAAACAGTTAAATATTATTACTATAAACTGCACAGCAGCAGTTACATAACAAGTTTAATTTTTCTTCTCAATCTCTATTGAATTTTACTGAAATGGGCAAAGAAATGGCACAAGCTCAAAAGCAGAGATGAAGCTGGGTTCTGTTGACTTCCCAGTATTTATTGCATGAAGAGGTAAATATTGACAATGATTAAGACAGATTAACAGAAGGTTAGCAAGTCAATATGTGCCTTGAAGGAAGAGAACGCTTGATATTTATTAAAGTCATGGCATTTTAACTGGAGAAGATCTTCCTCTGCTTTTTTAAAGGCAAAGAATTTTGGCTACCAAAGGACCATTCATTGCTATCAAGCAGCTCATTTGACTTTAACCATTGTTTTTCTGTGTTTTGAAAAAACCCAAATATTCTCCCTCTGTATGCTTGCAGAACGCTGTTTCCGTCTTGCCTTGGAGCCAAACAGCACGTGTTCCCGTGTCTGTATTTTTACTGGCACTGTTGCTATCACAAATACTGAGAAATTTCTCTTCAAGTTTAAGCACATGAGGCCTGTCCATAACTAGCAAAGCATTTCAGAACATAGCTGCATGCAAGAATAATATTTTCATTCTTTGCTGAAAGAAGATTTATCTATCATTCTAAACTGGGAGATAAAAATCTTAAAAGTTATGGTTTAGAGGGGGGGAAAAAAACACGTTTCTCTCAATTTCCTTCAGCGAAGGTCTTGCAAGTACTAGATTCACTTTCAGGTCCAAGTTTACCAGTAATATCAAGTTTTTAACTTGAAACCTTTTTCTCATGCTTTAACAATTTAAAACTGTGTTTGAAAAGTTAGAGTACTATGAGTTACCAATAATGGCCAAAACTAGATCAAAAAGTAGGGGCTTCGCGTTAAGTTTTGCATTTGGTTTCCAGTTTTCATACCACCCTGCAAACATGAATGAAAACTGGAAAGGAGAATTTATGAACTTTTGCATATTCGAAGACTAAAAAGAAGGTCACTCATTACATAACAGATATTCAGAAGTTTCAAAATATCTTGTCATCAAGATACTGCTACGTGACGCAAATGAGTCAGATTATCAGAGATGAGGTCAGATCAGTATGTATGAAACCTAAGTCACAGAATCACAGAATGGGTTAGGCTGGAAGGGACTACTGGTTGGGCTCATCCTAGAGCACATGATACAGGATTCTGTCAAGACAGTTCCTGAATATCTTCACTGAGGGAGACTTCCCAAGTTCTATGGGCAATCTCATGGTCACTCACACAGTAAAGAAGTTCTTCCTCACATTTAGAAAGCTATGCTTCAAAATTATGTCCCTGGTATTAAAATGGAAATCAAAGGAAGAAGATCAAAGGTGGTCAAACACCAATGTTGGACCTAACCTTTAGCTTCTGCTCAACATCATAGATTTTGGCTAAGAACAGCATTCATTATGAGGAGCTGCCATTTCTTAACAAAACTCTTGATCCATTCCTGAGGAACATCACAGTAACAATAAAATGCTGCAAAATAATGCTAATTTCTTGTAAAGAAAATGTTATAGCCTCAAGTTTCAACAGCTTATGGTGAGCAAAGAGCAACAAGTATCTACTTAAAAATAATATTAAAAAAAAATCTTTCTCCCATTGGAAGTTTGACAACAACAAAGAAGTTTAAATTGCTCTTTGCTATTTTAGTTATTATTTTTTCAATACCTCCAAAATAGATCCCAGAGAAGTGCAGAGAAATCCAGTATGCATGGGCAAGATACAAACAATCTTCCTGTGAAATATTGTTTGGGGCAGAAAAAGTCAGTTCTGCTGCCCTAGAAGGGATTGGCTAACTTCTTGTGTCAGTGTTCGTTTTTCTGGTTTGGTTTATAACAGATTGTTAACCTGTCATTTAGCTTCTAACTAGTTTTCTGCTTTTCCCTGGCTGTTTGCTTCAGCTGGATCATTTGGCCTAGTTCTCCAAGTGACAGAGAACTGAAAACAAGAATGTCCTCATCAAGAAACTGCTATACATAAATGAAACTATACAGCACCCTAAATATGAAAAAAAGAAAAAAAAAAAGGCAAGTAAATGCTGTAAAATTGTACAGTTTCTTGTACATGTGCAGTTGTATAGAACCTTTTTGTTTTAGGATCAATGATTGAGCATATACCGATATGTCCAAAACAAAACACCACAGTTCTCACCCCCTACAGTATATCTTCCTAAATTTCTTTCACCAAGCTGCGAAGCCCCAGGGGGAATTCTAGGAAAGCATTTCAGGCTTGCTTTTCAAAAGTGATTTAAGTGCAGGTCAACAGTACCCTATGTTCAGAGCTCTATAACAAATTGTCACAAATGGCACCTGTTATCTTCAGTACTTTATTGTCAATGTATCTTATAGTAACAATGTACTATATGTATTCCTAAAGTTGTGATGGTTATCTAGGATATTTCAATCTACTTTTGAGTTTCCCTGAAACTGTATTAATCCTGAGAAGTAATGTCTCTTTTACTGATAAATATACAGAATAGCTTTCATTGAAAATCCCTGACTGTAGTTAATCAAACTCCAAATTATATTCTTTAAGTTGCCCACAAAATATTGTTCAAGAAGCAAATTAAAAGCTCACAAGGAAGTATCCTAGGTGTAAACTTTAGCATATGTTCCAAAAGCAGTAAGTGAAGCTAGCATTGCCTGAGGAAGCTTTTTGCAAAAACACATATTCAAGGCTGCTCAAAGAATTTGCTCTTACAGCGGTCAAATCACAGTAGAAGTTGTTCAAACAGCTCTGCAAAATCATTCTGCATGTTGAAACAGAACAAGAGCTCACTGAAATTGTGGAAATTTAGTTCATGAAGAGTGGGTATAAATCTTACATGCTCTGACAGAATCATCAGAGGCCTATCTGTGATATCCCCACTTGTCCTGCACTTCTTGCCTCATTTGTACACACTGCTGATTTATCCACACCACCCCAACATGCTATATACCTCCTACTACTCTCCATGGAAGAAAACGCATCCCTGTTTGTACAGTCCTACTTTGGCAGCCTTCCCTCCTACATCAGGCCATACAACTGCCAGTTCACAGTTTCTCTGCTCTCAGTTCAGCCACTGAACCACAGGCCAAGCTGTAAGGCCTGAGCAGCTTCCAATATATTTCCTTTTCCTCATTACTCTCTGCATGTTGAAGAGGCAGCTAGCCACCAGCAATCAGCTGTGCACCACCCGTTACTCTAATCGCCTGACCATCTTCCCTGGATTAAGAAGAAACTTGATTCACCCAAAAGCAAGACAGAGAATGAAAGGTTGCTGGAGATGTCACACACGCATAGAAGAGACCACCACTGTTCATGCACATATGAAAGCAGGCCTGGTAAAAGTGTCAAGTTTCCTCTTCAGAAAACTGTCCTCTCCATGCCAGACCCTCCCTTAAACTTCAAGCAAAATGTGCAGAATGAGCTGGGACTTCAACTTCCCTGGAGGCTGTAGATTTACTAGCTGAGTTCACAGTTTGCTAAAATAGATACAGCCATATTCAGCAACAGAGATTAATTCTGTTAAGTAAGTATTTCACCTGTGGTCTAGCGTATTAATTTTGTTAGTCTTATAAAGAAAGTCATTACAGATGCCTTAAAGGTGAACACCTACAAAGTAAATGACAGCTATAAATCCATCACTATCTAATTGTTGCAGTTCTTATGCCAATGTATTTTCTTGCCCTGTCTTCTCCTTCCTTCTTTTTCTCAAAGATTTACTTTTCCCAATAATTAAATTAAATTAGATAAATTTGAGCCTATCTGAAACTAATTTTGTATAATATCCCAAACCATTTGCATAAGGCTTTTAAAAATCTCCATGCTATTTCTCTAGGCAGTGGGGTAGCTAATTATCTACCTCCCCAAGCAGCCTTCAAGGCATCACAGTTCATATATTTAGAAGACAGAATAATTTCATTCTTTTGCAAAAAAAATGTGTCCATTGCAATCCTAATGCATCATGAAAATTCCATGTTTCCACAGAGATTAAATAATTCGCTCTCCATGGAATATATTTGATTATATAATAATAGGCAGCCATGATCATTGTGTCCTGAATATCACAATTTAGGAAATCAATTCCTGAACTTGTGGGATGTGCAAATCCAATTGATTTTTGAACTGTGGAACTCTCAAAATGAACTGAGATTTTTGGCAGTGTGCAAATATCCACCATCCCTTCATGCTGGGCCAATGTATCTGGCATCCTCTCCCACATACAATGGATTCCATCTCAACCCAGTAGGATATCCTTCCCTGCAACAATTTGGTTTACAAAAGCTAAACTACACTACAGAAGTATTGTAATTATGATCATTGTTTAGCAAGGATAAAGTATGAGAAACAAAGGAATTAAATATGAAATTGTTGTTCACAGCAATTGTCTCCCTGCGCATTCTTAGAATTCAGAGTTAATTTTTCAAACAAAAATCAGTCCCTCAGCCACAACCCCTCACTGACAAAGTCAACATCTGACTGGGTCTGACTCACAACCTGTTGTTTTGAACCATGGATGGGCTGAGCTCTTGTTTGACCATATAAGAATCTGGTAAGACTCACCAAGATCCAAAGCATCCAGATCTCTCACGACTCTTTCATAGTGGCAATTTTCAACTCAACAACAACAGAATTAAAGTAGTTTGTCACTAAAGCAAGACAAGCAAACACATAACAGCATAATTCTTTTTTTCCCCAAGCATCTAAATATAGAGCTATTCATACCCCAGTCTAAGACTACAGCTCTTATTGTACTTGAAAATTCAGTTCTCTTTAAATTCCAGGTGATGAGTTTTTTTTTCTGGAATCTGTATGCAAGCAAAACTCCTTTTGAAATTAATACATTCCAAGCATTAAAAAAGAATTTTAATTCCACAGGTGGCTAAGCCAGTGCTGAAGATACCCCAAGGCAAAGTGCTCAGCAGAAGCCTATACATAACCGAGAGACATGAGGGATTCACATCATGAAGTCACAATGCCAATTTCTGTCCCAGCCTGTTTTAGGAAGAGCTTAAACCCTAAACAATCCGTCTATCACATTACATTTACAACCATAACAAAAACACTTCTAGGTCCCTGGAGGGCTCAGTTATAATCCCACATTTAAGTTATAACCTGAGTCTCACATCCCATCTGTCTAAATGATTTACTGGGGCTAGCACAAGTCAACAGCAAACTCTTTGGTGCCATACTCAACCCTCTTCCCTTGGTGTTCCAAGCATCTAAAATACAAATACTAAGAGACCCAAACACAATCTGCTGCAGTGTAAAGGCACATTATAAATTATTTTTTCTAAAGTTTTGAAACCCTAGAGTGCATTTTCACCCTAGTGAACCAAATCCTTTGCACCCTTGAGCATGCACACAAGAAAAGGACTAACAGACACTTCTAAATACTTCTCATCCACTTTATCACTAGAACCTAAAACCTATTATTCCTTTCACAGAAAGAGTCAAAAGTTCTTTTCATTTTTATGCAAAACTTCTTTATTTTGAGGATGAAGAAGTACTTCATTCTGACACTTAAATATTACTG
Source organism: Dicaeum eximium (assembly GCA_013396995.1). Taxonomy (NCBI): domain Eukaryota; kingdom Metazoa; phylum Chordata; class Aves; order Passeriformes; family Dicaeidae; genus Dicaeum; species Dicaeum eximium. The sequence continues at coordinate 35,201 of VWZP01000231.1, forward strand.
TTATAAATAAAATTGAAGGTTTCTGTTGCATTCCTGTTCATCTTTTACCTACATGCCCTTGTAAAACACCTGTTACATCTGTTCATGTTCCAGTTAATGTACCTACCTTTATTGCTTCAAATGCCCATGTTGAAGTTCTCCCTTGTTTGGTTCTTTTGTATTTTGGTCCCCTGTGTCCCTTGTCCCTTCCTAATTCCATCGGGAAATCCTGCCGCTGCTCCCCGACTTCCTCAATTCCCAGAGGGAGTTGCAAATATTTGCATATTAAAATCATACAGACACTGGTGAATAGAGACCACCCTTGGACAAAGAGCCACCTTCAAAAGACACTTTAGAACCACCTACCCAGGATGGGAAAGACCTCAGGAGGCAGGAGCTACCATTGAGGAGCAAGCCAGCCACCCTTGCTATAACTTCGAGGGCACCTGAGCAAGAAGACACCCCTAGACCACCGGGCCAACATGAGCCTCCTGACGGTACCGCAAGGATAGAGACTCCAGCCCTGCCACACGTGACAGGCCTGCAAACTTCTCCTCTTGCTCGTCGAGCAACTGGGAGCAGCAGTGGCAGCACGCACCCCAAGCTTCCACCCCAACAGAGCTGATCTTAATAAACGCCTTTTAAAGGAGAATTTCTCCTGGCCCTATTTATTTCAATTACAGTTTAGACTTCAATTCTTTTCAACAGTCTGCATTACAGTACCCATTCTTCCATTACCCACAGGTCCACTGAGGCCACGAGCAATCTGGAATAGGAGGGAATGTACTCCTCTTCCCCAGCGTGCACTTCCATGGAGCTAAAAGAATACACAGCCAACAACAGCTGCAGTAACAGAAATAATTTAAAATCTCATTATCAAGGTGCTGATAGGAAGAGATAGGATGTATTTAGAGCATGGAGACTGCAGAGAGGAGTCAGTGCACTATCCCAGTACCTGGGAGTCTTGTTTTGCCAAGGACTTCCAAGTCAGTCCTAGGTAAATCACAGCATTTCTCCAAAACCAGGCTCCCCAAACTGCCAGTTTCTGTACTATCCATTTCTCCAGTGTCCTCTAGTATCAATTGATAGAACTGTTGTTCTTTTCCCCAGGTTCTGATAGTACACAATATGCAATACTGAAGTTCAGTGGTCATAGGAGTTGAAAGAAGTACCCTCAAATCAAAATACGGACTTGTGGTTTTTTTTACCTGAATAACCCCAGCATGCTTAAAGTATTGTAAAATCAAAACTCTTGTTCAAATTCATGGATGGAAATTGAAAAAAAGCCTAATAACCAGAGCAGGCTTGGTAAAAACACAATATTAATGAAAAAAAAAAATGCATATCTAGATTTCTTTGAACTACTTTGATCTGGAAAGTAGGTTGTATGGCTCTTATTGTCAAGCCTTTTAATGAGGTTTCTAATAGTTCACAAAAATAGCAGAAACTACAAGTATAAAAAACACTAGTAACTCTTAATACATTCAGTAATAATATACTCTAATTTATATAAAGAATATGTTTTTAAATAAACTTTAAAACAATGCAGTACTTATTAGTCTGACAGCATGTCCAGAAATTATGTAGAATAAAAATAATTCAAATCATAAATAAAGTGGAGGACAGATAATCACTACAGCAATGTCCATACGTGAAAAAAACTGAGAAAAGATACAACATGAAGAAAATGACAGTAATATTAAGCATCTGTGTCTCTATGGGTATAAAGAAACAAACAGTCTGAAATACCAATTTGATTGACAGAAAAAAAAATAGAATTTGGGAATGATCATAAAAGATACATTTTAACTAGGAAACAAGGAATCATTTAGAGTATCAGATTTCAGGTAGTAAATTGCCAACTAGAAAGCTTATTTAGAAACAGTAGACTAAAGGTAGTAATTAAAATAACATTTGAATGTACATTTTCTGAACTATTTTAACAACAACAAAAAAAGCATAATTTACTTGCACTGAATATTTTTTGCAATGCAGCTGCCAGGTTTGTGCCACACTGAATTTATTCACTGTTTTTTTAAAAAAAAAAAGCTAGACTGATACATTTTCCATGAAGTTATTTAAATATCACCACAAGATGCCAAGTTGGATCTGTGACTGCTAAGATACATTTTTTAAAGAGCGTGAAATAATTCATTAACATATTCATGAGGGAGAAAAAGAACAGCAGACTTCAGGTGAAACAGTAGTTTAAGTATCACCAGAGCTAAACTGCATCAAAAGGTGCTAAATCCTACGAACGTGCTTATTTGCTTATTATAGCACCACTGAGACTTCTACCAAAACAGCCAAGTGTACATGTACGTCCCCAGAAGCTTTACAACAAAGAGGAGAAATTTTGTTTAAATAAGGACACTGGCACAAAGAAGCCACCATAACAGCAAAAAAAACCAAACCAAACCAAACTTAAAAAAAAAAAAAAAAAAACAAAAAAAACCCAAAAAAAAACCAAACAAAACAAAACCACACAAAAAACACTGAGGAAGAAATAAGGGGAAAAAAGCAACAGGGACATTTCCAGTCAGAAAGTAATGTCCTTGCAAACAAGAGGGAAAAGTTGGTTTACAAACTGCATAGAAACTTCTTGATATGATGCAATTAGCTCCAATCTTACCTTTTAAAATAGACTATGAAATTCCACCACAGATGTGTGTGACCAAGTACTGTACATGTTAGCTAGAAAAGCAGCGCTGCCTGTACAACTTTTCCTGCAGTGGAGATGGGACATCCAGATTAAGAGCATGAGAAAGAGCAGTGAGTAATCATTACATCAGGACCTGTCTAATCTATTCTTATTCCTTTAACTGGTGTTTCCCACATTTAGAAAACAATCACTGGAGCCATGTTGGTTGGGAGCACAGAACAAGATTAAGTGATTATTCTCTTTTCTTTGCAAATATTGCCTCTCCTTCAATTTTGATGTCATTGTTAACATCTCTCTTTATTCATGACTGTACATGTGCTTTGTCTTTAATGGACTCTTGTTGGCTTGTCTGCAGTTTCTTTATCTTCTGTTAAAAATACATAAAAAGAAATTGGCTTATTAGCAGAAATACAGTAGTACCAATTTGGTAAACAGTAATACAGTTTATTGCTGTCGCAGCAATACAGAGCAATTGATACGGAACAATTCCACTACAGTTAAAGAAACATATTTAAAATAAACTGATTGTAGTTTTCCAGGAAGTACAGATTAAGAACAGCTATTTAGGAGGAGCTTCCATCATCCTCCTCAGGACTGTTTTGATTCAGGACAGCTGCATTTCACAATTAGTTTGCTTGAGCTTGTATTTGGGTTTTCTTTTGGTTTTTTTTTCTTCTTTTTCTTAAAGTAACTACCTCAAAACAACCCATGTGCCCTGAATAAAACAGCAGCTCTGCACAGACCTCTTGCATCCTCCCTTCCCAAAGATTAATTGTGTTGTACTGTCCATTTTGGGGTGGTGCAGTTGAAGACAGACAGATCTATGCCACCCTTCACAGGGGTCAGACTGGCTTTCCACTCTTACACGTGAATTCACACATCATCTGCTATTTATCAGTTTGTTCTCATTGGTCCTTGTCTCCCTCCCATGGTGGGAGGATCAGACCTCTCTACACTTCAAACAAGACACACGGTCACCCTCTGACTATACTATACAGCTAAGCCTTCCTCAAACTTTTTGTTGCTCCACTGAATGAGGAATGCCAGAAATACTTGTTATTTTTCCTCCAAGCATGCAACTTCTTGTGATTTTAATACTAGTTCCTTTCCATCTCCAATTTGTCACTATTCAAGGTCAATCCTGGTCTCCTATGTAGTTTCAACTTCAAGTCATTAGCAAATTTCATTAGTACATTCTTGTTTTTATCTTATTTTTATTTATTACTTTTTGGTAATTAGTGAAAATAATAAATAAGATCAATGTCAAAGCCAGTCCCTGAGGAACTCTACTAATAACCTCCCTCCAGCCTTATAGCTTCTTTCAACACATTTTTTGGTTACCTCCTTCAGTGATTCCCAAAGCATTTGTAGTAACAACTGTCTCCTCCAGTTTAGACTGCATTTTTCCCACACAGCACCATATGGAGTGCTCTGCTGAGGTTGAGGCAGATTCTATCTTTTCTTTGCTCTCAAGGTGAGTGACATGGCTATGAGAGAGACAGAGGGCACATTGCAAGAGGTGTTGTCAGGGAGAAAATTAAAAAGCCATCATATGAGGCCCTGATGAGACCTTATCTGGAAGATTATGCATAACTTTTCCATTTAACAATATTTTTTTAAAAGCCTTGAAGGAGAACAATTAAAAAGTCACTCATGGAAGCCAAATAGAAGGGCCTACTTTTGTAGCTTAGGAAAAGGCTTTGGTTTGTCTGGTAGGGTTTGTGTATCAAGAGGACTACAGGGGTGACTTCTGTGAAAAGGCGAAGCTCTTTAGTGGTGGTAGTAGCACCACTGGGATAACATATTTAAGAAGAGGAAAAAAACCCTGCACAATTGAAGCTGGAGAGGGAAATGAGAATGTGAGAGCAACAACTACACAGATGCCAAGGTAAGTGAAGAAGAACAAGGAGGAGGAGGCAGAGGAAGAAGCGCTCCACCCCCAGAGCAGCAATTCCTCTGCAACCTGTGGTGCAGACCATGGTGAAGCAGCTGTGCTCCTGCAGCCCATGGGGGTTAAAAATGGAGCAAATAGACTCCTGAAGCCCATGGAAGACCCCACACTGGAGGCAGTGTGACCCAGTAGGAAGCCTGTGCTGTGGCAGACCCCTGGCGGGACCTGTGGGCCCGTTGAGAAAGTAGCCTATGCCAGAACAAGTATTCTGGCAGGACTTGTGCGCCCATGGGAGACCTATGCTGGAGTTTGTTTCTGCAGGACCCTGCACCCTCTGAAAGGGACCCATGGGGTGCAGTTCCTCAGGACACACAGTGGAGAAGTTAATGAAAAACCGTCTCCCATGGGAGGGGACCCCATGCGGGAGCAGGGTAAGAGTGTGAGGACTGACTCCTCCCCCTGAGGAGAAAGGAACAGCAGGGACAACATGTGATGAATGAACCTGAATCCTCATTCCCTATTCCCCTGCACCACTGAGAGGGAGGAGTTAAGTAAAATCAGGAGTAAAGTTAAGCACAGGAAGAAGTATGGGAGAGATGGAAAACTGAGATTTAGTTTTCTTTCTTTGTCATTATCCTATTCTGATTTGATTGGTAATAAATTGAACTAATTTCCCCAATTCGAGCCTGTTCTGTCCACGGTGGCAATCAGTGAGTGATGTCTCCCTGTCCTTAACTCAAAATCCTTTCATTATATTTTCCTCTCCCTTGTCCAGTTGAGCATGGAGAGCCATAGGGCAATTTTGGTGGGCAACTGACATCCAGACATGGTCAACCCACCACATCATCTCAATAGTAAATGCCAGACATCTCTCTGGAAAAAACTGTTTAAAAGCAACAGAACAATGATAAAAATTCCCACAGACTCATTCTGCCTGGAATTCATAAAGGCTTCAGATCATGAAAGGCAAAACATTTGTGACTAGACTTGTATATATGAGGAGAAAATCTAGAAACAGTTCCTTTTGAAACAGTCTCATTTATAAGATCTACAACATGGGTATTTGCACTATCTAAAAATAGCAAGCTTGATAACCCAGTAAGTTCCTTCTGCTATCTCCATATTTTTTCCTTTCCAAAGGTCCTCAGTGTTGACTTCATCATCTCCGGTGCATGGCAGAAAAACTAGATACACATTTATACCCAGCATTTTTCAAAACCATTACTCTCAAACTCTGGCCCTAAAGGATAATGTGCAACTATAATTGAAGATACTGGATATTTTACCTGAATAAACATTCCTAGACCATTGCTGCCTTTAGCTCTTTACTTACATCTCGGTCTGCATAGTTTCACAGACCAGCTTAATTCCCTCCTTCTCCAAGAAGGACATGCTCAGAATTTGCTTACAACAGCCTCAACAACATACCAGTTCTCAGGTTGATCACAAGCTCAAATTGATGCTGTAATACAGGGTGCCAGAGCTAGTTTATTTGCACACACCTCTGTCTGCTCACAGGTCTAAACAAAAGTTTTAGCCCAAAAGGGATGGCAAGATGTAGTGGTTTGGTATTTTACTGCAGATAAGCCAATGAAGGAAGGGGAGGAAAGAGAGGGAGAAAGCTAAAGCAGGGTGTGAAGGGATATTTTGGGATGTCAAAGTCTGTTATTTTGTCATTTGTATGAGCCAATAGTGTATTTAAAGCTACAAGATCTCACAACTTACTGTGAAGAAGAATGGTTTAAAATCAGTATTACCGCTGACATTTATGAGCTCCCCTGGAAGGTACAGCATTCAATTTGCAGGGGGAAGGGGTGTTAGCAGGTTTTTTATCATTTTTGGATGATTTATTATTTTGGCCCTGTATGATTTACTTCTTTAATTTCCTCCCCAACAACTTACTCTATGTATTAAACTACAGTATCAATTCAATCACTCAAAAATAACATTAAAAATTAATTACTTTACCCCACTATAAATATTCTATTGTTATTGTTCTACTGACCTTTACTCTTTTTTAATTTTTTTCCCAATGACTTCTAAAAAAGAGAGAAGGGCTGAAGTTTAGTCTATGTCAGTAGACCCAGCTGTGACTCCTTTCTGCACACCAATATCTGTATTAACACATAGTTATGGCTGTCATCAGCACAATGAATTTGCTGAATTTGCTTCTAGTTCTAAACTAGAAGCATGCAATGCTTCAACAGCCTAATTCTTACACACACTTCACAAGCCCCCTCTGCTTGACTGAAAATGAAGTAACAAACAGAACCTGAGAACAAAAGAGGTTTTCAATCCTGCAGATTTAAAAAATCCCATTTCTTAGTATTCAAATGAAATCAAGTGTGTCAGAAAAACAGATTTGTGTCAGAACAATCAAAAATAATGAAGAGGAGAAATAAAACAAAAACCAAAACAGTTGACTCCTCCTTTCAGAAGAGAAGACTTGACTTGACTTGCTCACTGTTGCCCCACTCAGGATGTGGGGCCAGCCATGCCATAATCTCTGCATTACCTGACCAAGCAGAGGCTCAGTGTTCAAGGAAGCATCTTGACTACCAGGTAAGAGACTGATAGGAAACAGCTCTGGGAATATTTACTTCTTCACATGAAGTGTAGATCAGACCCACAGCTCAACAGCCAGGAGCAGTTGTCTCAGTTGTGAATGATAACTGTTCCAGTTGGTGCCCTAGTTAAAGCTAGAAGAGTGTGTTAAATGACTGGGTTTATTGTCTTCTCTCACTCTTCCTCATTGTCACTTTGGCTCAAAAAACCCTCACATTTCCCAGCAAGACTTTCATTAAGATACCTCTGTTGGGGGTTGGGTTTTTTGTTTTTTTCTCTACTGTTCATTTCTTATCACTGTAGAATTTCTCCCAATGAATTGCTAATGGGGGACTCATCGCTTGGGACAGGGCGAGGATACCGGGAGATTTTGGGCTGGGGGCAGCTCCTGGCTCTCTCTCTCTCTCTCTCTCTGCTTTTCAGAGGAGGACAGTCGGAGCCATAGTTCGGGAAGAGGAATTTTCACTGCCACTGCCAGAGCGCAGCCCAGAGCTGCTCCTTTTGCCGTGGGGTGTGCCTCTGCTCATTAGAGCAGCCACTACCTTACTAACACGCACCTCACTAAAAGAGAGACCTATCACCGTCTGATGGGGTGCCTGGGATTCTGAGCTCGGCTCTCCTTGCCCTTCTGGGAGCCCCCTCACCCACTGCCTGCCAAGACATCCTGCCAGCACAGCTTGCTGTTCCCGAGAGTCCTGCTAGGGGCACCGGGATCGACTGCCCCAGCCGGTTGTGAAGCCCCGTCCTTGGACAAAAGCCACGTGCTGCCCGAGCCCGCCCCGGAGCGCCCCTGCAGCCACGTGGGGATCACTGCACCTGCCCTGAGCACCGGGAGCTGCCAGCGCCCCTGCCGGCTGTGACCAGAACTGCACCGCAGGGAAAGGGCCGCAGCCGAGCGGCTGTCACTGGGTTTCTGGTTCTGTTTGTTGTTAATGCCATAGTTGTTGTTGTTTGTTTGCTTTATCATATATACTAGTAAGGAGCTGTTATCCCTATTCCCATATCTTTGCCTGAGAGCCCCTTAATTTCAAAATTCTAATAATTTGGAGGGAGAGGGTTTACATTCTCCATTCCAAGTGAGTCTTTTTCTGCCTTCCCTAGCAGACACCTGTCTTGTAAACCAAGACAACCTCTAACGGTATAATTTTCCAGTGGAAGTTACAATTCACACAAGTGTTGTGAATCAAATCTATTAAATTACACCAGAAAGAACAGCTAAAAGTCTAAAACAAAAATGAAATTTAATTGTTAGTTATAGACTATTGTTTTAATATTAGTTTTAAATTAAATTAATCTAAAACCATCTTGGAGACTGCAGAAGTAAGTTGGAGCACATGGACATTATTCACACCTTCTAGTCTTCATACAACTAAAGACAGTTCTGCTTTCAATTGGGGCTCCAGCCCTGAACTTGATAGCATTACTCTAAATTTTACGAACTTATCACTAACAAGTGAAAGTCCATCAGGAGATAATCCACAGACTTAGAGACCTAAAATAAAATCGCATTTGATAGGTCAGCTTTATTCAACAAACCACTCAAGAATAATAGCACTTGTCAATAAGTGAGAGACATGAGAAGTTCTGGAGTTACCACTCACGTAATATAGCCTTTCCAACACAGCCTAATTTTTCCCCAGAATATACAAAATTTTTGCCACAGTATCAGCAAGTACCTTCATAGGTGAACGCTGGCATGTGGGCTACATGCAAGTGTAGCTCCCAGCCTTGAAAGGCACTGAAGCAATACAACACCAAGAAGTCTGGGGGAATTGCTGGTCCTGTGCCACTTGTTCAAAGCCAGCAAATGTAAATTTTTTGATAGAATCAAGCAACATGTCCTAGTAAAGAACAATTTATTAGCTTTCTCCTAACAACCAGAGCATATCTGACCACAAAATAAGCACTTACTTCCTCCACTGTCAAGTCAGGAGATTATCTAGAAAAATACAGTGAGGCAAATTTGAATACCTGTATTTTCTTGAAATACAAAAGATGACAAGACAGGGACTTACTTCACTACCCAGGATAAACCAAGTCAGTTTAACTACTCAATATTTGTATTAACACTTGTAAAATACTTCCTTTCCTGCATAATTAGGCTAAGTGAATCATCAAGGATCACTATATGAAGCCCTCCTACTTTTTAAATAAGGATGCTTATGAAATAAATAAGTACCAAATTGCCAAGTGGTAGCCAAGTAGTTCAACTACCTTTGCCCTCAATTTATGGCATAAGTTTCCAGAAGAGTAGCAGTTTACTCCTCCCATCATTCTAGCACAGTTAATCAATCTTTAAAAAAAAAATCTTTAAAAAGTGAGTACCCTGCTTTTTCCATTCTCTGTAAAAAAATGATTGATTGGGAAGAGACACACAATGAAAATGCTACTGAAATGTCAAGCTCTAATTTTTGCAAAATATAATTTAAAATGTTATTTTAGTCGATGCATTTATCACTCATTACAACATGTTCATGAGCAAAGCTTATACAAAACAGACTGTAAAAAATTAAATCTTGCAACCACTTTCAAGAGAAAAGGGACAATGAATTTAAGTCCTATTTGTTTCCTCTCCAAGTCAAATTTCATTGGTGTTGGTGTCATGGAATAAAAGCAAGGAAGTTCATGACTGAAAACAGCTTTCTGGTTGGGAGCAGCCTAGATGCTAAAGCAGACCTTGACTCAGTTCAAGGTCTGTTTTCTTTCCCCTTGTACTTTCTGATGTGTCACGCAGGAAATCAATTTTTTGGTACTGGAGCAGAAATGCGAAAAAGCAAAGACTTGTTGGGTCCCATGTGCCACTACTTCATATTCCCAGAGCTTATAAAATGAGGATAACATGAAGGGGGAGGTTCATAAATACATGAACCTCCCAAGAGTATTGTGAATAGTAATTAGACAACAAATTTAGAGAACTTTGAGAATGAGAAGTACTCTGTGTCAGTATTTACTGCTATCTTTATCATTCATACTGAAAAATCACAATTTTTTTTTTTACATTTATAAGGGTAAATGCATTAAGATGCTCAAATGCAAAGCAGGAACTTTTCAGAATTATTTCAAGAAACCAAAACTGTAGACTGTTTGTACAGTCTTTATAAAAGATGGCAGCTCTTGAGCTCAGATATTAAATACAAGAGCTGTTAAAAATAGTGAAAGAAATCAAACTACATCTGGAATAATAATTGGCAAACTTTTCTAGATCTATAAAGAAACCAAATTTTATCATCTTTCTATCTAGGATAGCACAAATCATTCAAGAGAAATAAAATTCAGCATATTCAATTCTGAAGTGGACAAATTAAACTATTTTAAAAATCCTGTTTGCTGACTGAAGATAATTCTGTGTGCACAAAATGGCCATGAGCAGATCAGGTCCTTCAACTATTTGACTATTTAAAACACAGAATCATGGAACTGTAATGGTAGGAAGGGACCTCTGGAGATATTCTAGTCAAACCTCTCTGACTTAGAAGGATCAAGGATAACAGGCTGCTCAGGCCTGTCTGGATTTTGAGTAACTCCAAGGATGGAGATGCTACAGACTCACTCCCTGGACAGTGCATGTAACAGACGGCCTGCCCAGCTTTTATCTTCTCTTCTTTGCTGTGTTTACAAACAGCTTTCAGGAGAATTTGCTCTCTTTCCCAGGGGTCAAGGTGAAGGTGACTGGCCTGTAGTTTGCCTGATCCTCCTGCTTGCTGTTCTTGAAGATGGGAGATCATAGGAACTCCATCTCAAATTCTACAACCTTTCAAAGGCCACTAAATGTGGCCACCATGTGGCCGCAGGAGAGCTGTGGCCTTTGTGGCCACATGATACAAGCTAGCTCCGTCAGTACTTATGGGTGCATTCCCATCAGGTCCCATCTACTAGTGTATGTTCTGTTTATGTGTCCTGTAATCTGAGCCTCCTCCACCAAAGGTAAGTCTTCCTTGCTCCAGGCTTTCCCAGTATTCTCAGGGGACTGGGACTCCTGAAGGCAGATCTTCCCAGTAAAGACCAAGGCAGAAAAAGCATCAATACCCTTGGCCTTTCTAATATTCTTTGTCATCAGGGCATCACATTCACTACCAGACCCACATTTCCCTAGTTTGCCTTTTGTAGAAGTCCTCTCAGTCCCTCTCACATCATTGGCCAGATTAAACTCCATGCATGCTTTGGCTCTTGTAATCTCATTTCTGCACTCAGACAGTTACTTCTGTATTCCTCCTAGGTCAACTGACTACACGCATTCTTATCTTTTATATTTGAGTTCTGTCAGGAGAATCTTGTTGATCTGTGCAGATCTCCTGACACTCCTGCCTGTTTCCTAATGTTATGGGTAATTAAAGCAAATTCGTTTTTTGTGAAAATAAGAATATTAAAATGTTGATATTAAGGATAAGCTTACAGAGACCAAAATCCTAAAAGCTTTGGCTGGGGCCATTTGCCGAGATTCTGACCATCTGGGTGGGGAGAGGAAAAAAACAGGGAATTAGCAAAAGAAACCTCTAGCTCTGACAGAATCAACGACCCATAAATATGGGGCAGGTGAGAGATAGTGATCAGGAGCCATCTCCTGAAGACCATCAGGACTTGTCTCCGGAATTGGACAAAGGGACACGACTGATACAAGGAGGGGCATGAATTATGTATGTCTTTTTCCCGTAAAAATTAGTCATCAACAGAGAACACTGATCAACTGCATATCATCCCATCTCGGCCGCTATCGGGGATTCTGGGAAGCCAGGAAAAGACTTTAACAACCACCATCACCGGCCACCGACTTTTGAAAGAAGAAACATCAACAGCCAGGAAACCCTTTGTCCAGCTGTGGACCAAGAAAAAGAACCAACTAAATATGAACAGGATCGAGGACTTTCTGCCTGGGGCTGTAAAAACCGTATAAAACTCAGGGACACTGAGGCAGCAAATTGTGACATCGAGGGGTGTTTGTCGCGATAGAGGGCAAGCTAGGTGTCACCCAGAACCGGTTCTGCTTCTCGGGACTATGCGTTACTGTCACGCAGTCGCAAAATAAATTCTGGTTTTTTTATTAATTATTAATTATTAATTCGGCTATATTGGACTATTGATTTATAACACTAAAAATCAGAATAGATCATTCTTGAGATTGGAGCCGGTCATTCCTGAAAAATCATCCAGACCTTCTAGACCCCCCTTCTCTCCAGGACTGTAATCTATGGTATTCTTTCAAGCAGATTCCTCAACAAACTGAAGTCAGCTCCCCTGAACTCCAAGACTGTGATCCTGTTATTTGCTTCAATCTTTCTGTCTTGGTTTAAAAAGACAGGTGTCTGTTAAGGAAAAAAAAACAAACCCCCTCCATCCAAATCACCACAATTTTTGAAATTAAAAGGCTCTCAGGCAAAAATATGGGAATAGGAATAAAAGTTCTTTACTAGGAAAACTAAAAAGAAAACAAATGTGATTAGTACCAGCAAACAAACAAAAGAAACAAACAAAAGAGGAAAAATCCCCTGACAGAGTCAGGATATGACCTGCTACCCTGGAGGTCAGGGTGTGGATAACAGTCCAGTTGAATGGTGACAGCAGTTCTCCTAGAGTGGAAGACAGAGTTCCGTCAAAGCAGCAATCCTGCAGAGAAGAGTGTAGGCTCCCTCCAAAAATCTGGTGGTGCAGATGGGCCTGGTCTTCCTCTAGTAATCCAGTGGAGAATGAGGCTGCTCTGTGTTTCAAAAGTCTCTTATTCCAGTAGGAATGCTTGGCTCCTCTCCCTGGGCGGAGCACCTCACAATGGGAATAAATGTCATCTTATCAGTCATGTAGTGGCACTCAATGGCCCATTAACAGAAGATATCTCCCCAAGGGAGATATTGTTTGTGGAAAAGATAAGAAAAAACTGCTCAGATAACAACCCCATCTTTATCAGATGGCAAATAGAATATCTTATTTTAACAATCCAGGACACTTTCCTCTCAGGATCCTGAACTCCAGCATTTCAAGGTCACTGTCACTTCTCACCAGTTCCTTCTTGCTTATAAGTAAGGGATCCTGCTCAGCTGTTTCTCAATCACATCTATGAAGAAGCTGTCATTGTTGCACAATGGAAAAAATCCTCCTGGATTGCTTGTGCCCTGCTGTTGCCCATCCAGCACAGATAGGGGTGTTTTGAAGTCCCACAACCTGTGAACATGAGGCTTCTTCCAGATTCTGAAGGCCTTAAGTACATCTTTCTCTTGATCAAACACCTACCTTATCATCCACATTGGTCCATCTGCTAATTCCAACCCATAAATCGGCTCACCCTTAACAACACAGCTCTGTGTATTCCTCCTACCTTCTCACATAAAGGTCAGCTCCCCCACCTCACTGTCCTGGCTTGTTCTTTCTAAAGGTCCTGTTTCCATACACAGCAATACATTTCCTTTTGAGCTATCCTACCACATCTCTAATATCCCTGAGATTGTAGCTGTACAAGCACTGAAGGACACTGTTTTCCCTGCACCAAGCAGGCACTTGAGAGGTGCCTACTTGTGCTGATTTCCCAATAAATGGATGAACATTTCTTCCATCATGTAATCTCACTGATCGCTTATTTGTGCGCATACACTTGAAACAGGCCTACTTTTCCCCTGTTTTGTTGATTAGAAGGTCTCTCTTATCCTCACTTGTATATAGGTTGACATCTCACTTATCTGTCTTTCCTAGTTTAAAGCTCTCCTTTTACTAGATCAGCCAGCCTGTTGGCTCTTCATAGCAATCCTTGGTCTTCACAGAGTGTCCCAAGGTTGTGAAAGTACATCATACTTAAGGCATTTCCTACAAAAGGACTCTCTACATTCAGCCATTCCACAACATACACATTTCTTGGGGAAATAACTGTCACTTCCTTCACAAAGGAAGGAAATCAATCTTGAAGAGACCTCCCCCCCCCCCTAAAAAAAAAAAAACAAAAAGCATTTGGAGCACTGTCTTCACATTTTGACAATAGCTGAGTTGTTATTGATTTCACTTCATTCTGATTGATTCCATCTCTACTAGAACTCTGTTATTTCCTAGAACCTGACCCTTGACTTCAGAAGGCTGAAGCTTCAAGTTTAATGATTAAATGGATTCTTATATATTTATGAAAAATAAATACAAGAAATCCAGTTGCCTAATCAGCTAGAGAAAACTAATATATAAAATACAAGCAAAAGCTACAGATTTTATTTAATACACTCTCCTTTTGGGATATTCATCCTTCTGCCCACAAAGTACCTCAAAATAAATATTCTGATGTAATATTTCCAAAACCATCCCAGAGATTGCACTACTTATTTTCAGAGATGAGCTATGCAGTCTTGTTGATTTTCAAGAACATTTGGACCCAACTAATTTGCAAAAATGGGGCTGAGATGCATTTACAAGTTTCCTCTTTGAATATTAAAAGAGACCAAGGCTTTGAGACATTCAGCAGTCGCAAATCTAACTAGAAATTTATTATTTAGATAATTTCACAAGAAAGTTTGGATTTTGTAATGAACAGGCTAAAGCTGGATAGTGACCAAATAACCAACCTACAGTTGCAATTAAACAGTTTCTTACAAGCAAGAAAACCCCGAATTCTTTATTTCAGTGAATATTCATTTGACTCCCTTGTCTTACTTCAGGACTCTCCTCATTAGACTTCTCCCTCAATGGAATTGCATCTGCACACAAAGATCCATTTCTGTAAATGCCAAGCCAATTAATTTCTTTTTCTAGGATTGCCTTTCATAAATCAGGAATCATTGGAATTACACACATAATAAAAAGTATGGGGGGAGGAAAATCCCCGAGCAAGCAATTTGCCAGCCAAAGATTCTGTATCAGTTGAGTTGAACAGTCAATCCAAATTTAGAGACAATATGCCCTTAAGATGCTCGGCCCTGAGTACAATAGTATCCAACCTGAGCCAGTTACAAACTTGCAACTACCAACTATTCCTGTATAAACAGCCAGAATGCTACATGCCATTTCAAAGAAATCGCTTGGCAAAAATGTTGATTCACATTTAAGGCCTTATTAAGGTCCACAAATAGTACAAGTAATTTTTAAAAACCTTCCTCTGTTGCAGAAAGAAAAAGAACTTTAGCAATATCAACAACAGCATTGTGTACTGAATAGGAGCCTGATTGGAGAATGTTCTAAGAAAACCAGGTTGATTTAATCATTCCATGCCAGGTGCTGGATTTTTTTCAGCACAATATACACCGTGGGTAACTGACACAATAAAATCTCCAGTTTCTAGGAGTTCAATGCATTTCAGGTCATTTTTGTATCAAAGGGATGAATTTATAGAAGCTATGTTGGCTAGAAATCGTGAAGTCAGAATAGTATTCTGAGCCCACTGGAAATTTCTAAACAGATTTATTTTTAATTGAACAACACTTTATTGCAATGGGATAGCAACAAAGTTTCATTTGGCAGTACAGCCTTTTACCCCTGCATCTTCAGTAGTATGCTCCTATAAACGATATTTTAACCTGTGTCTGTGTCTTAAGAACACTAATTGGGTAGGGCTGCTTGGCTGGAAATTGCTGGGCATAATATGGAGCCCTCTAGCTCAAAGCAGCACCAATTTACACGGTGCCAAGTACCAGGAAAACCATTCAATCTCCAAGCTGCACACTTAGATTTAGAGCCCACAGTAACAACCACCCATAGGAAAGAGGAAAAGGGACAGAGAAGCAGAACAATTTCGTTTTGTTTTGAGCCACCAGAGTCAGAAACTAAGCCAAAACTATACTTCATAGCCAACATCTCTTCTCCTAGAGTAGAGGAAGTAATTTCCTGAGGACTACCATTGCCTGCATTTCTTAGTTTAAATGATAAAAAGAAAAATTCCTAAGCCTGATTAGTGACAGGTTTCTTCTTCCCTCCATTCCTTTCCCTTTCTCCAAAAGGTACTTTGCATACTGACAGATCTATCTTGTGCAAAATTGTCACCGTAGCTCTGTCAGGTTATAGAGGAGAGAAAAAGATTGACTAAACAAAAAAGCTGATTAAATAACAATCACTCACAGACTTAAAGAAGTGTTCAACTAGAATTTGGGGATGCAGATTATCAACATTTTAAAGAGGCATATGAACCACAGCATGTACGTTGAAATATCCACCTTTTAAAGAAAAAATATTAAAAGATAATTAAAAACGAAATCACATTTCTAGCCTGTGGAAGCAGCAGTTATGATTACACCTATCCTCATACATGCAGAAGTCATGAGCATGTGCACCTCACTACACTGAGGTACACAGCTGTACAGGCACTGGGTGCCACACTTTAACCACAGGGGAGAGGACACATCTCCACTGACTACACCTGTCCAAGATCTCCCAGTAAGCCAGAAAGAGATTGTCTTCTTTCCAAAAAAGTGACAGTGAGGAGCTGCAAGTCTGTGGTCAATAGAGCAAAAAACTCAAACTAATAAGGACTAATGAGTTAAAAGCACATTGCTATGGACTGCTTCTAGGCAGAAATAAACTTCTAGGTTTTGCCTGTTCATCCAAAGAGCAGATTGTTCACAAGTGAGATGCAAGAAAGATTAAAATCCAGATACAACAAATTTTCTATCTGATCTTTATTCCATCATAAAACTGCAATTTGTCAAATGTTAGCATTTCATGGAAACACTTTCTTTTGGCCAAACACAGAGGCAGGCTGGAAACCTGCTGTTTTGTAGCTGTTTATTTACTTGCCTCCTCAGCAATAAGGAGCTGGATGCAAAGACTTGCAGGTTTCAGAGCCACCTGAGCTCCCAGCTGACTGACTCCAGCCTGTGACTCCCAGGACAGCCTCCCACTCACCAGGGAACCCAGAGAGCCCGTGAAGCTGCTGAATACAGCAGCTATAATCCTTTCAGTTTCACTAGCAAACACCACTGATTAACAGCAGCAAAACAGTCAAACCCTGTCAGCTTCACACAGCAGCAGTCAGGGATCCTGCAGAGCACACCAGTTTCATACGCAAAACATTGTGATATTTTAATAGCATGTTCTGGAGGAGGGGGACAACTTCTTATTCCAGTTTAGAATTGTCACTGCTTTGGATAAAAACTGATGAATAAAAATTTGGTTTCAGAGCCAGCTCTGCCAGAACCAAGTGAATTGCTCCTATTTGGATATCTCATTATTTCTGGCAAACTACAGTGGTCTTTTCCTGTAGGTTACAGGTCTGAATCAAGACACACATGCCTGCATAGGAGTATGCTATAATCCTTTCTCTGTCCTTTCTACCACAAAAGAGGAACTAGCAATGACATATAATTTATATACATATTCAGAAGTTTGCCAATATAAACAGTTCGACCAGAAAGGCAGCCTAAGTCAGTAAATTATCTGCTAAAATCTAAGACGCATTCACTCATCAAACAGATAATCTGGTCCCTGCACTGGATGAGCTGAGGGGACCCAGCTGTAATTCATTACAGAAATCATTCTCATACACTGCTGGAGAATATATGTGACAGAAGGACAGCAGGACATCATCTTATTCCATCTTTTCTCAACAGCTCTTTTTATGCAGCTTTGATCTTGACTGGGTTTCCCAATACAAAGAGATAAAATAGCTTTAAGAAAGGTCCCAAACCACAGTAATGTTGTAATCCAGATACACATGGGAGGAAAGTTTGCACCATTTTTATACCCTTAAGGTTTTTGAAGGACAGGAAAAATGTACAGGACATTAGGAAACCATTATAAGAGAAAATAATTAAAATATTATTTTTACCATAATTTTGTCTGTATATGGATAGTGTTTTCTTTCAAGAAACAGAGGTTGATTTGAGACTGTGCTGAAGCAGTGTATTACCATTGTATGTTGGCATATTTACTAGCTCTGTGGAAAACTGGCCAAAAAAGAAAAGCCTAGTCCTATGGCTAACACAGACATAGCTAAGGGCTTGTTTTACAAAGTGCTGAGATTTCCCTGTTGTGGTTAAAGGCCTGGAGTGTTCTTGAAACTAACTTGAAACAGAGACAGCAAGGTATATTCCCTGAAACTGGAACAAATTACAATCTGAATAGAGTTAATCATCAATTAAAATCTACTTCATCTCACATAGTATTTTTCCCCCTCTGCAAAGTAATCTCAAGTCCCTGTGTCTCACGCCACCAGCTTCCTCACAAACCATACAAACCCACACAAATTATTCTTTTAGAGACCTCCAAGCTGCTCAGGATCACATCTTAAGTAAGACACTCACCTTGCCTGACTTTTCTTCCTGAGACTTCCAAGTTTCAGTTATTGGAGATGTCAGCCTGAGACAATTAAGGAGTATTTGCCAATTTTCTTTAAACCAATTTATGACATTATATGCAATTTGTCCACAGAAAGGTACAATATATATAGGCATAAGGAGCTGCACATTTAGCTTGATAGAACTTGGAGATGATGCCAAGAAGCTGCTGTTTTCAAAGATATAATCCATAGCTGAGCCTACTTTAGAGCACTATACCCACCAGGGCTCTGCAAAGCCCAGCAGTCATTGCCAGCCCCAGCTCTGTGATTACATGATTTCTATCCATTTTGACAACATGGACTTTCTGCTGGCATTGTCAATACTGAGCAACGAACAGGCAACTTTTTTCCTAAATGAACTGTAAGCAAACTTAAATCTTTTGTGACTGCTAGCCTGGGAAGCTATCTCAGGTGCTGCAACAGTGAAGTTCTACCTTTCTACCATGAAAATTTTTCCTCTGGAAATTGAACATATTTCAGTGCAGTATCTCAGAAAGACAGCAAAAGAAGCAGTTTCCAGAAAGATGATTTTCTTTGTGGTTGAATGAGTTATTATAAATGACCTACAAAGATTTTTAATACTTTCAGTCATAACCCTTATTAGTATCCTTTCTTAACTAAAAGATGAAAGAAGTCCATAAGCCAACTGTCCTCAAGTTTTAGGGCTGTGGGAGTTTATTCTCCTCTCCCTTCCCCTACACATTTTTGTGTCTCACCTTGAAAAAATAGAAATAACATTAATTACATCTGTTTGCTGCAATGAAAAGTCTCACAATTTAATTTAAGAAGTGATGTCTATGTATGGCAAATAGCATCTTGTACCACATTTCAACACTGATTTTTAATAGGGTTTAACAAACATAAACCAAAGATGAAGAGGTTAAACGGGAAACGATAAATAATTTGAAACCTCATTTCACTCTGAACCACTTTTACCTGCATTTTCATGTCATGCGTGGGCCACTGATGGCTCCTTAAAAGAATAAGAGCATACAGCTACCCTTTTCCTTTAGCCTGTTGCAAGATAAGCTATCACAAACAGTTCTTATCACTGAAATTTCCAGAAAAAAAAAATAAAACCAAGAGCAAAATTCCTCACAAATTATACAAGCACAACTGGGGGGCGGGGGGGACAAAACCAACACAACCAAAACCAAACAACAGAACAGCACTACACACACAAAAACAAACCAAAAATGCAAAAATTCTAATGTTTCCAAGCTTTACAAGCTTTATCATTTGGGCTGGGAAGATGACTGAAGGGCTTAATCCTTTTACAGAAAAATGTAAATAACACACTTTTTAATCATGGAATGGTTTCATTCCAGCTTTCTCTGGAACACGGCCATTACCATGGGATTGTGCTCATGGTGTGGAACATTGTATGTTGCAACAACATATGCAAGATATTACAAATAACTACATATAGCTAAAATATATTAAAATATATATGTATAACCACATCATATGTTGTTAAGACTTTATGTGAGTAGAACCATAGCTTTGCTGAGGTCCCAGGCCACTTCAAAATTGCAGACAAGGAGAGTTTCATAGCATGCTCAGCCACTGAACACTAATAAAACTAGATCTCCCAGGCTTCATTCAAAGGAAATTATGAATTGTTGCCAACCTTTACAGAAGACAAAATATTGGGATCAGAAGCCACCCAAGTTTTCTTAGCCAGAAGGAAATAACTAACAGACACACTTAGAGATATATGATTCTGTCCAAAACATTAGAAAATAAGTGGCTACTAATACATTCCTGCATCTGAATTTAGGAACTGACTTTCTAACACCACTGTTAGAAAAAGTAAATTCTATGCAATACAGCTGACATAAAAGTCTGTAGTGTTGTGACAACATCCTCCCAAACAAATATTGAAAGTTGTAGGTCTGGAATTAGGGGTCTAATTTTGGACATCCAGAATTAAGAGCAGAACAGTGAAAATCACTGAATAACATTGCCAGCTGAAACTGCTTGACTGAGTCTTTCAATTGATATTGTAGCTTTTTCTACACATAGAAAACTTTTTTAAAAAAATACTAGCTCTGTCTCATAGATTATAGTAGAATCAGCAGTATTCCAAATAAAATAAATTTTAAAAGTCTGTTTTCTAGAAGAAACAAGCAATCATCAAAAGGTTCAAACTTACTGTTTTCCAAACACCATTTACTTCTGCTTGGATTGCAAAAACACTGAGAACAAACAAAATAAGATGAAAGAGTCCACATTGCAGAAAATCTTGAAATAGCAACTGAAATCTCAGAAGTAAGAAAGAAAAGCCAAACAATAGAAAGAAACAAAGATGGAACTTGGAACAAGTCTACAAATGAGGCTTTTTGTGTATCAGCACAAATATTTTACTTTTATTTTCCCCCCAGTAACATTGTTCCATGCTGAAATGAGCCTGAATTCAGAGCAGCTCATAACAGGTGTATCAAAACATCCAGAGGAGAAGGATAAAAGGAAAACTGTTTTGAGTGCATTGTCATCAGGAGTCTTATAGCTATAAACATGCTGCTTTGTTCATTTTCATATCAGAAGTTAATTCAGTTGTTACCATTCAGGAGAAAACATTATGAGATCAACTCCCTTCCCTTCTCCCTACCCCTGTTTACTAGCGATCTCTGCGGGCCCACAGCACAAACAGATTTCTTTATAAAGTTTCGAAGAGAATTAGAAAGGCAGCTCAATTACCATCAGCAGGCAGATTTCCAAAAGAGAGACATAAGCAAGACCATGTGTTGAGGTATCCCAGTTGAGAGTGGCCAAACTCCACCTGTGCCAGGCAGGAGTCCCTGCTCCCTCAGACCTGGCTAGCAGGTTAGGCACCTGGACACCCCCCTACCTGTTTCAGGCAATGGCTTAAAGCCGCCTGTTAGGATTTTAAATCAGGCCTATTAATTTTGACCTGGGGGAGGGTGCACTTGCATTAGTCACAGACTGACCATTAGAAACAGGAATTGGTGGAGACAGGAAGTAAGCTTGGGATCAATAAAGTCTATCAATAGCCTTCTAAGTGTGGGGTAGATCTCTGAAGGATGGTACAAAAAGCCAAAGTAGCTGTAAATGCACTGCTCAGAGAAAGGCCTTAGGCATACGTTGGTCAGTCAGTAAAATTACGATACAGGTGACTCCAGCAAAGAAACTCAGGGTCTGTAGTGCCAGTGCTGGAACATGCATATTGAGCCTGAGACCATTACATGAAGGATGAAGGATTTATCTGCACTTGTGAATACAAACATGCTTTGCAGTCCAAACACTCTTCAGATCCACAGCCCAGAATGAAAGGAGCTGGCCAGAGCAAAAGAAGATGGAGAACACAGGGGTTTCATTTCAAATATGAAAAAAAAAGTAGTGGTAGTGACTCAAACAAGTCCTTGTCCCTTTGAGTGAATATGGTAAAGAATAAGCAGCAGTTCAGTAGCTACAGTCATGGGTCTGCTGGTTAAAGCCAGAAGTTTTTGTCAGTGCTCTGAAGCACCATCAGCCTTTGTCTGTGCTGATCAGAACAAGAGAGCTGTGAACCTGTACTGCAGTTGTGTGGGAAATGCTTGGCAACATAGCAGACAAAGGGTTAAGTGCACAGGGAAAGTGCACAGAAATTAAACTAGTTGGTCTCAGGAGGGTGGCACACACCCTCTAGAAATCATCAGCCTGTTCTAAAGCCAAATATCAAATGGCCACCTTCAATTTTATAATCTTTTAGTTAGATAAGGCAGACAGTTCACAGACACAAAGAGTGACACTTTTAAAGCTCTGTTTAATTTTCTATGTCTGAACAGTTCCATGGCTCACTTTTTAATTGCTGCATTTAATGGCGGTGAGAAGGTAGATGAAAAATGCCAAGCTTTATGAGACAGTAAAGCTTTTCAGTTCCCTACTGTTTTGCTGTTTATTTACAGAGTGGAATGTCACAATTTGAGGTGCTCTACACTGAAGAGCATTCAGAATAATTTTCTTTAATAGATCACTCTCGAGATTATAGACTCATCTTGTATTGTAAAACTCTTTGTTCACTGTTTTTTCATTAGATCCCCTTGGAAGGCTGGGAATCTTAAACCTAACAACATCTGGGACCCAATCCTGCCCAACAGAACAATATTACAAACCTCTCAGACTCTTCTAGAAAAATTCCTTTAATCAGGAAGAGCCTGGCCACTGATATATTGTATGGTCTATTATAGAGTACAGCTAACAATTTGCTTTTGCAGGGACCAGTGCAAATTAGCCTGAATGGAATTTTGAGACATTAAAACAGGAGAAAAAAGGATGAATGAAATGAATATTTTAAGGGCGTGACTAACTATTGTATTTCATAAAACAAAACGTAAATTTAGGTGCCAAAAAAAGAATGCACGGGACAAAGTTCCTGCAAGCACAGGAATGATCTAGGAACACAAGTCCCACAGGTCAGCTCTGCAGCTAATGTGGGCAGGGACTACTGACATGTAGACATGTTGAACTACATTTAAACTAGATAGCTAAGCATATCTTGGAAATCACATTATGGCATCAATTTCAGTGATCACTTTTTCCACAGGTGCTGACCACAGGCACCATTGCTGACTTGTGTTTCACTATTCAACAGCAGGGTAAGTAACGGATCCTTTTCTTTCCTTTTCATTTCCCCCAACAGATGGGTACTGCCTTCATACAAGCCGAGTTCAGCTATGTACAGAAAACTCCATGCAGATCACAGCATCCAAGACTGTATTCCCTCCAGGAATGGAAAATAAGTATTCTCCCCTTTCAAAAGACTGAGAACAGAGGTTTTAATTTTTATGTGTACAAATTGATACAAATACAAGTTTTTTGTCAAAGGCATCTCATTCTAGATTAGAAAAATCATCTGGGACCAGGTTCAGAATAGGTTTTATGGCTGTAAAGCAAGACCTCAGTCGAGATCAGATTTATTCCACCAAAACTGCAACTCAGGATAAAGGAAGAACCCTTCTCATCTCTGCCTTAGTTATTTGCACCATCATGTGTAGTCTTGATATTTTATGCGTTTCTTGGGTGCAAGCTTGCTGAATTTTTTCTTCCCATGGGAAAGCTCACTTCTAACCACAGAATTCGATAAACCTATCTCTGAGCTGTGTTTTTCAAGGACACAGGTGGTGTTTGGCTGCCCTGTCTCCCACATAGGGGATGTGGATCCTCCTCTCTTTCTTAACCAATGATGTAGACAATTGTTATCATTGAATTCTAAGCATTTCTAGCATTCTTATACTAAGCATGAAGAAGAAAGCATCTAATCTCAGTACCTGGGCACAAATAGCCAAATCCTTCTGAACAATAGAGTCATTTTAATAAATCATATAAAACCTTCTCATATTAAAGTCAAAGAGTCCTAATTCACCATCAAACAACAACAATAATAATGAAATTACAAGCTTGAACTTTATGATATGGTAAATCATAAGATAAATTAGTTAATCTTTTGAGGAAACTGAATACCAAATTACCAGGGAAATATTTTAACTATTAGGCCATAGCGTGCCTCCTCCTTTTGTTCTATTTTGTCTCATGGATCTCATCTCATTGGAAGCACCTCTCTAATAAAAACAACCCAACCCAGAGCACTGAAAGAAATGAAGTGTGCTATTCTTAGCAAGACAGGTAGTTTTCAGCTTTGTCAGACAGGAAAGAAAACCAAACTGACATCTTTCACACCCTGACAAAATACTCAAATTCTTTGCACAGGCAGCAATGGCCAGCATCTTCCCCTCATTTTCCACATTTTAGAAGAAAGACAAACAGAAGTACTTCCTTACACGCATTTTCTTGCTGTCTCCTTTCAAGCAGCTCTTCAACCACCATAGTGTTTTTTCCAGAGGGATTGAGATGTAGGAATATGAGTCTCATTCTGGCACACTAGAAAATGTGTCTATACACATCTCAGAGCTATGCATCTTCTGTGCCCATGACCTACATAGCAAATGCCTCCCTAAGCAATATCCCTTAACATCCTAATTTCCCTCTAATTTCTACAACCTTGCATTTCCAGTCTCCCCTCAGAGCAAGAGGTGTTTACTGTGTTTCTCTTTCAAAGGTTAACTGCAAGGTAAAGCATAGCTGCAATTCCACAGCACTGCAGGGGGGTGAAACAACAAGAACATGAAAATAAGAGCTGGGAATAAGAGGAAATCCCTTAATCTAGTTTAGCTTGTTTCATCTTTTCTCTTGCTGCCCATGAAGAAAGTGATCACCCTGGGGGAAAAAATAATAGTCCAATAATCCCAGTTTATTCCTGGGACAGAGAATGTGTCCCTAAACAATTTCTTCTCAACTGTATTTCATTAGACCACTGCCAGGCAACCTGTGACTAATGTAAGGAAATGCAGGTGCAGCAATCATCAGCCAGCAAGCACCAAGGCAAGATGAGCTTGCTGCTCTAGAAAGACCTTGCAGAAAAACGTGGGCATCATTTAATTCAGCAAGATGGTGGGAAAAAATAGACTGCATAAAACTGACAGTCACCTTTTCCATTCCTTGACAGGTCCCGATCTCTTGGGAGACTGCGCTCTCCCCTTCCTGTCACCTTTATTTATAGAGTCTGAACATTTACTTGAATTGAGGTAATTTTTATTGTGTAGAGACTATACTCTGGTCATTCTGAGCTTGGAGCTTGGTGATTTTATGTGCATATGCATGTCACTCCTTAAAACCCAACTGAAAACAATGGGGTTTAAGTGTACAAGAGCCTCTGTTTCTGTGAACTGAAATTGTGAAAGCAATCCAAGTCTGATTTCTTGAAATATTTAGACTTAGGTACACCAGCTGCTGAGATCTTGCTTTAAAACTAAGGAACTATCCTGGTAATGTAGAGAGGACACTGCATTTTCACATTTTAGGTAACTTACCTGTTCCTGCTCACAGTGTAGTTTCTCCCAGGACCTTTAGTGTTGTTGCTGTTCTCTTACATAAGACGTTGCTCCCCTGCCAAAACCCCTTGCAAAACATCTGTTGCTTATTCTTGATCAGCAGCATATCCCAGAAAAGTATTTCCAATGCTGATTGCAGTACTAGGATTAAAAATCATATTCTTCTATCACAGAAAAATAGGATTCCTTTCATCCATCTCCTGATTCTTTAATGCATTAACACTACTGAAGCTTTTTTCCTTATAGGTTTGAGGGTAGGATCTCTTTTGCTACTGTTCTTAAAGGTAAGGTTGTTACCATTACATACAGATCTAGAGTATTAAGGAAAATATTATTGGGGTACTAAAAGAATCAGTATAAATATTGCCTTCATATTCTTTGTGTTTCCCCCAGTGTCACCAACGAGATTTTGGTATTTGTAATTAGTTTATGGCCTCAGTCTTGGACTTTCCTTGTCAACTTGAATCAAAACAACAAAGCCAGGAGGAAAAAAGCAGCCATCAATGGGATGCAGAAGGTCTGATTACTCTGACAATAATAAATTCAAGACCAAACCCTTATATAATCTATACCTGTTGTAACCATTCTTCATTGAATTATATTCTATTCCCTGGGTAATGTTAAGGACCCATCAGGATTATTTAACCGTAATTGTTTTAGCATTTCAATTGCTTGATTTTAAAGTACCTCCATATGCAGAAAATCTGCATGTAGAGAAAGCCATGTATATGTATATATATATATATACACATGTGTGTCTGTGTGTCTGTGTGTCTGTGTGTCTGTGCATTTATGTGTGGATACACGCATCCACCATAGTTTATCAAACATGAATGTTACAAAACTTCTTAAAAGTACAGCAGAAGCCTGTCAGTCAAATAGCTGGAAAAGACAGATTTTGATATTTCCCCCTCACTGAATACAATGAATACATTACTTTGAGACAAAAATAATAATGCCTTGCTTGGTTCATATTTTATGCAAAAATTAGTTTTGGTAGATGAGAGAGTGTTATCTGAGTAGATTTAGTGAAATAGCTAAACTCTCTTCCTAGCTTCTAGACTTAAATAGCCTTGTACAAATCATTTAACCTCCCTATAGCTCCCTTAAAATACCAGATGAGAGAAAAAAAAAAAAAGAATCTACTTTTAGAGACTTCCAGAATGCTTCAGGTAAAAAGACTATATGTTTATTTGAAATTCAATTTGATGTAACTGATATTAATAGGTCATGGTCATGTGTGGACTTTGGAAACAGTATGTTACTTCCATTACAGTTGTGCCTCAAAATTAAACCCCTGATTGCTCCTCACATCCCATCCATGCTATCCAGCAGTGATTTAAATCAAGACACAGGACTTTGCCCTGAAGTAGATTAGGAGAGTCCGTATCACAGCCATATCTTGTCTTCAGGGACAAGAGCAGGTAGGCAACAATCTTGATGGATGTTGCTTGTGTTCTCAAGGGCTCTGCCCTTTGATCAGATACAAAATATGTTACACTAGGAAGGAAGCATTTCCTTCTTTTTTCAATGTCGTTGTTCATGAATACTTAATAGGAAAGACTTCACATCTTTTTTACACCATTAAGCAAGGATTAATATTTCTTATGCATATTCACTTCCACTGGGAGGGAAAAAACATTTTAAAAAATAATTCTCTTCCAGTAACATGAGCTTTTTTACTATGTTTTGACACCATTTGGGTTTTTTTTTTTTTCTAAAAGCACTCTGACTATATAGCTGGCTTGCCTGAAACAAACCCTTCCTCTGAGCTTTTTTACATAAGAAGTTGAGTACTCAGGAACAGGGAGGTGGAGCTTCCATTGTTCCTGAGTGCTTGTAAGAATGCTGAGCAGATGAATTGCTTAGGAGCCATTCAGGAACAGGGAGGTGGAGCTTCCATTGTTCCTGAGTGACTGCTTATAAGAGGCCTCTGGGGAGCTGGCGAACAGGAGTAGGCAAACAGGGGTGTGGCACGTCTCTGGGGCATGGTCATGGCAGTTTGCGTGGCAGTTTGTGCAGGCAGGTCAAGCAGGCAGGGTTGCCAGCTCTCTTGCTGGTTCGGTCTGCTGTTTGTTTGAGGTGTTTCTGTTGGCTGCTTGATTCTGGGCTTTTCTGCTAGTAATGGTTTTAACACGGCCGAAAACTGTGGTTGGTACAAGTGTATGTGACCAAGTGGAGCCCTCCAAAAAGGATGCATCTGTACAGACCCATTCCTGCCCGCAGTGTTTGAGCTTATCGGTGGTTTCAGGTGGTGCTGTGAAGGAGGCCTGCCTACGGTGTGAACAGGTAAACGACCTCTTTTTGCTGGTGGCCGAGCTTAGGGAGGAAGTTGAAAGATTAAGGAGCATCAGGGAAAGTGAAAGGGAAATAGACTGGTGGAGTTCA
>VWZP01000233.1:8059-22214 GCA_013396995.1 Dicaeum eximium
TCCCTAGATATATTAGACCTTGGGAAAAGGAATAAAAAATGCAGCCTTTGGTTGCTGCCTGTATTTTCTAGACACAGTGCCCTGACATTGAGAGCAAACAGTTATTAAATAAACGCATTGTTAGGCATGCTTTTAGTCCTGACACCTCTGGTAAATCTGCATTTATTATTTAGTGAATTAAGTGGTTTTAAATCAAGTTATAATCGGTGGGTGCCCTTGTGCTTGGTATTTTATATCCTCCTGTGCATGCTTTGTTTGCAATTTCTGTACTATTTCTTTAGGTGCATTATATATTTTCCTTGAAATAGCATCACACACCGCTCACGTGGGTCCCCAGCTTCCCAGGAATGCTCCTGCCATTAACAGTTTGATGTCCAGCCCTGTCCCTGTCCCTGTCCCTGTCCCTGTCCCTGTCCCTGTCCCCACCACCTGTCCAGGTCTATCCCATGAAAGGAGACCTTTGGAAAATCCTCTTTATTGCCAAATTTCATTGAGTTTGTGGGCTCACAGCTTGGGAAGATTTTCCTGCAGGAGACAGAGGATGTTCAGGGATGCTCATGGAGTCCAGGACAGGTGACCCCAGGGCTCAGGATGCAAAGGGGAGCCAAGCTGAGCCTGATCCCAGCAGCCCTTTGGGTCTCTCATTCACCTTCTCTTCTGTTGAGAAGGTGCTGGGGAGCAGAAGCTGAGTGAGAACGGGGCCACCTCAAGCTCAGGTTGGTGTTTTGGCCACCTCAGCAGCACCACAAAGGCCATCTGTCACCCTGCCCATGAGTGTGAGGTCCCTCCTGCCTCCATCTCTCCACAGTGTGGTCACCCCCATCTCTCCACAGTGTGGTCACCTCCATTTCTCCACGGCCTCCTCTGACCTGGAATGGTCAGGACAGAGCCTGGACACATCACCCAGCAGGGCACCGCCCTCAGTGCCAAGGATCAGGTGTAAGAATCATCTCACTCAACTTTTTTTGGTCCTTAGTGAGCGACCAAATCCTGACCTGGCTGAGCCCTGCTTTATAACGCCACCCCGCTCTCAAACGTGAGAGGAAGGGGCTTGGCCCACACCCCATCACTTCCAGGCTGATTTCCCACAGCCTGGCAGGAAACCCTGCCCTCCCNTTTCCCATTTATCTCCTCTGCCTGGTGAATATACATAAATATGAGCAACTGTGTCTGCCAGTGACCTTACCTGCCCTGACTAAATTCATGTAGTGTCTGTGAAGATAATTCGAAAGCCATAAGAAGATAATAAAAAAGGAAAGATAAAAAAAAAAAAAAAAGGGAAAAAAAAAAAAAAAAAGGCNAAAGGGAAAAAGAAAAAAAAAAAGGGCGAGCATTGTGGTTTGTATTCTCTTATCTAACCTTCTGCAGGCCCGGGTGGGAGTGCAGTCCCTCGCTATTTAAAGGGATGCTGCAGTTGGGAACTGCACGAGGCAGCTGCTCACAGGGACGGCGATGGCACAGCCACGGGTGCCACCAGAGACAGGGCTGGGCAGGCCCTGTCCCCTCTGCAGTGCTCACGGTGTCCTTTTGGGTGGGGAGGGGAAATCTCCCCCAGGAATGTCAGCCTGGCCTGGCCCTTCCCCCTACCCAAATCTAAGGGGGCATCCCAGCAGGGAAACCCATGGGGGCAACAAATGGGTGTAGGACCCCAGCACGAGCTGCTGCTGCAAAGACTGAGCTTGGGAAAACATCTCTGGGTGTGATTTTTATGGGGTTTTTCCATCTAAAAATCCCTCTGCAGCTGAAGGCAGGAGAGGCCACTGATTGCAGGGACGGAGGGAATTATCACAGGTGTCATTGCGGCAGCGTCACCTCGGAGCAGAAGGGCTGGTCAGATGGACAGGAGCCAAAATCATCCAGGGGAGCAAAATACGGCCACGAGACCCCGAGGAGATAAAGCAGCAGGCTGGGGAGGGAGATCCTGAGATTTCCCCAGCTCCAAGGAATGCTGCAATCTCTGAAATCGCTTCCCCGTGGAATTAAACCTCTGCTGCCCGAGCCGTGCTGGGCCTGGCTCTGCCCACCCTGCCCTGGCCTTGAAGGCACGAGGCTCACATCAAAACCACCCCCAAATCCCTCAGAGCTTTGCCCAAAACCACTCTGGGCTCTTTTCCCCCCTTGGCTTTGCGGCTTTGCGCTGCTGGGATCTAAGCATGATAAGCCAAACCATCACAGAGCTGGGAGTAAAAAGCTTTGGAAGAAACAACAAAAAAAAGCCCTCAATGTGCAAATAAAATTTGTGGTTAATGGGGTCACCACAGCTCTGGGTCCTGGTCTAGCAGGTTCTCAGCCCTCAGGAGCAGAGGGATGCTTGCAGGCAGCCAGGTGCTCATCCTTCATGGCTCAGGCTGCGATGCTGAAGCACCCAGAGCTCCTTGGGTGAGGACAGTCCCTGCCCGAAGTTCTCCCTTGGTCTGAGCCGCTGCTGCAAACCCCAATTCCCAGAGGAAGAGGAGCTGGGGGAACACAGGGCAGCAGCCAGGGCAGCAGGTAGGACCTGAGGGAGAAGATCCCAATGGGAAAGGGACAGGGACAGCCCCACGGGCCAGCAGCGAGGTGAGGGACACCCACAGGAGGGACAGGGACACCTCGGCCGTCCCCGGCGCCACCCCCCGGACACGGCGGGGCCTTTCTGCCGCCTTTGTTCGGCAGCTCCGGAGTGGTGTCGGCACAAAGGCGGAGGTGAAAGGGGTTAATTCGGGGGACAGAGGTAGGATGTGAAGATGCAGAGCAGGACAATGGGCCGCCTTCCTCTTTTGTCAGCGCGGCCATTGTGCCGCGTGTGAAAAATGAAATCTGTTTCATTTTCCTCCCAGATGCGATCGGCGCCTCTATTTAGAAGCCATCAAAAAAAGCAATCCAAGTGCTCCCGGGGGTGGGGGGAGCTCCAGGGGGGTGCAGGCCTGCCAGACACGGGTGTACCCCACCCCACAACTGCCTTCATTTATTTATTTATTTCGCTGTTTGGCGTTAATTTGGATTTAACCCGCTCCCTGCCTCCGGCGCTCCAGTGGCTGGAACAATACTGGAAGTCAGCAGGGCGAGTCTGGGGGAGCACCAGGGCACAGAGGTTGGGACGAGCCCAGCTCCCAGCTCTCCGTGCCCATCCCATCTCTGTGTGTCCCACCTTGTCCCCTGCTACACCCCTCAGTCCCCCTCTGTTTTTGCAGCTCCGGAGCAGCTGATAATCAATAATTTCCCTTCATCCTCGCAGAAGCAGATGAAAGTGGAAGCAAAGCCAGTCCCAGTGCCCTCTCCCCCCTCCCGTCTCTCCCCAAACCAATCCCTGGGTTCGCTACCAACGTGAGAAATTTTCACCTCCAGAGAAGGTGTGAAACTTGGCAGTTTTGTTCCCTCCAAAGGGAATTACAGCCCTCGCAGAATGCAAACAAACAAACAAATGCAAATTAACCAGGAAAAGCACGGCGTTTTTTCAATACACGTTTTAACATTTGCCCCAAATTAACAAATCCAGCTGGAAACTTTCAAGTTGTATTTTTTTTTCCCATCCAAATCCACAGCTGGTTGTCCCTTGAGATGCCAGTGTGGGTGACAGCCACCTGGCAGCAGGGGGGAATTTGGGTGGTGGGCAGAGCAACCCCTGAACCCCAACCTGCTCCAAGAACCACCCCAAAAAAAAAAAAAGGAAAACCAGAAGGGAAGGTGGTCAGAGCAAGGGATGCTGGAGAGGGGAGTTGGATTCATCATCCTCCTGCTGCTGGGAGCTCCCTCCAGCTCAGAGCAGCCATGTGAGCCCAAATGACCATTCCAGCCATGCCAGGGGGCACTGCCAGCTCTCCTGCCTCCCTCAGGGTCCCCATCCCCTCCGGCTGGGCATGGCCAGGGGACAAGGCCATGCTGGCCATCTCTGCACAGCCCCCCTGGCCAGCCCCGTCCCTGGTGGGGTTTGGGATCTTCCCCAGGGTGATGAGGGACACTGGGCTGGGGTCAGTGCTCTGGAAGGGGCACGTTTGGTAGCCAGGACACCTCCAAAAGTCCTTTCAGGTCTGTAGTCGCCACATCAGGGTGGTGATGGGTAGGGAGGGAGGCACTCTGGGGGTGACAGACACAGCCAGGGCTGTCCAGGGATCCTGGAGCAGAGGACAGGATTTACCTGCCACTGGGCCTCTCAGCAGCTTCATTCCTAGTCAGGGACACGTGTCCTGCTCCTCATGCCGTCCCCAAACACCCACCCAGCCACGGACACGCTGCAGCCACCACGGGCAGAGTGGCTGGACGGTGACGAGAGGACGTGACTCAGATCCAACTTTTCCCGGCGACAGCAGGTGGGACCGGCGGGAGGGAGCACAGGTCAGCACCATCCTCCTCCTCTCCTCCTCCCTGGCTCTTTGTGCCAGAGCCGGGCAGATGGGTGTCCCTGCCAGCTCGGTGGCCACAGCCCCCTGCGAGCCCGGCTTCATCTGCCAGGCAATAACCCCGTGCTCCCCGGCACCCCCGCATTGTGTCCCCGCACGTGTCGCAGCCTTCTGGCGGCGCCGGGCCGGCTCCGTCCCCTCGGCATCCCGGGAGAGGCACCCCACGGCCGGGGGAAGGCAGGATGGCGACTTGACGGGGAGAGCGTGGGTGTCAGATCACATAAATCAAGCTCCAGAGCCTTCCTATTTAACACACTCTTCCCCTTCGAGTTGTCAGTGAAACCGTTAATTAATTAGCTAATCCCGCAATGAAGTGGATTCTAAATGGAGCTCCCCTCCCTTCCCCCCATTTAGGTAATTACTGCTGAGGGAGCTTTTGTCAGTGTAATTTTCCAGCAGGGACAGCCCCGGCTGGCGGAGGGAGATGAATTTAAAGAGGGGGGGAAATCATAATGCACACGGGGGATAAAGGAGCGCACTTTGGAGCCACGGCAGGGCCAGGACACCTCTGTCCCGGCCACGGAGGTGACCAGCACAGGACGTGTCCAGCACCCACGTGTGGGAGACGCTGGGAAAAGCTCATCCCAACCTGCTCCAAGCTGCCATAGCAGCAGCCCAGCTTCTCTTTGCTCACACACGGGCTCCATCTCCTCCCTGCCTCCCCCAGGACATGTCCAGGCTCTGGACAACATCAGAGTGCTCCATCCAAGGCCACTGAATGGGGCTCTGAACAACCTGATCCGGTGGGAGATGTCCCTGCCCGTGGCAGGAGGGGTGGAACAAGATGATCCTCAAGGTCCCTTCCAGCCCAAACCCTTCTGTGACTTCCTGATCCCTGCAATGACGGTGGCAAAGTCCCTGCAGGTTTCCCACACCAGGTCACACCAGGTCACAACCTTAAAGCCCCCACAACCCACCCAGCACCTCCCAGCTACACCTTCAGCACCTCTGAAGAGCTCCCCACAAGAACCTAGGCAGCAGGAAGGAAGAAAAAAACCCCAAAGCCTCCAAGTTCCTTTTCCAAGTTTCTTTTCCAAGCCAAGCCAACGGGGATGGGGTTTCCATGGCTGAGCAGAGCAATCAGCCAGGGGGCCTTAGCCCAGCACCTGTTGGGGCGTTTATTTCAGAGTCAAGGCACCAAAACAGCACTGGCACATCAGGAGCAGCACTTCTCCTTCACATCTTGCTCTTTCCACGGCCCTGCACAGCTCCAAGTCCCTTTTTGTTCCTCGCTACGTCAAGCAAAGTTTCCGAGCGAAGATTTTTCAAAGGCACGCCGGTTTTAGATCCTCAGCCTGGTGTCCCCGAGCTGTGCTGTGTCCAGCAGAGATAGGGCAGGAGCGGTGCCAGCTGCCTGCTGCAGCCCAGCCGCCTTTGAACTGCCGGGCTCTGCTCCCAGCCCTGCTCCAAATCAAAGGATTCTGCTGCAGAATCACTGCTCGTCTCTCATCCGGGGGCAGAGGAACCTCTGGGTGCTGACAGATCCCAGTGCAGCCACAAAGCTGCAGATCTGCCCTCCCCCAGGCACCGGGGGAGGTCTGATGGGTGGCAGAAATATGGGTCTTGGGGATTTCTCCCTCACCCTAAAAATCTCCCTGGAGCGTTTCTGTGTGCTGAGCTGAGGGAAAAGGGTGAGAGCCCCTTCCAGTGGGTACCAGAGCTTCCAAGCAGAATTTGCTCTTCACTACAGGAAAATCTGCTCACTGAAGGGAGGTTGCTCTAATTTAACAGGTGCCTGCAGCCTGTCTGTAGGGCAAACATTCCCATCTCTTCAAGAGGTTCCCTGAGCAGCCAGCCTGCACCTGGCAAAGAGAGCCACAATTTCCATCCTTTCCCACATACTAATTTCCCCTGGGACACAGAGCAGCCACAGCTCCTTTTGGAAGCTTGCTTTATCCTACCAGGCTCCCAGGAAAACCTAATTACCACCCAAAATGACCTGAGAGAAGCATAGGTGGTGAAGGCAGAGCTCCTCTTTCTGACTCTGGGGTTGCAGCCAATGGGGTGGTACAGCCGAAAGTGGTTTAATACCCTATTTTCTCCCCAAATACAGCTGGGGGGAAACAGGGATGCAGCTCTGCAGTTTCTCATGGGTTGGTTCTGCTGGTGGTGCAGGAGTTCCCACTCCCATCCTTTCATGTGGTTTCTTCTCTCCCAGCTGCCTGCAAAGTGTGGCAGGGGCAGCTCTTGGTTGTTTGTCCTCCCAAGGAATAGATTAAACCTCAGCATTTCGCTCTAGAAATCAAAAATAAAACTTAAAATGACATCCCAGGACAGCCTGGAGAAATGCTGGAGGTATTCTGGGCACAGGACCTGTTCTGGGGTGTTCTGGTCCAGTAGTGGTGAGGAGCCCAGAGATGCCTGGGAGGGGATCGTGGGGCTCTGCTGAGAGCATGGAAGCTCTTTCATAAGTTGTCGTGGAAAATTTGGGTGTTTTTAGAGTTAAAGCCAGGACATCTGAGAGGCTGAGCAGGACACAGTGGGGTGGTGGCTCGGATTTGGGCTGTAAAATCAAAAACTAAAACAAGGCAAGGGCTTAACGCTGCACTCAAGGGATGCTGTCCTGGGCAGCAGCATGGATGAGGCGCGGCGAGGGGCTGATTCCTGATGGGAAACCTCACCCAAACCTCACCCAAATCCTTCAGCTGAGCCAGAAGCGCCTCTGTGGAAGGGCTGCTCCCACCAGGACAGCAGCGGGAGGAAAACCAGCCCAGCCCAGCCGCTCTCCATCCCGCGGCCGCAGAGCCGGAGGCTGTGCCCGGCTTTGGTCTGCACCTCTCCTCTGGCTCCTGACAGAACCGAGAGCACCCAGCTGGGACATGAAGACGCAGGGCTGACCCCGGAGGGGCTTTAGGAGCCAGCAGAGCGGCCGGGCGCTGCCGTGTGCCATCGCTGCGTGTCCCTCCCGCGGTGGCAGCGCGCTGTCCCGGCCGGCGCTCCGGCCCCGGTAAATCAGCGCTGACAGCCCCGGCAGCGCTCCCGCTCCCGGGCAGCTGCCGCGGGCAGAGGTCCAAGGTCAGCTAAGTGTTTAATGGGCCTCCTGCGAGCACCCGCGATGAAAGGAGGGAGCATATGTCACCGCCTGGGCCCCGCCGCTGCTTTCACTGACACTGCCATGCTTCCCGTGCTTCCCGTGCTTCCCGCTGCTTTCCCAAAGCCATCTCCCTTCCCAGCAGCGCGGCAGGGACTGCTGTGGCCTTTGGCACCCGTGTGCCTGTGACTCGAGCCACGGACAGACGGTGGGTGCCCAGGGCACCGGGTCCTGCCAGGACAAGGGAACTGCTGCTTTCCACACAGTGACGAGCAGCCAACCCAAATCAAGTTTGGTCCCGGCTCTGGTTGAGGTTTCCCTGGACTGACTTAGACCCGAGGCTGAGCAGGAGAAGGGAAAGGTCCATGAACCTTTACAGCGCTGTGATCAGGAGAAACACAGTGAAAACACAGCCCCTGGGCCAGCGTGGTCCTTCACGTCCCTTGGCCAAGCACAGCTGGAGCCAGGCAGCCCTGACAGCCCAGCACGGTGCTGTGGCACTGGGAAAACACATTTCCAAGCCTCAAACAGCAATTAATGACCAGCTAGCCAATGGCTGGGCTGGGTGATCTCAGAGGGCTTTTCCAACCTTAAAGATTCTCTGATTTCAGCAGAATAGCCTCACCCAAAATGAAAAAGGTGTCATACTCTGGCTCAAACTCAACATCTCGGAGCTGCTGAAGCATTTTGGCATCTGAGTGTCCCCTGTTAAATAAATTGGATTTCATTACCATTACCTCTCCATCACCATACTCTGCAGTGCCCCCACACAGCTACAGGTGACTCTTCTGTATAAAACAATGTCTGGATGAACTGGTGATTCCAGGCTGGTTTCCTGTGCTTGGCAGTTTGATAACTTCGAACAGCCACTCTTTTACCAGGCACCTTCCAGTCAGGCAAGAAAAGCTTTTCCCACTGCTGCAGCCAAAGGCTCGGGGTTGTGTGTCCTTACCAGGGCCACAGGTTACAAAGAACCACCCAAATAAAAAAAAAATTAAGGCTTCTGAGCCCAATCAGAGCTGAAGTCCCACCCACCCCTTTGCAAAACCTCCTGCCTTTCTCCGAAGGGAAAAAGGAGCCACCTCTGCCTCTGTCCCACAGCAGCTGTCCCTCCTCCACCCCTTCATAGCCTGGCTCATGACCTTCTCATGGCCAAACCCACGGGGAATCGGGGTTGTGCTCGCCCTGACCAGCTGCCTGGACACGGGTGACATCCCGGGAAAACACTGCCCAGGCTGTGCTTCCCCACGTTTGTGAGGGCTGGAGCAGAGGAGAGCTTGGCTGCAGGGAGGCTGCTCCATCATCTGCCCACCCTGCACCTCAGCCTGACTGCAGCAGCTCCCAGATTTTGAGGGGTGGAAAGGACGAGCAGGGGGTGTGGGAGAGCAGAGGGCTGAGCTGCACGTCTGGGGGTGAAGCAGCAGGGAGAGGCGGCCTCTGGGGAGGGGGAATGGCAGGTTTGCTTTTGCAGACTGAATCAAACGCCGGGAAGCTGGTGAATTAGCTCTGTTTGCTGAGCAAACGCTGCCAGGGAGGGATAGGCACAGCAAGAGTGTTTAAGCACACAGTCCTTTATTTGCTAGCAAACATCTCCAGCTCCTCCTCTCCCTCCCCTGCTCCTCTGCACGCCGTGTGCTCCAGAGAGGCTGGATGGTGCCTTCCAAGAGGAGGAGGGGGGAGATCCCCCTGGGAGAAGCATTTTCCTTCACCGAGGCACCTGCAGCAGGGCAGCCAAGAGGAGAGTGGTGACTTGTCCAAAATAAATGATTAAATACACTCGTGCTCTGCACGACTTCTCTGGGCTGTGATTTCCACCCCAAACAGGGCTGAGCTCTGGATGGAGGCACTGAGGGTGCTGCAGGACACCAGGCAGCCACAGGGACTTGGGTGAAGCTGAGCTTGGGGCTCAGCTGCAGAGCAGAATTGCTCCTTGACAGTCAGGACTGGATGGGGTTTTTTGGCCTCCACTGGCCAAATCCCTCTCCAAATCCCTCTCCCAGCTGCAGTTCCAGTGGAAGAAATAGCTGAGCCTGTTCTGGAGCTGCTGTGGGAATATGCCCTTGTCCCTTGGCTGTGCCAAACTGAAGTGCCAGGTCCCCTGTTGTGCTGGGCCCGTGTCCAGGTACAAGATGAGAAATGCCATCTCTGTCACTGGGGCTGGCAGGGGAGGGTGGAGCTGCAAAATAAGAATCTGGAGGAAGAGGTGAAGGCACCAGGGAGGTGAATTCTACCTCACAGCCAGGGGTTGATCTGCATTCAGCTCACAGGGAGCTGCCAAAAGAGCTTTCCCTTGAGATGTCCAGCATTTCCTCTGCTCTGGCGTGCCTGCACACAGAGTGTGATCTTCACCACCCCTGTCTGGGCACCAGCAGCCCCTCATTTGTGTGCACAGAGCTGAGCCTGCACTGCTGGGCTGAGCAGCAGCACTGGGAGCTCCAGAGCGACCCTCAGCCAGGTTCTGCCCTGCTGCCTGGGATTTCTGAGGGCTGTCCTCAAGGAAGAGGAGAAATGATGGAACTTACGCTGTCCATCACTTTCTGGCTCCTAAGCAAGCCCAGACACATCTCTGGAAATTCTGGCTGCCCATCCACCCTGAAATTCCTCCCAGTTACCTGTTGATGTGTGGTATTCTCACAGTCAAAGAGAGAAAGATAATTTCTCACAGGCTCATCCTGTGGGAAAGCTCAGAGAAAGAATTAAAGCAATTATTGTCTCATCCTCTGCTCCCAGTGTTTGTGAAGGACATTTACAAGACAGAGCTGTTCCTGGTTGACCAATAGTGTGAAAAGTGTTTCCTGAAGACCAATCAAGTCTTAGGTCCATGATCATCCCTACAAGGAGTGTGAATTTCTATTAATAAATGCTTTTATGCCTTCTGAATCACAGAGTCTATTGTCACCTTCTTCCCTGTCCCCTAACCCATCAGTGGCAGTTGATGTCCCACATCCCTCTGCTCCTGGGTGATCCCAAACCTCCTCCCACATTCCTCAGGCCTCCCCACGAGGCTCCAGCCCGCTCCAGCCTTTGCCCAACAAGCACAGGGCACAAATCCTCCTCCAGCTCCCGCAAAGACGTCGGCGCCAGTTGCCACCTCCATTCATAAAACATCCCCCACCCCCACCAGCAACTGCTGGAGCAGCTTTTATGGAACAATCCTAATGTTCATTCACCCCTTGAAGGCCAGGTGCTGGGACAGCAGCTGTGCCCCACACGCTGCTGCCTGAATTACTCCTGGCTGGCAGCGCGCGGACCATTCATTATTAAACTGCTCATGTGCTCGGCCCGAGGCTTAATCCAGTGCCACCACTGTGGATACAGGAGAAATCCAGCCATCTGGAAAAGCAGGAACACCCTTTGTGCCTGTCTCTGGCAGCACTGGCACTGCCCTTCATGGTGGTGGTGGCAGCTTTAAGGTGGCTCCAAGGGAAGGCCGTGCCCCGGCACCTCCCGTGGCGCCCCTGAGGAGGAGCATTCGACATGGAAATGCACAAAATGAGGCTTCCTCGAGGTGCAGATTGTTGGTGGTGACAAATGTGCGCTGCAGAAGTGGAGCAGTGCTGGTTTGCACCACCCAGCAGCTCAGTCCAGCCTTGGGAGCTTTGTCTGGGATTAGTGGGAGAAATTGTGGGGAGGGGAAGAGTCTCATGGCCCTGTCCTGGCTAATGCCTTGCTTTTCTCTGGTGCATGTTGCTGCTGGGAGCTGGATCTAATTAGTCCTTGCAGGAAATGGCTTCTCCCGTGGCCTCCTGCTCGGAGGGGAAGGGGGGAGTTAATCCAGGCCAGGGTGGGAACAAACCTCTGCTGAAAGCACCTCCTGATCCCACCAGCAGCCAGCCACACTCTGAGAAGGCAAAAAGGAGCAGGGAGAAGGAATCCTCCCTGTGCCTCATCACTGCTGGTGGCAGGGGAACAAGGAACAGGAACCCTCTGACCCCCAGGTGAGGGGAAGCTCAAGGCACCACCCCACAACAGTCCCAGGCACAACCAGGGCGTGAACCAGAGCCAGGCTCTACCCAGGGGCAGGGGAGAAGCTGCTTAAATAGGCCCAAGGTCCATCCAGGAGGAAGAACCAGAGACAGGCAGAGCTACAACACAGTCCAGGGAGGAAACAAAGGCACAGGGACACCCTTCAGTGGAGCTCCTGGACCCCAGTGAGGCTGGTTAGAGCAAGGAAGGGTAGGCAGTGCTCTGGGGCCCTGACAAGGCTCATCTCTGCATCCCCACTCCCTCCCCATCAGGTATCAACTCAATACAGATATGACCCCCACCATGAGACCTTTCAATTATGTACCTGCCCTTGTCCCCTTTCCTTCTCCTGCAGGGCCACACATCGAAGGGGTTTGGCCTCTCAGGGCTCAGGGCCTGGCTTGCAGGGAGGGCTCAGCACTGCCGTGTTGCCCGTGGTGAGGTGAGCACGTGGAGCTCTGCAGGTGCCTCAGGTCTCCTGTGTGGGTGACAGGGTGCCATCCCCGTTTGCAGGATCCCAGCCTCACACACCGTGGTGATCGCTCCAGGTCTCTCTCCCCACGTTGCTGTGTTTATTAACTGGCTGGGACTAATTAGCTCAAAACCCTGACTCCATTCAGTGTGGGAGCCCCGTCTCCAGGCTGAGCTGTGGCAGCAGGCACTGGTGTCACACAGCTGCTGAGCAGGGCCTGTCTAACCCCAAATATCGGAGTGGTGGTCAGTGCTCGGGCAGCCCGAGGAGCTCCTCCCCGCGAGGATGGCCTGGATTCAGTGCAATTCAGCACTACAGGCAAGCCAAGGCTCTGATTTACTCCGAGGTCAAAAGGTGGGACAGGAGAAGAGGAAGGAATTTATCACCTCCTGCTGCAGAACCAGCACTGGGAAATCTCTCCTTGTGCTCCATCACCTGCAGTGCACAGCTGGACATAAAGGCACATCTCCCTTTCTGTGCTGGAGCAACGACCTCCAGGACCAGGGCAGGGCAGACACGTGTTTTGGTGGCCTGGCTAACACCTTTACAGGTCACTGAATCGTGGAATCATGGAATGGTTTGGGGTGGGGCAGATCCTAAAGCTCATCCAGCTCCAAATTCCTACCACAGACAGGGAAACCTCCTGCTAGGTCAGGCTGTTCAGAGCTCAGCCTGGCCTTGTCAGTCTGCTCTTCTTCCTCTCCCTGTGCCTTCTCCAGGCTTTCCTGATGCCTCCATCAGTCCCAGCTTCCCAGGCAGAGCTGGAAGAAGGGAGCAGTGATTGGAAGGTGAGCAGAGACATGGCAGCTCAGAGAATTGCTCCACAAACACGGAATGTTTCTGCTGCTGGCAGACCTGGTGCCGGTTTAGAGCATTGGTTTTCACCAGACTCAAGCACAGCTCGGAGAGAAACCAGCTGGGAGTGCTGGTACATTCCATGTCCCTGGACAGCAGTGCAGGGGCTCAGCCCCACTGGTGGGTGTGCCAATCCCTTCCCCTTTTCCCCTGTTCCCCTGTTCCCGGCTTTCTGTCTCCAGGAGATCCAGCGGGATCTGGACCGTGCTGGCAGCAGGAGCACCCCCAGTCCCTGGGCAGAGCCGTGTGCAGGGTGGGGCTGCTCCTTCTGCAGCGAGCTCAGCACGGT
This sequence comes from Dicaeum eximium, assembly GCA_013396995.1. Lineage (NCBI taxonomy): Eukaryota > Metazoa > Chordata > Aves > Passeriformes > Dicaeidae > Dicaeum > Dicaeum eximium. Next base: position 21,049 of record VWZP01000233.1, read on the forward strand.
CACTGCTCTTATCAGCCCCTGCAGGCTGATAGCCAGTGACCTCAGCCAGCTGTGAGACCCTGGACACCACACCTGAGGCTGCCCGTGGAGAAACCCCTGAGGGCTGAAGGGGTGAGCGCCAGCAGAGTCCATCTGTTTGCTGCTCTTGTTTCCAGCCATGAAGCCCAACAGCTGCCTGAGCTTCTGGGACTAAATCATGGGCAAAGGAGCCCTTCTGGTCCCAGAGTTGGTGTCTGAGAGCCCGGGCAGGCAGTGCCACCCCTGGGCTGGGCAGAGGGTGTTCACAGCCTGCTGCCCAGAGATGTTCCCCTGCAGGCAAGGCTCTCCTGGCTCAGTGTGGCAGGTGACCAACCTCTTCCTCAGTTCCAGTGCCTGGAGGGGCTTCTGCTCTGCTGGCCTTTGTAACTGTGCAGGCACACCCACCCCAGCTCTGAGGTGGGGTCTCCAGCCCGTCCTTGCACCCTGGGGACACTTTCCAGCCCCAGCAGCCCTTGGACAGCCCTGGGTGTGAGATCTGGCTGCATCCTCCAAGGCTGGTGGCTCCTCAGCCCTTTCCTCTGAAGGACTTTGCCCTGTGCCCCACACCTGGAGCTGAGCAGGCTGTGAATAAAGCTTCCTGAGATCAAAACCCACATCAAAAAAAGTCAGGGAGAGCCCCCGGAGCCCTCCAGGGTGGCTCAGGTGTGTCCCCATGCACGTGTGCACACACACACGCTGCTCCCCACCTCCTCTCCCTCCTCCTGCTCCTTCTCCCTCTTTCATCCTTCTGAAAGGAAACCTGATGGTTTCTGGGCTTTGTTGGTGGTTAGGAGGACACTGGATAAAGAGTCTGAGAAAGTGAAAGAGGGTGCACAGGGCTGCAGGAGGAGAAGGAGGGCAGAGCAGGAGAAGGAGGGATTCTCGCTATCTACAAGGGAATTAAGGCGCTTTTACCAGAGTGAAGAAATCAGCTAAAGAATGGCAGGCGAACAAAAGCAGCAAGGCTATGGACAAGTCGCTCTGAATAGATCCAGATCCCCTTAAGTTTGTAACACCCCCTACACACTTCTTTTTTTCCCCTTCCCCCCCTTAAGCCTCTGCTCCTCACTCCTTCCAAGAACAAATGCAGAGCAAGGGGAAAGAAAAAAAAAAAAAAAAAAAAAAAAAACCACCACCAAAGGGGAGGG
>VWZP01000233.1:41631-58314 GCA_013396995.1 Dicaeum eximium
GTCTGTGGCCCAGGGCACAGCAGCAGCCGGGGGAAGCCAGCTCAGGCCATGGGGGATCCCCATTCCTGCCCCCTGGATTGGGGAACTCCAGGTGAGACGAAGAACAAAGAGACACGGGGAGAAGCTCCACCAGCACCTTCTCCTTCCAGGATGAGCTTTTCACAACCAGCACACACAGCTTCCACAGTGAGGCAGAGGGGTCAGAAATCCTCCACTCCCTGGTGCCTGGACAGCAAGGAGGGAGCCAGCAGGTGAAACCAGCGCTTCATTTGCCTCTCCTCTCCTCCAGCTTCTCTCCTGCAAAGGGATATCAAGCCACAGTATCAGCTTTAGCTGGAATCTGTCACCTCTCCCACCAAAAAAAAAAAAAAAAAAAAAAAAAAAAAAAAAAAAAAAAAGCAAGGAGGTTAATTAGATGTTTGCAATCCAATTTACATCTTGTTTGTGAAACCAGCATTTCAGCTGTAACCCAGCCTGGGAGCCCCCCGTGCCCTGGCTCTTTTGCTAAATTTATTTCACAGCTTTGCAGAACTGGCTCAGCCGGGTCAGAACTCTTCCATTATCATTTTATCGCTGCCTCTTACTCTGTAATTACAAGCTGCTTCCCTCTCCCCCTCCCTCCTCTCCTTCCCCAGCCCCCTCCAAGCACAAGGTGGGAGATGCTGGTCTTGCTTTAAGCTCCTTCCACGATTTGTCTCACCCACCGAGGCCGGGCACAGCCTGGCCCTGGTTGCAGCAGATAAGGCAGGGAAGGTGGCTGGGAAAGCAGGGGGAGGACGCTGCTCTCCACTCCCCCCTCCCCAAGGATTCGAATATTCAGATGCACCGATGAATAGCAATGAGAGCTGGGAATGAAGGCCTGGGAAGTCAGCGCTGGAGAGGCTGGAGCCAGTCTGGCAGGAGGGAGATGAGCTGCAGAGTCACGGGAGGCTGTGGCACATCCCCTCGTGTGTCCTGGCCCGACCTCAGCTGCTCCCAGGGAAGGTACTGCTTGGAATGGGCCAAAACTGTGCCAGCAGAGATACAGAGATGTCCAGAACTCCAATGTGTGCCCTGTGGAAGTGTGCAGAGGGGCTTTGGGAGCCCTGTTGGCCAACATTCCCAGCAAATTCCAGCGGGAGGGAAGGGTCCTTGAGGAGCATGTCAGGTGCAGAGCCAGGAACCAGCATCTCCCCGGGCTTCCAGCAGCTCCTCTGTGCCCACAGCACAGACAGCCACAGGGACTCGAGTCCCAAGCTGGCAGGGCCACCACAGGACTGTCCCCAGCCAGCAGGGTCACCGGGCCCCACTGGGACATCCAGGAGCAGCAGCAGGACCCCACACCAGGTACCCTCTCCCCCAGCCCCCTCGGCATTACATCCCAGACCCTCCCCAAAGGCTCCTGCACGGGGAAGGGGCAACATCCAAAACTCAGGATGAAGGGCTTCCCTGGGGAAGTTCAGGGAGAGGAAGGGACAGGCAGAGGGGTGTCTGCACCTCTGGGCTCTGTCACATCTCGGCCATGGGGATGGGACATCACAGGATGCCAAAAGTGAGTTTGGGATGGAGGTGGCCACTGTCCCTGCCCTGGGAGGAACAGCCCCTGCCTGGCTGTGGGGACAGGGCCCGGATGCAGCTGGACACAGCCAGCAGGGCCCTGCTTTGTTGTAAAATTTGGCTTCCTTTCAGTCACCTGTGACACGAATCAGACAAGAACTCGCGGGCAGCGTGAATACACACACACAGGGCCGGCTCAATCGCCCATGAGAACGTTCATGTAATTAACGGGCAGCCAGCTTTTCTTTCATGTGACAAAGGAAGGATGGGGGGTATTTTTCTGTACCCATCCCCTGAGAGCAAGTTCCAGCAGGACTGTTCACAGGAGCACAGCACAGCCTGTGAGCAGGACCTGGGGCAGGGAGGGATGAACCACAGGCCCCTTTGCCCAGCCCTGATTTCCCTTCATGCACAAACTGGGTCCTTTCCCGTCCTTGGGAGAGTTAAAGCCTCACCTCTGCTGCACCCACAGTTTGATAAAATGGCACAAGGACGGATCTTTCTGCTGTGCCACACTCTGAGCAGCCCCCACCCTGTACTGGAATCCCCCCAGGATCACTGGGGCCAGCGTTTAACTCACATCCCCCTCACACCACGCCACAAACACCCAAATTCCAAATTACCAACCCTGGAGCACACCTGGCTCTGCCTGTCTCGTTCAGCCCACAGTGTCCACGGCCACACAACCAGCACAAAGACACCTCGGTCCCTCCCGAAAACAAAGATCAAAGCCCCCGCTGGGAGCTGAGGGTGCCACCCCCTCCCGCCGCTGCCGCAGGGACATTAAAACCCCATTAACCTGGGGTTGTTGTTAATCGCGCAGCATTACCCGGTGGGGACAGCCCTGGCTGTGAGTGCCCGGGCTGCCGCCAGCTCCCCCGGCCCGGCTCCAGGTGACACAGGACGAGGTGGGACTGGTTTATAACCGCGCCAGCCCCGGATAATGAATTTCCTGCACGAGATTGGAAATAATCACCCCGAGGCAAGGCAGGGAGCGGGCTGCAGACGCCTCTCACCCCGCGGAGGATAATCCCCTTTGTGCCTGGGCTAAGGGCAAGGCGAGCAAACCGCGATTCATCATCTGCTTGAACCTCGTCCATCCTCTGCCAGGTGATTTCAGTCCTGCTGCTGAGCAAACCCCACGGCGGGCAGAGATCCAGGCCAAAATCAACCCCGGGGCTCAGAGTGGTCACTGTGGAGCCCTCCCAGGACACAGAGGGGACACTTTCAGCACACAGGGCAGGTGAATGCCAGGAGAGCAAAGGCTCTGCATGGAGGCTGGAGCCCCATCAAGGCCTCACTCACAGCTCTGTGATATTAAAGCTTTCCCCTCATGCATAGAAGCAGGCAGGGGGGCTAATTGCTTCTTATGACACTATAATGGTAGGACTATTTACACTAGATTAAAATCCAATTCATAATGAGGTATAATAACTTTGCAAATGCCAGGATTTGTCAAAGGGTGAGCGGTGCCACCGAGACGGAGCTGAGCAGCCTCAGACCTGGGGTCTGAGCCCTGCCACGGCAGGAAGGGGCTCTTGGCAGAGCGAGGGTGGGGTTTGGTCGGATTCTCCCTCTTTGGTTGCTTCTTCCATAGGTTAAGCAGAAGGGATGGTGGAAGGGAGCATGGAGCACGGCCCTGGAACAGCTTTACAGCCAAACAGGCAAAGGCACTGCCAGAGCAAGGGGATGGACAGGGGAAATGGGTGTGGACAAGAGCTGGATGGACCACAGAGCTGCTGGGCGTTACCTCAGGAACAGAGCTCCTTCCCCAGCTTGTTTGTTCCCGATGCTGATAAACCAAAGTCCCGTTGGGATCCACCAGGCACCAGGGTGCTGAGGCAGCCTCTGGACCAGGATCAGCCACTCGCAGGGAAAACCTCCCTTGCTGGATGTCACACACCAGGCCACACCCGCGGGCACTCACCCTCCCCGCCCAGGGCACGGTGACCCTCCGCAGTGACCGCCAGCCCAAGGACAGGGCACACACCCCCGGGTGCTGCTCCTGCACTCAGGGGATGTTTGCCCCGAGGGAAAGCCAGGGCTGGGGCTGGATCCAGCTGGGATTTGCTCCGTGCCTCTCCATTCCGTGTTAGGGGTGTGACCTTGGGTGAGCCCAGCCGCACATCACTCCTGAGTGCTCAGAAGAGTGTTTGGAGGTGTTTGTTTATTCCCCGCCAGTGGCACGGACTGACGGTGCCTCTGAATGCCAAACAGCGCTCGGCTCTGTTCTGACAGCCTGGGTGGCTCTGCTGGGGATCAGACAGAGCCCAAGGAGCTCCATTTGCAGAAGGAAGGTTTGTCCCAGATCCCTGGGATTGCTCTGTGCAATCCCTGTGCCCTGCCGAGCGCGCTCGCTGCGGTGCTGCCCCTTGCACGGGGGTTAAGGACCGGAGCTCGGGTGTCCCACAGGGGTCTTCTGATGGATATCAGCCCCAGAGAGAGCTCCAAAGGCCCTGCCATCACCTGAGGGGCACCTGCAGAACACAACAAGGCCCAGGCTAAGCCGAGGTGAAGGGGTGTGTTGGGATGGATGAAAGTTTGACAAGAAAGTCTCACAGATATCTGCTTGGCAGAAAGATTTTTGAATGTAGAAACTGAGAAAGGAATAGAGATGGAAGCAAGTTTTGATACAGAAGAGTAACAAAGGTCTAAAGGAACTGCTGAGCCAGTCTCACTGGATAACTAAGAAGGCAAAGGGTGTGTTATAACCTTGCCTTAAGAAAGGTTTTTATGACTTAGAACAAAGAATAAGCCCACCTCGAACAGGAGATGTTTTTTACCAAGCAGAAAAATACAAGAAGTAAATAGGCATGCTGATGTTGTAAGTAGAAAAAAGGTCTCAGAATTTTCCACTGCAAGAAAACTGAAAAACCACTTCTTGCTTAAACTGTAACATACTAGCCTGTTGTGATTGGAGAACAATGACATGAATATTGTAATGTCAGTAGTTATGCTAGGCTATAGATAATAGTGAAGGTATTGATTGGGTGCTGTGTATTAAGATGATCAGTAAAGAACAGTATATAATGTATTGTAACCAGTACTAAGAGGACTCCAGACATGCCCACAGCTGTGGCTGGTGGATTTAGGCTGGGCTCTGTCACCCATGCCCCGTGATTGCTGTCTGGATACAATAAACAGCATTTTACAGAGCCCTCTGGAATCCCACATCTCTCTCTACGCTCTCACAGGGGTGCTCAGGTAAGTGTGAGCTCCGGGGTGCTGACCTGAGCCACCCTCCCAGTGCCACCAAGCTCCCCAAGCCTTCCTACACCTCTGTTTGCATCCAAAACCAGCCATCTGCTAAAAAACCTGATGGCAAAGCCTCCAGAAAAGCAGTTCCTCAGCACCCGGGGCTGTGGATTTGTCACTCGTCCTGCTGACACTCAGTACCCGCAGCTTGCGACTGCCGGGTCACACACAGCAAGGACAAGGACAGCTGGAGGGAATATTGATTTCCTGAAGGGTGAGGCCCTCTCCTCAAATAAACCTTTCCCTGATGGGAACTCTGGAAGAGCTACCATGTGCACAGGAACACAGGAGGAGAGCTGAGTTACAAAAATAGCAAAAAACCTTCACACATCCCATGCTCAGAAGAAAATCAGCTGAGCCTCACGTACAGCGAAACCAACTGAACTGTCCTAAACCCACCTTCACCTCAGCAAAGGGCTCTTCTGGCTCCACAGAGCCTTCTCCCCATGCCCAACAGGAGCATGTCCCTTCAGCAGGGCACAGCAAGCCCCACTCCAGCCTCTCCAAGAAATGGGAGTGGTTTTGGTTGGATTGAAGCCTTGTCCTCAGCAGCTCCTGGTGGTGGCAGAGCCAGGAGAGTCCTGGCAGCCACAGGACTGGCCAAGGAACCCTCTGTCCTGGGAGGGCATGAGCTGCCCACAAGACTCAGGGCTCTGCAGGGGACAAGGGGTGTGGGGACAGGGGAGAGCAGGTGTCTGCCAGGTAGGGACACCTGGCTGGTCACCATGGAAGGGGCACCAGGACAGACCCTGCCTTGTGGTGGGGCTTGAGGTTTGAGGGAGAACGTGAAAAACAGAGCTGCTCCTCACAAAATCATAAAGATCCTTCCCAAGGGAAGGCAGGAGATGCTCCTAAGGTCACCCTCCAGCAGAACACGTGGGTGTTGGATGTTTAAATATGTTCAAGTTGTAAAAGAGGAGATGTGGAGGAACCCAGCAGAGGGAATGAGGCCCGGGGACACCTCTGACCACATGGCACCTCCAGCATCAACCCAAGAAGCTCCTTGGTCAGAGTTTGAACCAATTATCTTCTGGCAAACGTGCTGCACTTCAACTCACCAGCACTGAAAGGGAAAACACCATTTTCCCCATTCTGTTTTTGTTTGTGAGAGGGAGAGCGAGCGGGAGCGGGCAGCAGAGCAGAAAGGGACAGAGGGGATGGCACTGCATCCCAATTGGAAAGAGCCATGGCCACTGCCCAAGTAAAATCCCAACTTTATGACATAATGGGCTTTTTCTAACAGTGCTTGCTATTAACTTCAGCACTGGCTTAAACCCCTTGGCCTCAGGCACAAGCAAAGCAGAGCTCACCCACTGTAAATGTTAATACTGCTTTAGCACTGTAATAAGCTAAAAGGTGGATGCAAGATCTGGCACATTAATTCCTTTTTTCATCTTTTTAGCACATTTCAGGGTAATATGAATAATAAATATTTGAGCTCCTGAAGGTTAACGGATGGATAACCCTGGAGACTGGGACTCCCCAGGTAGGAAGGCAGCAGCTCCTCTCCACATGCCAGTGTCTCCAGCAGTGAGCCAGAGAATTTGCCTCCTCCTGAGAAGTCAGAGTTTCTTCTTGGCAGGGAAGTGTTTGACATTAAAACTTGTTGCCCGGCACATTTGTCCGCACTTCAGATGTTTGGGCTGGGGAATGAGTAGAGGTGGATGTTTCCAAGCACCACGGGGCAAACCTGTGGAGAGAGGGAAACCTCCTCCATCCCAGCACAACTCTGTTCCCATTGAACAAGAGCCAGATTTGGTCAGCAAAGGGCTCTCAAAACTCTTTAGGCTTTGATTAGACCTAATTCCTCCTACAGCCAGCTCTGGATTCACCTGGCCTGAGGCTTGGTGGCAGAGCAAGGGAGCTGAGCATGCACCTCCAGAGTTCTAAACTCCAGCTGAGGGAATGTCCTGGAGGCAGAGCAGTGCATGGACCTGGCCCAGATGTCTCCATCAGCCCCAAGGCTCCTGGCCAGGCCTTGTTTTGCAGGTACTGGCTCTAAATGACAAGGCTCTGATGTTGTCTGGCAGGTGGCAGCCACACAACACCCCAAGGAGAGCAGCTGGGTGAAAAGCTCTGTTGGAGCTGGCACTGCTCTGCACATCACCTCTGGATTACAAAAACGTGGAGAACGGGGCTTTGGGAGAAAGTCACAGTGCTCTGGCACCCAGCCAGGTGCCACAGGAGTGCCCCAGCTCGTCCCAGAGCCATGGGTGAGCTTCCAGGGAAGCAGCCTGGAACGGATGAGGAAAATCTTCTAATCCCAAACAAGGACCATGTCAGGAGAGAACGGATGGGTCTGGTGACCCAGGGAGGGAGCTGAAACCTGTGCTTGGAGAGCAAACACTGGAAGATGAGAATTCCCATTGCTTTATCTACCGACAGAGACCTGGCAGGTAGGAGCACGTGCTGGGAGGAAAGGGGAGGATGAACAGGAGCGTGATCCCTTGGGATGGAGGATGTGGGGCTTTCCCAGATTCCATCTGCCCGTGCAGCTTTGTCTTCTTGACCCTCCAGTACAGACGATGCCCGAGGTGCCCTGTCTGACTAACCACCTTGCTGGGAAAGCCCTGATATTCCAGCAGGAATCCTTTGTGGATTCCCAGGCAGGTGGACAGGAGCACCGTGGGACACTGAGACAGCCAGGACACGGTGTCGGGCTGTGCCAGCGGAGGTGGAGCTGCAGGAGGAAGGTCCTGGCAGTGCCACAAACGCGGTGCAGGGATGAAATCCCCGTCCTGCCCCGGCAGGGCGCTGCAGGAGCTGCGGGGCTGCTGGGGCAGAGATGCCGCATCCCCCGCTTGGATCCCTGAAACTCCGGTGCCCGGCAGCGCCGCAGGAAGCCGGGACAGGAGAGAGCGGGGCTGGCGCTGCTCTGGGAGGACAGCCAGGGCAGCAGGCAGGGGACACGGGAGGGACAGGCTGGGGGAGCCCTGCGGATAGCCAGGGGAGCCAGGAGGGTGTCGGGGTGAGCGCTGCCCATCTCTGGGAGCTCAGCGGGAGCAGCCCCTGGAGGAGCGCGGCTGGGGAGCTCCGGTGGCCGGGGGAGGTGGAGCCGGGGGGCTGCGGGCGCTGCCCACCCTCCGCCGCGCTCGCGTTTGCGCATCCGCATCCAGCGCGGCGAGCCCCGAGCCGGGGAGGGCGAGCTGCCCCCGCCCTGGGGGCTGCGGGGCTGGATCTGGGCGAGGGCACCGTGCGCCCCCCGCCCCACAGCACACACACATCCCCCCCACCCCCGTTTGCCTTTCGTTCTGCTCAGTGTTGCGTGGCCGCCGAGCCCCCCTCCCCTGGCAATCCTTGGGGGATATCAAGGGCAAGGAAGAGAAGGGTTACCTGGAGGAAAGGGTTGCTAAGCAACCCCTCCCCCCGACCCCCCCCCAGCACCGCAAACCCAAAACTCGTTCCAGGCCTGCAACCAGATTAGCATATTAATGAGGCTGTAATTTCCCCGGAATTGTCTGCACGTCTATGCCCGCTCACAGCACACTGGCCCAGGAGTTTGCTATGCAAATAAACTGGTTTTACAGGCTGTGGCTTAATTAACTCATCAAGTTCATCTTCCTAACAAAAAAGGCAGACTAACTGCGGATTAATGGACCTGTGTTTGCTCTTCTTTCTCTCCCCCTCTCACCCACTCCCTCCCGCAGGCTCTGCCTTCCTGCAGATCCCTCCATCCCCGGCCACTCCAGCCTCAATGCTGGCGAGATCCTCCAGCCTCACAAGGAGATAAATCCTGGGAAAAGAGATGGGGAGGGGGGGAAGGAATCTTAACACCGCTTCCAGCAGAGTCGGGGAGGTTTCCTCATCGACTTCAAGGGGAATAAGATGGATCAGGCCTCAAGGATGGTAATTACGCCTTCAGTCGAAGCTGGCAGGTGACCACTTATGAGAAGGAGGTGGCACATCGCGACACTGTCTCTTTAAAACGGTTGTCTCTGCGCGGATCAGGGGTCAGGGATTTTGGGGAGGCGGATTAAGGGACCGTTTCTAAGGGAGCTCTGGCAATCCTGCTCCTTCCCTAAGGGTGCGGGGTCAGCGCAGGCGAGAGGGATGCTCTCCCTCCTGGGTTAATTAGCGAGGCCCTTCCTGCCTGCATCCCATGCTCAGAGGCAAGGTGTCTTTTGAAAACGACCCCAAAAAAGGTAAGTATGAGGATTTGCAGAGTCGCTGAGGGAAAGTTCACGTGGCCAAAACTGTGTTCAACAGCAAATCCCCGGGCTGGGAAGCTTCCTTTGAACATCAACATCGTTGTGATTTCACCTCCCCTTCCCTACCTCTGTTACCCCCTTCCTCCCCTGTGAAGAAGGAAGGAGTTTGCTGTGGAACCTGCACGGGGCACAGGTGTCCCTGTGTCCCTGCCACCAAGGCTGGGAGCAGGAGGGGCTGGCTGGGAGCGCTCAGCCTCGGGGCTGTGTGTGAAGTGGCTCCAGTCGGAGATGAAATGTCTGAGCGGATCTTTGCCCGTCTAATTCCGGCTGTATTGTTAGTTAATTGTAGTTTGACCTCCAGGGAGGTTTTCCACGGCTCAGAAGGTGGCCTGGGATACTGAATTCAGAGCCTGGGGTGGGAATGGTTGCTTTGCCATTCACAGCATGGATTGTGCCAGCCCCACGCACGGAGCCCTGAGGAGTGCAGAGCCCCGGCTCCCGGAAAGGCACCGGGAAAAGGAGGAGCGGGGAATATCTGCAGGGAGGGGGCTGAGCCTGGACCAGGCTCCTCTTGGAAGTGCCGAGCAAGAGGACAAGAGGAACGGGCAGGGACTGATGCCCAGGAAGCTCCACCTGAACATGAGGAAGAGTTTTTCTTCCCTGTGACCAAGCACTGGATCAGGCTGCCCAGGGAGGCTGTGGAGTGTCCCTCACTGGAGGCATTCCAGAACCATCTGGACACAATCCTGTGCCCTGTGCTCTGGGATGAGCCTGCTGGAGCAGAGAGCTCGGGCCAGATGGCCTGGCTGTGGTGCCCATGCTGTGACTCTGGGGTGAGCCATGGCCATCCAGTTTGAGCCCTGGGCCTCCCACCCGTGGTGTCACAGCAGATCTGTGCCCGTCACCCTGGAGCCACCCTCCCACAGCCCCTCCTTGCTCTCAGGCCGCTGGAATCTCCCCACGGCTTTGAGGGGTGGGAAGGGGCTGGTTTCCAGGCAGCTGAGCTGCCAAAGGCCTTCTGGCTGCTCCAGGCACTCAGCTCTGCAACTTCTCAGGAAAGCTCTGCAACTTCTCAGGAAAGCTCTGCAGAGCTTCACACTTCCCTTGGAAGTTTCGGAGCATCCAAATGACACTCGGCTGAAGACCATCCCTCTTCCAGCTCCAGCTGCTTTGGAATGGATTTAAGTTGAAGCTTTCTTGCTAAATTTGGTTTAGACTGGACAAAGTCCTTGAAAAAAATCTAACTGTATTCAGAAGCTTCTCTGCATTCATAGGAAAATGGACTGGCTGACCTAAAAGGTCTTTTCCATCTCTAATTTCTGTGGTTGCATGATTCATCCCTCTTCTTTGAAAGTGTTTCCTACATGAAACGTCTCGTCGGAGGAAAAAAAAATTTATACTAAATAATCTTTTTTCATTTCCTCTCCTCATTGTCGGAGCCTGGGAGAGGTGAGGGATGTGTCTGCTCCCACATGAACCGAGCAATGGAAGAGAAAAGGCAAACCAGGGCTCAGCTGAGCAGCTGAGGAGGAAGCTGCTCCTGCCAGGTGGGGGAGGAGGAGTTGTGCTGGAGATGTCCTTCCCAGGAGCACAGCTGCTCCTCACTTGCTCAGACAGAGAAAACACTGAGCTGGACAACAACTCCTGTCCATCTCCTGTGGACTCCTGTCCATCTCCCAAGGGCAGGGAATGGCCACATCCCAGGTGAGGAGGGGACATCCCTCAGGCTGCTGCTCCCAGGAGACAAAATCACAGTTCCTCAGGATGCTCTTGGGAATCAGCTGTGGGCTCAGCAGTCTCAACGTCCTCCAGGAATTCCTCTCCTAAGAGCTTGCCCAGTTTCCTCTCCATCCATTCAGCTCCACCAACGAGTTCTAGAGACAACTGCTTGCAAGGAGCATGGTTTGTCTGAAACCTTTCTTCTGCCACCTTCACCTGAAGGCACGAAATGGGGTTTGGTCCCCCACTGTCTGTTTGGAAATTCTGCCAAAGACATCACATAACCTCAGAAAGGAAACAAAAACTCCTGAGGTCAGCCAGGACATTCCCCTGGGAATGCACAAGGGCATCTTTCCATCCTACAGCAGCCCTGCATGGGGAGGGAACTGGGAATTACCCCAAGGCAGGGCACGGGACAGATCCCTTGGTTTGTGGCCACCAGGCCACTCCTCAGCCCCCACCCCGGTCCCTGAGGCACTGCCCCAGCCCTGTACAACCCCAGGGAAGTTGTCCCATCCCTGTATCCCTCCTCTCTGCATTTCTGCTACCCCAGTGCTGCAGTTGTGTCTTCTCCCGTGGCTCTCAGGTGACTCCCTTCTCATGAGGGACAAACTGATGATCACCAAATTATTCCCATTTTTCCATTGGATAATGCCTTTCCATCCAATTCCTCTCCCACAGGTTCAGCAGTAGGCACAGGATGATGTTCCTGGAAAACATCTGCTTTCCCCTGGTTTCTGCTTTAAAATCTGAGTGTGAAGTTAGATGCAGGCTCACATCTGGGGATTTCCAGCAAGGCTGGGGAGCTGCTGTGTTTTGGGGCGGGCACCCCACTTAAAGCCACTGATCTGATGGCATCAGGATGGGAGGACAATGGGGGACAGAGCTGCTGTCCCCAAAATGAGGGGCAGAGGGGAAAACAAAAGGGACAAACCCCTGCAGGAAGGCAAACTCAGCGTCTGATCCTGGCTCAATTTTCCCAGGGATTTGGGGATCAGAGGTGGTTTGAATGATAATTACCCATCTTCAGCTGTCACCCAGGAGGTGTTTCTGTGAAGAATTGTTGTGACCATAATATAGGACTTTCAGCTCTTTTTATTTCGTTGATTTAGTGGATTTTCATTCCCTCTTTTCTTTCATTTTCTGGAAGCACTATAAACCCAAAGTCCTCCAGCATCACCCCTCGCTGCAAAAATGCAGATTTATTTTTCTTTAAACAAAGACTAAAGCTGAAGTGCTTACAGTCAGGGAATCACCCAAAATTTGAACACTTGCCAGGTACCATTTCCACCCTTAACAAGTACCAATCCTTTTTCTAGATGACATTCCAGGACATTGATTTTTTTTTCCCCTCCTCTTTTCTCCAACATCGCTGCTACTTCAACAAAAGGGGCAAAATGGGTTTTCTCATACAGAGGAGGCAATCCAAGAGGTGGAAAGCTGGACCTACACAAGCCGAGCTTTGAAATGAAAATCTGCCCTCTTAGGATTAACGAGGAGAGTGATAAAACAAGGCAACAAATTTACAGAGGGAGTAAATTTCCCCTCAGCTGGCTGCAGGGGAAGCTGCTGCCTGCCCACGAGTTGTGGGGCAGGATGCAAAAATCACCCCCAGCTCACCCTCCGTGGGAGGTCAGACTCCACGCTCGCCAGGGTCCCTTCTGGCCCTAAAATCTATGAATCTATTGATGCTCTGAGGCTTAGAAAGCAGCAGCTGCTCCTAGGCAGCACCTAGTTCTCATAAGCGTTTGGAATAATGGATCCATATTGTGCCAATGCATACTAATGTTAATGTACATTTGCAGCACACAATGTGATGGCTTTGGAGACACCCAGGTGTCAGATGGAATCAGTGTCACCCACACACCGCACCAGGACTCTGCTGCAGGTCCCTGCTGGCTTCTCCAGAGGGAAGCTTTCGCTTCTTGGAAATTATTGTGGGTTTCCCTTATGTTTCTGTAGGGGAAAAAAATTAGGAATTATAAAGGAATTGTAGCAGGCCCGCTGCAGGATTGGTGCCAGCCAAAGGCTTGCACGGGGTTTGGGGTGGGGATGTGAGGGAAAACAAAGAGGAGCTGGACGAGCTGTGCCCAGGGAGTTCAGAGGCTCTGCTGGCCCTGCTAATCCCCTCCCGTGCACCAACTCGGAGAAATTCGGAGCCAGGGCTGGGGGCTGCTCCCAGCTCTGTCCCTGCTGAAGTCCGGGGAAGTTGTACAAAGCATTTGTGAGCCAAAGACCTGAGCCTGCCTCTCATGGGTTTAACCCCTCAGCTGTCCAGTGCAGGCTCAGTTCAGACCCTGCAAAGGGAAATGGCCTCTTTGGTGGGGGCGCAGGAGGAACAGGCTCCCCTCCAACCCACAAACCATCTGTGGGTGTGCAGGGGGAGAGAAACACTCTGCTGTGGGGTGTCAGGGGAAGGTTTGCACCCCAGACCTGCCCTGGGGGCTTTGTGAGGCTTTAGAGCACGTGTGGAACACCTTCACATTCATATATACACACAGATACCTCATCTTCTCATCATTAGCATCAGCCTGGCCCAAAATCCTGCCCAAACTCCCTTGTGGTGCTGAGGTGAGCCCTCATGGGAAGCTGCCCGTTTCTTTACAGGAATTCAGGACAGCAGCACAACACCCAGCAAGTCCTCAGCTGTTTGAATGTTCATTATTCCAGTTGTCCAATCCCTCCCAGTACTTGGGACAAGGGGATTTTGTCATCCCCCAGGTACTGCAAGGGTTAAGGCTCACCCTGCCTGGGGACTCACCCAGGCTGGACTGAGCCTTGGCCATCCCTATCTCCCTTTGTGAGGAGTTGTTTCCAATGGAAAAGCTAAACCTATGTTCTTCTCCTGCTGGTTTTTTTCCCTTGCTATTAAAGAAAAAAAAAATTAAAAACCTATGAGAAATATTAAAAGAAAAAAATAAAAAAGAAAGAAGCCAACAGCTTCCCAAGTCCCCAGGGACTCTGATCCCATTTCAACCCCACAGAGTGCCCTGCTTCTGGATCTTCTGTCTTCCAGAGACCCTGGGAAGCCCAAGATATCCAGATATCACTGGGATACCCCCTCAATCAGAGCAGGTGGAGCTGTTTTCGTGGTGCTGATTGTGATTAAGGGAGGCGGGTGTGCATTTCCAGTGAGGACAGTCAGCAGGAGGGAGCGGGGATGGGAGAGAGGGGAATGCAGGGAGGGAAAGCGGCGTGGCCGTGTGCCCAGGTGACAGCGACAGTCCGAGCGCACCCAGCACAGCTGCGCATTAGGCGGCTGATGAGGTTAGAGAGGTCCCGCGCAGCTTTCCCATTCCCTGAGGCGATGGAGGAATTATCCCATCCCTGCCCATCACCAGGCGCTTCTGCCCCGGCTTCTCACCCGCGCTGTGAAACCCCTGTCGGAGCGATCCAGGCCAAACTCTCAGCCCCATTCCCGGTCCCAGGACAACCCCAGACAGGGCTCTCCGCTCTGACCTGCACAGAGGGATAAAAACCTCATCCCCCGGTATAAAAAGATGGGGCTGAGGGCTGGTTCAGCTCCCCCGGAGCTGGGTACGTCAGAGAAGGCAGGGCCACGGAGATGGGTGTTGCAGGGGGAATGTGCGTGTGCAAGGGCTGGTTTTGTGTGTAACGTGGCACGGGGATGCGCTCCCGAGCCGCGGAGTTGTGGGGAATTTGTGGGGATTTGGGGTGCGCGGGTACGAGCAGGGGCCGCGCACACGCGGGGACACGCACGGAGGAACGCGGGGATGTTCGAGCGCCGGGAAGGAGGTGCGGGAGGGGATCACGCGGACAAAGAGCTCTGCGGGCGGCCAGGGGACACCCCAAACCCTTCTCCGGGGGGGTCCCGGCCAGCCCTGGTGGGGACACCCCGCAGGCAGCCCCTGCTCGCTGTCCCGGGGCGCTTTGGCTGTGTGAGCGCGCAGGGACAGGAGCGTTCGCACAAACGCCCCGGCGTCCCCTCTCCGTGACATTCGGGGTTCGTCGCTTCGTTTTCGCTGGCACCGCTCGGGGAAGGGCAAGCCCCGGCTTTTTGGGGGTCGTTTTGAATCGCAGCCGCTGTAAAGTGAAAGAAAAACCGCGCTGAGATGCCCCTGTCCGGGTCCTGGGCAGCGCAGCCCCGCTCCCCTCGGGATCAAGGAGTGCGGGGCACTGCGGGGGTCCAGGGGGTGTCTGGTAATTCTATCGTGGTGTTGGAAAAAATTCCAGGCTTTCCGGCCGAGGCGGATTTCTGTGGGAAAAGGGAAACGGGAAGTGAGAGAAAAACAGAGAGGGACAGAGAGATGGGAAGGGAATGTGTGTGAAATGAGAGGGGGAAACGAAAAATAGGGCAGCAGAGGGTGTGGGGAGAGAGAAAGGAAGACAGAGAAAGGGAGGAAGAATCGAGAGAGGGAATGAGAAAGAATTGAGGGAGGGAAAAGGAAAGGAGACAAATAAAAAAGAAAATTAGGGAAAACGGGGGGAAAAAAAAAAACAAAAGAGAGAAACAGAAAAAATTCAATGAGAAAAGCACAAGGAAAAATATGAGAGAAATAGGTGGAAAAAGAAAAATGACAACAACAAAAAAGAAATAAAAGATAGAAATAGGGAAAACACAGAAAAAGAGAGAAATACAGAAAACTAGGAAAAATCAAGAGAAAGGGGAGAAAACAAAAAGGGAAAAAAGGAAAAAAGAAGGAAAAAAAGGAAAACCGACCAAGAGAAAAAAAAAAAAAAAGCAAAGCGAAGACGGGAATATCTAGGTGGAGAGGACGAAGGCGATGGAGAACAGGGCAGGGTGGCGGGGCAGCCGTGCCCGCTGTCCGCAGGACGAGGCGGGGCCGGGCCGGCCGGGCGGTTCAGCACCCTGGAGAGCTCCGGGACCCCGGGGACACGCTGGGGACACGCTGGGGACACGCTGGGGACACGCTGGGGACACGGCGGGGCCGGGCTGGGCTCGGGGCCGCGATCCCAGCTGGGCTCCTCCATGCCGGGGCTCAGCCCTGCCCAAGGCACCGCTGTCACGCCCGGCCTGCCGCGGGACTCCCACTCGGGATGTGGAAGGCAAGGAGCGGCGTTCCCGCTCCACTTTCCCCCTGAAAACCGCCCCTCGCCCCTCCCGTGGAGCTGCCCCCGTCCCTTGGCTCCGCGTGGCTTCGGGGCGCGCTCAGCCCCCCCGTGTGTCCCCCGTGTCGCCCCGCGGTGCGCGGTGACAGCGAGGTGCGAGCGCTGGCTCCGCTCATCCCGCCCGCAGGTGCGGCCCGGGCGCTCCCCCCGCCCTAATTCCCAAACAAACCCCGGGAGGGAGGCGGACCCAGAGGGGCGCAGCCTTTGGGGTCCCCCCACACCCCGACAGCTCCGGGGTCCCGCGTGCGGGGGGTACCCGCGGTGAGACCCCTGCTCGGCCACGACCCCCGACGGGAGCAGCGGGGCGAGCTCCCTCCCCTCCCGCCTCGCCAGGAGCTCCGCAGCCCCAGCCCTGCCCCGTGCGCCCCCCGACCCCCCCGCTCCGGGGGTCCTGCCCCGCCAGGGCGGGCTCCCCACGCACCGGCTCGCTCCGTCCCGCCGCTGCTGCGCGCAGCTCCGCGGTCGCCGCCGGCTTTTCTCATGCAGATTTCCTCTTTCACACCTCCCAAACAAAAGCAAACGGGGGCATCGCCTCGCCGTGTCAACACACACGCTCATTAGCGGGGAGGCGGCGGGGGGAGCGGCTGGGAACGGCTCGAGCAGCCCCTCCGGGGGGGCGGGCGCATCCGCGGGAGGTTGGAGCGGGCCGGGATCACCCGGGGAAATTTGGAGAGAGTTCTTTGCCGCATCCCCCTCAAGTCACTGAGTTGCCGAAGGTGTGGGCTCGCCCGTCTCCGGCTCGGTTCTCTCCGCACGGGCTGCTCGCAGCCGGGTTTTGCCAGCCCGTGCAGAGCGGGACCCCGGGCCAGGGCCGGCTGAGCCCCAGGGAAGCGTCGGGACGGTGGGAATGGGAATCCCTGGATCGTGCTGGAGCCAGGAAGGGCTGGGGGTGCAATTAAAGCTTCGCCAACTACCGCAACCCGCAGGGGAAAAA
>VWZP01000233.1:73224-86431 GCA_013396995.1 Dicaeum eximium
TTTTTCCTTTTGGAAGGGGAAGGTCTGCAGAAGGTGGAAAGTAATCAGGTTTTGGACCTGGGATAAAAAATAGCTGTAGTAGGTTGGGCTGACTCTTTATAATTAATAGTGTGCCTGGTAATAGGATTCTCCAGCCTTCGGTGCTCCCTGGAAACACCTTTTTACATAAGATATTGCTCACGATGGAGTGGCAGAGTTGTGATTTATGGGGGTTTGGCCTCCACGAAGCACATGGGGAGGTGGCCTGGCCGGTGGCAGGTACGGGGCCAAGGGGCAGGGAGGGGGCTCTGGGGGGCTGGCAGCCGGGCCGGGGGAAGGGGCTGTGTGGGGGATGTGGCTGAGCTGGTCCTGGGGCTGACTGCTCCAAAAGGGAAGAGGGTGAGAGGGGTTTAGGGGCGGCAAAAGGCTTCTCTCCCTGCCCAGCATCGCAGGCTCAGCCGGGAGCCAGGCGGGGCTGGGGAGCACCAGCAGGAGCAAAACCTCGCATCAGCCGGAATGGGAGGAAAGAGAGGGGAGAAATGTTGGGAGGATACAAAAAAAATACCCCAGGAGGCGCCACAGCAAAGGGCTAAAAGCAAACACGGCACTACAGAGTGGGAGAGCAGGAAAGCCTGGGGGAAAGGGAGAATGGGAAAAAGAGTGGGATTGGGGGAAAAGGGATCTTAGGGGGTCTAGGATGGGCTATATCCCCTCCACATGTTAGAGCACCTCGGAGCCCGCAGGTGTTAAACCCGGCCGGGGATCCCCGTCGGTAAATCACTGTAACAAGAGGATTGTTCTCGTCTGGCCACAGCCAGCGTGGCAGGAACGGGAGAGGATTGTAATAATTAATAATCATTACAATAATAATGCATAAAGACAGTAGCAAAGTAATTAGTCAGAGAGGGAGCGTTTGCTAATTGAGGTGGGGAGCTGCAGCCTGGGGAGGAGCAGGGGGAGGGAGGGCTGTAGGGAGGATACCCGGCGTGTCTCAGGGGAAAAGCGGGATGTGCGGACCCCAGCCCCGCCCTCAGCACAGGCAGCACCCACCCCTGCCCGCAGTGCGACCCCCGTGCCTCAGTTTCCCCATCCCTGCACGGTGCGGTGTGCTGGAAAAGGCTGCGCGAGGAGCCCGCGCGTCCCAATGTTTTATTCTGGTTATTTCGGGGGTAAAGCAAGCCGAGCACGCCGGGCGGGCTCTGTCCATGCCCTGCCCGGGCCGGGGTCACTCCATGCCCAGCTGGCTCTTGAGGGCCCGCAGCTGGGCCGTGTGGATGTTGCTGCCGCCGCACACCACGAGCAGCACGGAGCGCAGCGGGGCCCGCAGCCGGCCCTGCCCCTGCAGCCGCCGCAGCCGCCCCGAGTAGAGCACGGCCAGCGCCGCCCCGCACGCCGGCTCCACCAGCATCCGCTCCTCATCTGCGGGGACCGGCCAGGGGGACGTGGGGGACACCCTCGGAGCGACAGCTCGCCCCCACCCCCTGAGCCCAGCCACCCCCGAGGTGCGGCGGTGTCGCCGTCACCCCCGCTCACCCAGGAACTGCTGCACAGCCCGCACGGCCTCCGCGTCCTCCACCACCTGCGAGAGCACCTGGCACTCCTGGGCACACCGCAGCGCCCGCGCCGCCACCGTCTTGGCTCCCAGGCACGTGGCCACGCTGCGACAGGAGGGGACGAGGCGCTCGAGGTGAGGACACCTCAGGGAGCCCTGGCAGCTGCTGCACGCGGTGCTGCTCACCTGGTGATGTCGGGCAGGGTGACGAGCCGGCCGGCTTTGAGCGCCTCGTGGAAGCTGTGAGCTCCCTGCGTCTCGGCGGCGACGATGGGGACATCCTGCCAGCCCACCTGCTGCAGGCCGGCCACCACCCCGGCCAGCAGCCCCCCGCCCCCCACCGCCACCACCATGACGTCTGGTTTGGCCTCCAGAGAGTCCTTCAGCTCCCGGACCAGGCTGGCGTGGCCCTCCCTGCAGGGTGGGGCAGGAGGATGCAGCCGGGGGGCTCCCGGGCCAGCCTGGATCCCGGGATGGGGATCTGGAGTCCTGGCTGCACTCACCACACCAAGGGGTGATCGAAGGGGGGGATGCTGACCCAGCCCTCGGCCTCAGCCAGCTCCTGGGCTCTCCTGTTGGCATCATCCCACACCTGGGTGGGGGCAAAGGGAGGCTCGGCAGGGCCCCACAGAGCCCTCACAGCCCCGGGATGGGTCCCGTGGCACTGCAGGGCTGGGGGACACCAGAACGGGTGAGGGTGACCCTGCTGGGATGCTGGGATGCAGGAGGGGGACATTTCGGGATGGGTTTGCCAAGCACCAAGGAGCAGCTGAGCTCAGGCTCGGCCCCCTCTGCACCCCTCAGACCCCATTTTGGGGGTACCTTGCCATAGACCTCGACTGTGGCCCCCAGCTCCTCCAGTCTGCGCACGGGGGTGGGGCCGCTGCTGCTGGGCACCACCACGGTGATGGGCAGCCCCAGCTCCCGGGCCGCGTACGCTGCTGCCACACCCGCGTTTCCTCCTGGCCAAAGAGGGCTCGGGCAGGGCTCGACCCCCTGCACATCCCGGGGTTCCCCAGGAGCACCCCCCCAGCTCGGGATGGAGTTACCTGAGGAGCAGACGAAGTGGCGGCAGCCCTTCTTGGCCTCCTGAAAGGCAGGAGAGAAAGAGGGGAGGGGACGGCTGTGTCCCCCCAGTGTGCCCCCCATGAGGGCAGGAGCAGCCCCCTGCACACACCATGCCCACACTCACAGCCTGGCACAAGTGCCCGATGCCCCGGATCTTGAAGGATCCCGAGGGCTGGACGTTCTCCAGCTTCATGAAGACCTTGGTGCCCACGGCCTTGGAGAGGGACAGGCTCTCCAGGACGGGTGAAACGACGTGGAAGGGCTTCTGGCCCCCGGCAGGCTGGGCTGCCATGGCCTGACCGCAGATGCTCTGCCAGGGAGAGGCGGTGGAGTCACCAGCCGCTCCCCACGGGGCTCCCCCGCAGCCCCGATGCCCACTCCGGGCTCCGTGCGGAGCTCAGGAGGCTCTCGGGGGGGACAGGGCTGCCCCCAGCGTCCCCTCCCACCTCTAGGATGCATCAGGGAGATCCCAGGACAGGCTGTGCCACCCCCTCCTCCATCCCCGTGGTCCCCACAGCCCCGGTGTCCCCAGGTGCCCGTGCACCCCCTGTCCTGTCGCCGCGGTGGGCATTACCTGGTGTCCCGTGGGACCCCGCGCCGTGTCCTCACCCACGCCGAGCCTGCGCCACAGACAGCGAGAGGTGACGTCCGAGGAGCCGTGCCGGTGTCCCCGGGTGGCCGTGCTCAGTCACGCAGCCGGGCAAGGGGCAGGGGTCGGACATTGCCCCGGGGCCGCTGTTTGCTCAGCCCTGGGCGGGTTTTGGGGCCGCGGGGCTGGAGCGGTGCCGGGCACGCTGCCGGGTGACCCGCGGGGACAAAGGCGTGGCCCCGCCAGCCAGATCCCGGCAGCTTTCACATGCCCGGGAGATGGGATGTGGGCTCCCAGGAGATGGGGGAAGAGGAAAGGCAGCTCACAAATTATTTTGGGGCCCTTCAAGGGTTTGCGCTGGAGGGTTTGCATCAGGTCCGGCCAAAAACACGGACCGGCAGATTTTAGGATTTTGCCCCTGACTCCCTGGGGTAGCCAGGGCAGCCTGCACACCCCAAACCCCAGCGATGACACCTCTCATTGCCTCCAAATGAGCCACCACACCCCTCTGCTCACCCTGCCAAGCCCCACCCCATGGCAGCCCGTGAATCTTCTCCAAGCCTCACATCCCAGGGGGCTCAGCCCCTCCAGCTGGGGAGACCCCGGGATGAGCCCCACCAGCTCCAGCTGGCCATGCTGGGCACCCCACAGACACAGATCCCACTCAGAGAGGGGCTGGCCCAAGTGACCCAGCAGGGGCTGGCCCAGACCCAAGGTCCAGCAGCTCCAGGCAAAGCAGGCAGAGCCCCCTCCCCTCCTCTGGGAGCTTTCCTTGTCACCCACCCTGGTGACACCCCAGGATGAAAGTCCTACCTCTGATCTGAGGGGCTGGTTCTGTCCTCGGCAGGAGGAGGAGGAGGAGGGTGGGATGTGGAGGAAGGGCCAGCCCTGGCCCGCAGCCCCGCAGCCGCAGAAGGTCCCTCTGTTGCTCTGGCCAAGCTGAAGCAGCCTGGAAGCAGAGGGCACAAGGAGTCCCATGGGGAGGACACTGCACTGGAACCAGCACAGGCCAAACAGGGGGCACTGGGACCCCCACACTGTGCCCAGTTCTGCCCAGGCAGACAGCAGCGAAACCAGAATATGGGATTTCTGTCCCCTGAGCCAAACTGTGCTGCTAAACCCCCCAGAGCAGCACTGCTGGCAGGCAGCGAGCAGGGGGAGAGCTCTGGAGCAGCCCTGCTCCCGGTGGAGCTGATCTTTGGTGCCAGCAAAACATCCCTGCTTCCCACACCATCCTTGGGCTCCCGAGGGAGCAGCACAGGGCACAGCACTGCACCTCTGCAGAGCCACGCTGCTTGTGGGGCCTGGAAAGGAGGGGAGTGAGGAGGATTTCTGGAATGGGGGCATCGGGGGGGACACAGCTCCAGTCCCTCTGGGGGCCTTTGGAGTGACCCCACACCTCACAGTTGGCAGAGACCATTGCCATGAGGGTGGGACAGCAGCAGGAGTGGGAAAGGGGTGCAAGAAGCCTCCCCCAGCTCACAGGGATGAGGCTGGAGACCCCCTTGGGGAGGACACCACATTTCAGCTCAGCCCTGGGATGCTCCAGGGTCCCTTTCCACCCCATACCCACCTCCTGTCCCTCTTCTGTTCCCCTTTGGCTCCATCCCTGCCGTGAGGAAGGCATGCCAGGCTGTCACCTGGTCACTTCCCTTGGCCAGGGTCCCTGGCTGACACTGTGGCAGCAGCTGGGGTGATATTTAACAACTTTTTGTTTGTTTTTCCACTTTAAAGGAACAAAAAAAGGGAATCAGCAACACCGCGGCATTTCCAGCCTGCCCTGCTCCTCCTTGCTGCTCCTTCACCCAGTGATGGTGATCTGTCTGGGGAAACTGAGGCACGGGGACCCCAAAAGCAGCCCCCCCTTCCACAGTAGCCCACACACCACGGGGACACGAGGGGACATAGGCTCTGCCACCCCAACTTACCTGCAATCTGTGCCAGCGCAGCGGGGTACGGACACCCCACCTTCCCCAGAGCACCCACCCCAGCTTTGGGGGTGCCAGCACCCCGACAGCCCAGAGCTGCTCCCTCGCAGCCCCAGGGGCCCCCAGCCCCGGTGGGAACCTGGCGCCTTCAAAGCGCTGCCGAGCCGCAGCTCATTAATCCCCCAGTAATGACCTCGTTACTGCTAACGAGCCAGAGCGGATCAAGGGAGCTGCCTAAGAGGATTTTGCACCGCGGGTTTTGGGGACTTTGGGGGCACACAGGTGCCAGAGGGAAGGAAGACAAAAGGCATGAGGATGGTGTCCCACTGCTGGGGGGTGAGCAGTGGGGCTGCCCCATTCCAGCAGCAGAGAACCCTGCACCCCATAAGCCCCACTGGCCACACACCCTCCCACCAGCAGAGAAGCAGATTGCCCTGTTAATGGGGAGGGGGCAAGACCCCTGCATGAGCCCAACCCTAACAGAAGCCACCAGAGAACCTCAGCAGAGAGCAAAGCACGGCCACCAGCACAGAGCACTTTATTTGCCACAGCCAGACCAGCTCACTGCCCTCCTGTCTGTGCCGAGGGTGAGCCCCAGCCTCCCAGGATGCCCCTTTTTCAGGAAGAGCCCCCCCAAACCAGGCATCAGCACCCATGGAAACAGTGCTCCCAAACTGCCCAAAATTTCTCCCAAAATTGCCCTAAACCAACGACACCCTGGGACTGGAGAGCCCCACGGCAGGGAGGGGACACGCTGGGCTTGCGCAGCACAGCCAGGACCCCAAGAGGCAGAAAGAACAGGGGGGGCAGGTGTGTTACAGAGCTGAGACCCCCCACACCCAGCTGCCCCCACAGAGGGATCCCCCACAGGACAGACGCCCACGGACGGCCGGACAGACGGGACCAGCCCTGCTCAGTCCCACCGGACCTTGACTGGGGGGAAGGTCCAGAGGTCGGGGTGGCCCATGTGGAGCAGGGAGCTGCAGGGGGACGTGCTCCAGCGGAAGGGGGGCACATCGTCCCAGGCGGGGCCGCTGACTGCCACTAGCCCCAGGGTGGGCACCATGCCCGAGGAGGTGACCTGCAGATGGGGACACAAGGCAGGGCAGCCAGTCAGCACCGGGAATGGCTGCACAGCCTGGCAGAGCTGCAGCTCCCAGAGGAGCCCCTCCCAGGCTGCCTGGCTGGCACACCTTCATGTCGATGCCGCCGTGGCAGCGCTGGCGCAGCGCAGGGAAGGGGTAGGTGCCGTTGGCAGGGTTGAGGTCGGAGCGGGCGGAGATGGCGTTCTCGGCGTTCTGGGGCGGGTCACAGCCCCGGCACCGCGACAGCGGGTCCTGCAGGTAGTTGTTGGACCTGCACAAAGGCAGGACACAGCCACGGTGAAGACACACGGAAAAAGCCCACAGATCCCAGGAAATTCCCGGGTGGAACACCCCGGTTTGGGGTGCCCGGCACGCACCGCATCAGGCGGATCATGGAGTCCAGGTCGCGGACCAGCGTCTGGTTCCGGCGGAAGATCTGGGCGCGCGGGTTCTTGTCATAGCTGAACCAGTCGCCGTATTTCCTCACCAGCTCCAGGTTCCCACTGGCGTTGAAGATCTCCTCGAAGTACCTGGGGTGGGGGAGCCCAGCAAGATGGCACCAAGGGGGTGCAAGGTGAGCGCTGCTGCTCCTCTTTCCAGGGCAGGCCACGGGGAGGGATGGCACTCACGGCACGTTGTAGCTGGCCCAGTAGCCCTGCTGGTACAGCAGCTCTGTCTGATCGGCCACCACCACCAGGCCCCTGTGCTGGGAGGAACAGCACTGGTCAGAGCAGGGGGGGAAAAAGCCACTGGGGATAGTAGGGGACATGCTGGGCCAGGGGGAATACATACTGGGGGTCCCCACTGCAGGGTTCCCACCCCAGCCAGAGGTGCTGGGCACCCATCACCTCAGTACCGGCATCCCAGAGCCTTTAGCCACAGACACGTCACTGCCCTGTGACCACCCACTGGGCCGGGCAGGCACCACCCTCAGGGCTTTCCCAAACCCAGGGGAGGGGACAGGAGACAGCAGAGGCTAAGGGAGGAACAGAGCCACTCACGGGATCTGCTCCAGCACTGTCAGCACGCCCGGCGCCGGGCGCGCTCTGCCCGGTGTGAAGGCGTTGTAGTCCACCACCATCCACTGGTTGTTGTACCTGGCATGGAGAGCAAGGAATGCATCCCTCTGCCAGATTGGGCACCCTCCATCCCATCCCACTGATGCCTTCAGGTTTAGCTTTCATATTTTTCAGATTCTGTGCTGCTTTAGTGTGTAGTTCTGACCTTCATATTAAGGGATGGTGAGCTCTCTGCACAGAGCAGGGAGACAAAACAATTCCTTCTCTAGCTGGGGACCAAGGACAAATGATCCAAATCTCAGGCCCAAGAGCACAAACAACGTGGGCTGAAGAGAGAAAAACAAGAAGGATGGGACTTGATAACCTAAAGCTATAATTAGATAATTAACTCTAATATGCAAATGGACCAGAACTTATAAAAGTGACAGAGCCCGTGCCCAGTGTCCATTTTGTGACCATTTTGGTCCATCTTGGGTGCAGCCCTGGCTGCGCTCTTGTGCTGCCCAAGGTGCATCCATTGAGGAAATCCTTTTAACAAATCCCTACTTTATTCCTTAACCCTGTCTAGCCTCTGTTCTGGGTCAGCCTTCTCAGGGCATCACCCCCCTGCAGGGCCCACTCCCAGGCCCCATCCCACCCCACCCCACTCACGTGCCGCTGTTGAAGCGCCGGAACACCGTGGCCCACTCGGGCCCGCTGCGGGCCAGCCGGTTGGCCACGATGTTCCTCAGCCACTCCAGGACACTGCCCCGGGGCTCCAGGTACTTCCAGAGGGCCGGGTTGTTGTTCCCAATGGTGGTTTCCAGCGTGACCTGCGGGGCAGGGAGCGATGGGGAGGGCAGCAGGGCCGGGCGGCGCTCCCCGAGGACCAGGCCCACTCACCAACCCGCTGCTGAGGATGTAGAAGTCATCCATGGAGAAGATGGTGCCAGGGTAGGAGGAGAACACCTGGACGCTCCCAGGGATCTGAGACGTGCCTGGAGGGGGGTGCAGAGGGTCAGAAGGGGGTGTGAGGCGCAGCCCCCAGCCCAGCCCAGCGCAGCGCACGCACCGCCGGCCGAGGCGTGGAAGGGCAGCGTGTACTTCTTGACGAGGCGCAGCATGGCCTGGTAGGAGCTCCAGGTGTCGTGGGCCACCAGCAGGTCCCGCTGGCCCGGCAGCAGCTTCACGAGAGCCGAGCAGGAGCCCGAGCCCAGGACACGCTGCGGGGACGAGCGGTTCAAGGCAGACTCCAGGTCCTCCAGGTCCCCCCCCAGCTGCAGCAGCCTGGGGGGAAGCAAGGTGTAAGATGTCAGGGGAGGGATGCCCCATGCCTGGAGCTGAGCTGGCTCAGAGCTCTCTGTCTGTCTGTCCATCTCCACCACACCCCAGTGCAGGCACTTGTGCTGGGAGCATGCTGGTAGCACGAGCAGGGAGGAAAGGGGGAGAGCAGCAGTGGGGAAACTGAGGCAGGGGCTGTGGCGGAAACACAGCAGCCAGCCCATGGGGCGGGGAAGAGGACAACCTGCCTTGGCTCCATCCTGCCCCAGCACCCAGAAAAGGTGAAGAAAGTGCACTGGGAGTAGAACTGGCTGTTCCTGGACACGCAGGAATTGTCCCCACAGCGCTCCAAACCCTGGGACAAACCTCCCCCAGTCTCCAGCAGCTCTGAAAGGAGCTCACAGGAAGCCGAAGGGTGCCAGGGCGATCTTGCCCCTGGGGAAGTCCAGGCGCCCGTTGTAGCTGTCCTCCAGCCCCTTCAGCTGCAGCAGCGCCAGGCGCACCTGGGGACAGGGGACAGAGCTGGCACCCGGCTCCTGCGAGGAGGCGGGCTGAGAGCTTTTAGGGGACAGGCTCCCTCATTCCCCAGGGGACAGAGCAGATCAGCTGGGTCCCAGTGCCCCTGCAGAGGCACAGGGGGGAAGTGTCACTGTCAGCAAGGCCATGACTCAGCACCCGTGGCTGAGGGTGACAAAGCCACCTCCTGTGCACCCCAACTGCAGCATGCGAGGCTCTGGCGAGGAGAAAGCCACAACTCACCTCACCCTCCCGGGAAGGAGGATGACCACATCCCTGTCATCCCACCTGGAGCTCGGCCAGGACAGCTCGCTGCCCTGTGCTCTGGGTTAGAGGCCCAGGAGGATCCGGGGGGGTCCCCTGGGCGGGGGCTCCCCACCCTCACCTGGTGCCAGTACTCGGAGTCCTGCCCCGTGGCCATCTGCTCCTCCATCCAGGCCAGGTTGGCCTCCAGGTAGCTGCGCAGCTTCTGGCAGTACTCGCTCTCGTACTTGAAGGGGCCGCAGTAGCCCACCATGGTGTTCATCCAGTGCATGTACATCAGCTGGGGGACAGGGCCGCGGTGTCACCGCGGGGGGGACAGCCCGGGGGGCCCACGGCACGCATTCCGCAGGGCTCTCCCCTTACCTGCTCGGTGACGGCAGCCTCGGCGAGCCCGGCAGCGTAGGCCTGCAGGCTGTCATTGTACGAGGCGTTGGTGGCCACCTGCAGGAAGGCCCAGCTGTGGGGACACGGTCACGGAGGGTCACGGACACGGGAGTGACGAGGCAGCCCACCGACCATGGCTCCTCCACGGCCACGCCATCCCCGCCCGGCTCCAAGCGGCCCCGTCCCGTCCCATCCGGGCCGTACCCGATGTGCGGGATGCGGTCATCGAGGCTGGCCCAGGCGACGGCGGCGGGGTGGCGGCCCGGGAGAACGCGCAGCCGCTCGGAGCCGGGCTCCAGCAGCACGGAGACATTGCGGGACACCGGGGACGGAGCTGCGGCGGCCGGGACGGCGGAGAGGAGCGGGGACAGCAGTGGGGACAGCAGCGGGGACAGGAGAGGGGACAGCAGCGGGGACAGGAGCGAAGCCACCAGCAGCGCCCGCGGGGCCGCCATGGCGGGACACTGAGGGGCGGGGCCAGGGAAGGGCCACACCCCCAGCAGCACCCGCGCTTGGGAATGGGCGGGGTTTAATATTGGCCACGCCCCCGATACGCCCCATGGTATGAATGAGTGGGGTGGGATTGGGGGAGGAGCGTCAGTGTGGCCACGCCCCCAGCGGCTCTGCCGAGCATCAATGGGACCGGCCCGGTTTGGGGGCGGGCCGTGGTGTTNACGCCACATCCCCGCTCCCACCGCGCCTCCCCCGCGCCACGCCCGCAGGAGATGTGCGCAGTTCCCTCCTTCCCCCCGCCCCAGCCGTGCCCGCCTTCGGGGAACACGCGTGGACCCCCACCACGGTGTCCCCCCTGCCCCCGCGTGTCCCTGTGCTCGGGGCAGGGGGGACACATCGGGTGCTGATGGCTCTCCTCGGCCCCAGAGCCGCGGCAGCGCCGGCCTTGCGCAATTGCTGCCAGCCCTTTCCGGGGAGAAGGGCAGAGCGCAGCTCTGGGGGAAGTGGGCAGGGTGGGAATGGATCTTTGAATCCCACGAGGATCCCGGGGCTCCGGCCGTGCGGGCCAGCCTGCACCCCACAAACAGGGCACGGCGCTGGCACGGGGCACGGCTGAGGCGGGGTGTGCTGGAGGTGCGGAGAGGGGCACGGGCAGCAGCCCCGCCGGCACGGGGCTCTGCACAGCCCGGCACCGAGCCTGCCCCATCCATCCCCGGCACCGGCAGCAGCCCCGCCGGCACGGGGCTCTGCACAGCCCGGCACCGAGCCTGCCCCATCCATCCCCGGCACCGGCCGCGGCCGCGCCGAGCTCGCCCGTTCCCAGAGGGTCACCCCAAAGGGGGCTGCAGGTGGGCGCAGCACCAGGGTGGGTGTCCCGGCCTGAGAGGGACAGGACGGAGCACAGAGCCACGCGTGTCCCCTCTGCGCGGCCCCCGCCGGCCGCGTGGGAAAGTGTCGCTGTCGCTTTAAGGGCGGAGGGTGGCGGCCCCTTTAAGGCGGGGGGGCCGGGAGGGATCGGCCGCCCGCGCCCGGCAGCGGGGCCGCGCCGACACCGAGGGGCCGCGCCGCGGGTGGGGTCCCCGGGTACCCCCATCCATCCCCGCATCCCCGCCCGGGATCTCCCGGCGTGCCCGGCCCCGCCCGCACCGCGGCCTCTCTGTCCCCTCTCTGCCCCCGGGGGTGCCCCCGGTCCTTCTCCGTGAGCTGTGGGTGCCATTCCCCGTCCCTCCGCTCGGGCTGAGCCCCCCCGGCGGGGACGTGGCGCGGCGGCGGGGCTCAACGTGCCCGCGGGGAGCTCTGCTTTTTATCCGGTTTATTATTTTTAGCATTAATTATAATTTCGAGTTTTATTATTATTAATTTTTAACCCCTCCTCGCCCCGCCCGGGGAGCGCGGGATGGGGGTCCGGGGACAGCCCCCGCTCTCTGCCCCCGGGGAGCGCTGCCGGCGGTAGGTGTCCCCCGGGGCTGTCCCCGCCAGGGACAGGGCACCATGGGGCAGGGGGCCACGGGGGTGCTCAGCCTGGCCGGGGCCGGGCCGGCCGGGACCCCGCTGCTGCTGGACGTGGGGCACCCGCTCCCTCCCGGCGGGGATGCTCTGAGCCACGGACCGGGCCTGGATGTAAGTCTGGGGGCTGCGCTGGGATCTGGGGGGGGCCGCCGGGAGGGATTTGGGTGCTGCCGAGGTGGTGGGGTCCCGTCCCGGCCCTGCTTCCATGTCCCCGCCATCGCAGCGGGGATCTCACCAGGATTTCCTCCGCTGCTGCTTTTCTGCTCCGAGCACCTCGCTGCGCGCCAGGCCGGCGCTTTCCCACGGCCCGGGGTGGGTGTGGGCTGTGCGGAGACAAGGATGGCGTGGGGACAAGGCATTCCACCTCTGCTGGCCCTGGCACACGCAGCGCAGGTGGGGAAACCGAGGCAGGGGTGACAGTGACCTGCCAAAAGCAGCCCCATGGAGGCAGTGGGTGCTCGGGGTGGCAGTGTCCCCTCAGAGTGGCAGTGGCAGCGCTCCGGGGGGACCCGGCCATGCCCCCTGCCCTGTGCCCCGCAGTGCTGGGAGGTTCGGAAGCACAACAGCTCCGAGTGGTGCCACTTCATCCGGAGCAACCCCGACTGCCGGCTGGATGGGGGCTTCCTCGACTACCTCGATGGGGTCTTCTGTGTCTTCCCGCCCCGGCTGCTGCCCCTGGCTGTCACCGTCTATGTAAGGACGGGAAAGGGCGGTGCTGCGGGTGCTCTGCTGTGGGGGCGTGTGCTGGGGACCCCGCTGACCCCTCTGTGCCACCCCTAACCCCACAGGCTCTCTGGCTCCTGTACCTGTTCATCATCCTCGGTGTGACTGCAGAGAAGTTGTGAGTGGCCCCGCGGAGGAGGGGACTGTCCCCAGAGTGACCCCGTGGTCCCCAAGTAGCCCCATCACCTCTCTCTGTCTCCTTTTCTGCACTTTCAGCTTCTGCCCCAATTTATCAGCCATCTCCACCAAGCTGAAGCTGTCCCACAATGTGGCAGTATCCTTGGCAATCACGGGGGCCCTCAGCCATGGGGGATGTGGGGACAGAGCAGGGGAGGTGGCCATGACAGGGTCACTTTGTGTCCCCTCGGCACCATGCCAGGGGAAACCCGTTGAGAGGGTGAGCTGGAGGTGACAGCGGGACAAGTGGTCATGTGCTGGCACTGGACAGGAGTGCCCATATCCCCACGGGGAGGAGGACACCAGGTCTTTTCCTTGACGTCCCCTCTCCATGGTGTCACCTTCCTGGCCTTTGGAAACGGGGCACCCGACGTCTTCAGTGCTGTGGTGGCTTTCTCCAACCCCCGGACAGCGGGGCTGGCCGTCGGGGCCGTCTTTGGTAAGGGAACCCCACTGCCATGTCCTCACGGGGTGACATTTTGGAGCTGTGGGATGTTCCCGTGTCCCGAGAGAGTCCTGCTGTGTTGGCAGGTGCCGGCGTGTTTGTGACCACGGTGGTGGCCGGGGGCATCGCCCTGGTCAAGCCCTTTACGGCCGCCTCCAGGCCCTTCCTCAGGGATGTCATCTTCTACATGGTGGCCGTCTTCCTCACCTTCGTGGTCCTCTACTGGGGCAGGATCAGGCTGGGAGAGGCTCTGGGT